>CP110837.1:15469110-15964110 GCA_028411795.1 Euphorbia peplus | reverse complement strand
GGCCAAGTAGAGGTTCGGCAGGCGCTAGCAGTGGGCCCGTGAAACTTCGGAAAGCCAATTCCCTCAATGTGCTCAACGTTCCCCGCACTTTCAAACTTTCATAGACCCATAATAACTTTATTAAGGTAAAGCAATCTAGTGTTTGCACAAAAGAGGTGATTTAAGGAAGTTGAGTGCCACCCGATGTTCGGCAGGTCTAGTCGAGGTTCTCTGGGCGCTGGCAGCGGGCCTGTGAAACTTTGGAACGCCAATTCTCTCAATGTGCTCAACTTTCCCCGCACTTACATTTTTCCATAGACTAAAACTAGTCTAATTAAGAAAACGCAATCGAGTTTTGGACATAAAGAGGTCATTTTCGAATGTTTCGGGCCACCCGATGTTCGGCAGGCCGAGTCGAGGTTCACCGGGCGCTGGGAGTGGACCCGTGAAACTTTGCAACGCCAATTCTCTCAGTGTGCTAAACTTTCCCCGCACTTCCAAACCTCCATAGACCCATAATAACATTATTAAGGAAACGCAATCGAGTTTGTTCCCAAAAAAGGTAATTTGGGCATGTTTCGGGCTTGCCGATATTGGGCTTGCCGGGACAATTCTCAACGCGAATTCTCTCGTTTCGCTCAACATTTCTCGCACTTCCAAACTTCCATAGACAGGTAATAGTCTAATTAAGAACAAGTAATCGAGTTTTTGGAATAAAAGATGTAATTTTGGCATGTTTCGGGCCACCCGCTGTTCGGCAGGCCAAGCCGAGTTTCACTAGGCGCTGGCAGCGGGCCCGTGAAACTTCGGAACGCCAATTCTCTCAATGTGCTACACTTTCCTCGCACTTCCAACCTTCCATAGACCCATAATAACCTTATTTAGGGCACGCAATCTAGTGTTTTCACAAAACAGGTGATTTGAGTAACTTTCGTGCCACCCGATGTTCGACAGGCCTAGTCGAGGTTCCCCTGGCGCTGGCAGCGGGCCTGTGAAACTTTGGAACGCCAATTCTCTGAATGTGCTCAACTTTCCCCGCACTTCCAAACTTCCATAGACCCATAATAAACTTATTAAGGGAACGCAATCTAGTGTTTGCACAAAAGAGGTGATTTGAGGAAGTTTTCTGCCACCCGATGTTCGGCAGGCCTAGTCGAGGATCGCCGGGCGCTGGCTGCGGGCCCGTGAAACTTCGGAAAGCCAATTCTCTCAATGTGCTCAACTTTCCCCGCCCTTCCAAGCTTCCATAGACCCATAATTATCTCATTAAGCAAACGCAAGGAAGTTTTAGCACAAAAGAGGTGATTTGAGGAAGTTTCGTGCCACCCGATGTTCGGCAGGCCAAGTCGAGGGTCGTCGGGCCCGTGAAACTTTTCAACGCCAATTCTCTCATCGCACTCACTTTTCCCCGCAGTTCCAAACTTCCATAGACCAATAACAGTCTAATTAAGCAAACGCAATCGAGTTTTGGACCAAAAGATGTAATTTTGGCAAGTTTCGGGCCACTCGATGTTCGGCAGGCCGAGACGAGGTTCACCGGGCGCTGGCAGCGGGCCCGTGAAACTTTGGAACGCCAATTCTCTCAATGTGCTCAACTTGCCCCGCACTTCCAAACATTCATAGACCCATAACAATCGTATTAAGGAAACACAATCGAGTTTTGTCCGAACAAAGTTCATTTGGGCATGTTTCGGGCCACCCGATGTTCGGCAGGCCAAGCAGAGGTTCACCGGGCGCTGACAGCGGCCCCGTGAAACTTTGGAACGCCAATTCTCTTAATGTGCTCACCTTTCTCCGCACTTCCAAACTTCCATAGACCCATAATATGAAATCTGTTCACAAAATTAAAAAATAAAAATTACATTTTCAATTTCAAAGTAATAAATACTAGTTGAAAGCCCGCTCGTTGTGTGGGTGTATGAAACCATTAATGTCGTGTTTGTTATTCATGTAATTTTGAGATTTGTTATAAACTGTAATTGAAAATTTACATTCTTGAGAACTTGGTTGTTCTGTTAATGGTAATTATCCCATGACAATAACAAAATTCAAATTTAAGAATCAAGTGTCTTCTTAAATAGAATTTAAAGGCATAACTTCAAAGAAAAGGTATTTTAGGCTCTATTATTTTTTACTTATATTTTCATTAAAATTTAATTCAGTTGAGTTTAGTCAATTTAGCAAAATTCATTAGACATCAAGTTAATAATCAAAAAGAACATGACCTCCGAATAATATTGTGATCTAAAAAATGGTTCGTTAAATAGAGTAAATCAATGAGCTAGAAAGATGAAGAATTTTGAGTTGTCATGATTTTAGAAGAATTCAATATTAAATTTACTTCTTGATTTGACTTTATTTCACTCTTATCAAAAACCAAAACTTGAGAGTTTTGCACTCGCGAAATTTCATATTACAAAATGAAATAGCATGGCAAAAGACAATGAACTCTATACCAACTGATGATATATTGGATTAAAGTTAGCCCATTTTGGATCAAGGTTAAACTAAGAGAGATATTGATAGAGAGAGAAACATAATTAAGTCATGTCCTAGCCTTTGTCATTATTGTCCTATTTACAGGACAAAGCATTATGGGCCCAATGAGTCTACAAGTAGTTCTTATCGACTATATGATTGCTGATCGACATAGTTGGAGGTGCATGTCGGTGATTGCAGGCTGACTTAGTCGGTCGAGGTCTGGTGAAGGTCACAATCGAGGAGGAGACGGTTGTAACTGTATGGGCTTGATGAGCTAGTGGGCCTTTGGGCCCTTAATTCAAGATCATCATCACCAACTAAACACAAATTTCATATTGCAAAACATCTCTATTTTGGTGGAAACATAATGTTATTTCTCATCTTCCGAAACATTGTGATGTCTCATCTCCTTAAACATTGACATAGCACAAAAGAGAGGAGATTGGCAATGCTTTTGGGCTATCAAAAAGAAAAACATACTTTTGGCATCAACACATTTTCATTATCGACATTTAAGATTTTTTGCGAAAGAACATTAAAAGCACAACAAAAGCAAAAGCAAAGACCTAACAGAGAAGAGGAACACAGAGAAAGATTATTCTCGAAGCACTCCTCAGAGGCCTAGATACTTCAGGAGCAAAAGCAAACACACTACTTCCCCACACTACTTCCCCTCGACCCAATCGGAGTCCTAAAAACGAGGGAATGATGAAAAGACTCCTCCTCCTAGAAAGACTAAGAAATATAGGAAGAAAAGATTAACATCATCCTCTCCACCAAGAAAGAAGGTGGCCCTGAAAAAGAAGGAGCACTTTTGCGATAAATCTCCATCGTTCAAAAAGAGGCTCACTTATAGCTCAAAGTCCAGTTCCAGAGAATCTAAAGTTGAAAAACGACCGATAAAAAGCTATAAGGGGGAACAAGAAAATCACATCAAGCAGACAACTCGACTTGTCTGTTGAGGTCCTTAAGCAGGTTGACAAAGAGATATGAACGCATGGAATAAAGAAAAGGTCCAAACCCAAACATATTGTGCTTACCGGGAACCTTTTTAAGTTCATGAGGACACCCGTGAAAGCTTCGAAGCACCCCTGCGTTTCATTCAAAGATGTTCACGAACCAAAAGGCCTTGTGGGTGGTAAACTCTCATCTCATAGCGGACATCGATCTCGATGGATATGGGTAGGCCCCGAGGATGGAAACCTTCGCTGGCCTTGGAGAATCTCTTTTAACGAATTTCCAACAAATCCCAGCACCTGGAGGAACCCAACAAAAACGGTCATCCTTAGCAAAGAGGAGCAATGCTCCTTCGAGAAGCTGCAAAAATACAAACCCCCGGGTCTCATTCCCCTCGACCAATTTCTCATTCGCTATCGAGGCAACATGCATGTGGTCACAGAGGGCGAGGATGGGACCATCTTTTATTTTCCTGCTCCCGAAGTAAACCGGACTCACCTCGGGGAGCCTATTTCGCTTCCAAAAATCCCTTGTAAGATTTCTTGATTTTAACTTTCCAAATTGTATTTGCAGGAGTGTTTTCATGGCTCCTAAATTATCTTACAAATAACGCCTTGCAGCTGCCCGTCTTAAGACTCTTGGTGGGGAGATCGTGGCTCCCAAAGTTATCTAGCAGACCTCGAGTCCTCGAGCCACGACCAAGAAAATTAGAGCCTCAGCCCTTGGTAATACCACTGTGAACGAAGTTCACGAGGCGGAGACTGCCCCCCTAGTGGAACCGTCCGTGCCTGAGAGCCAACAGCCACAAGAAACCCCAGGTTTGGAATTTTACCACGTAATCAAGTTTATTTCCTACCTTCCGATAATCGAGTCTAACTTCTTCTATCTTTTATTCAGAAATCCAAATTCTCTCTTCGGGAACTGAGGACACCCAAGAACTCAAAAACCCCAAAGCTCTGTCTTCGGAAGACCCTAAGATCCAAATTTTCGAGGAACAAACCATCCCGAAACAAACAAGGTCAAAACGGAAGACGATCTCCTTGCCCCTTGATTCCTCGATCCCTTCGAGCGAGGCCACTGGGGAGGTCAACATTGATGACCCTAAAGAGCCCCAGGCTAAATGTACTCGTGAAATCGAGGGCACGAGCACTCCTCCTCATCTGAAAAAGCCCTCAACTTGGGACCCAAATTGGCACCCACTGTCTCACTGCCCCGAGCTAATCAATGCGAAGGGCAGGGTGCCACTAGAGGCTGAATTAGATCAATACGAAAAGTACAAGTTGTACAACGTAAGTATCACTCTGTCTTGTTTTCATACACATTATTCGAGCTTCCTGATGTTCTGAAACTTTCTCCCTTGTACTGTTCTGGGCGGAACGCTACCCCCAAGTTTCTCTAAGTGTCCCTTCGATTGCCGAAGACGTAGCTCAAACCTGCCTTGTTCCCGAGGAGGTTAAACTTGCCGAAAAACTTTCGAATAAAGAGTTAGCAAAACTCGTTCGTGTCCGACAAGCCAAGGTAACCACTCATGTATGATTTATTAAATTACTTTCCCGTGATTATATTATGCTTCAACTAACTTATCCTACTCATTGCGCAGACCATGGTTGCGATGGAGATTATGTCCTTTAGATATCTCCAAAAGGCTGAGTCCCTCGAAAACTATCGCCACAAGTGGGCGGAAGTTTCAGACAAGCTGGACGAGGCCGAGGATGCCTTGAGTGCACAATCCAAAATCCTCAAATCTGCACAAAAGATTGGCAGGGAAAAAACCTTTGAGTGTGAGAAGCTAAAGGTGGATTGCACGAGACTAACCAAGGCCCTCGAGACCTCAAGGGATCACGAGAACGAGCTCGAGGTTGACCTTCAATCTCGAATGGTGGACAGTGGGCTTGCCATGGCCATCATTCATCATTAAGCTTGTTCTCAACTTTCCTCAACTTTCTGTCGATCGAAGGGAACAAGCGGATTGGAGGGCTCGTGCCAAGGACATGACGAGCAAGCTCAAGTCTCGAGTTGAGAGTTCTGAGAAAGCCCTGAAGGAAAAGGAAACGGCTCATGAGAAAGCAATTGAGCAAATGGAGGAGAACGAGGTCTGGCGCATGTCGAGGTTCAAAACTCGCTTCGTTATAGCAGTTTGTGACAAGTTCCCCAACATCTCTGAAGAAGATCTCAAGTTCTTCGTAAACTTGAATCCTCCCGAGGACGATGAAGAGGCACCGGCTATCCTCGACGAGACCTTTCCTGATCCAGACTCTCCCAAGGAAGGAATTCCTGCAACTCCTTTATCTGTTGTTGCTCCTATAGAATAGCTTTCCTGTTAATCCTTTCATGACTTAATAACAATGACAAACTTTCTATTTTACCTTGCCTTTATATATTACGTCTAATATTCATTGCACAAGTTTATTTTTTGAGTTTGTTTATACTTCCCTTATTTTTCTAGTGATACAACACTTGTAAATATTTCGACTATATTTGTTCGCAGCCCTCGTAGTAGCCCCCCTTTGCTTTCTGGTCGGGCCAAACTCTTATAAGGTGGATTCTTACCACGACGTTCTTAGATTTGGTTTTAATCGAAGCCTTCTAGCATGCATAAGCTTGATTTTAAATTTAACCAAATTGTCCAGCGTCGAATACTTAGAACAAGTTTCAAAATAAATCTTAAGTAAAACTCTTTATTGTGAGCTTCCTATGTTCCGAGCATTTTTCATAAGCAAATAATTCCAAAGTAACATCTGAACTAGAAATCATAGATGAAAACGATGCCTCGTGGGCCTTTATTCAAAAATAACTCCTAAGTTGAATTCTGAGTTAATTACAAGAAGTCGAAAAATAACTTGAAACATAAAAAATCTCTAAAAATAATATTTTCTGAGAGAGATTGCATTCCATGTCCTCGGAACCTCAGTTCCATCAAGATGCTGCAAACGATAAGTATGTGTTCCGACGCATTCAACGATCGGAAATGGTCCTTCCCACTTAATTCCCAGTTTGCCTTTGCTTGCCTCGTGCTCGAGGCTGCTGTACTACGCATGACAAAATCTCCTTTAAAATATTGTCGAGGCCTTACACCCCTATCATAGATTCTCTTTGTTCTAGCCTTATATGCCTCGATCCGTGCATGTGCAATTTCTGTTTTTTCCTCAAGGTCATCTAAGTTATCTCGCAAGTTCAGTTCATTCCATTCTTCGGTGTAATGAAGAACTCTCGTACATGGTACCTTGATCTCGACCGGAATAAAGGCTTCTGTCCCATAAGTCAATGAGAATGGGGTTTCTCCAGTAGCTGTCTTAGGTGTTGTCCTGTACGACCACAACACATGATACAGCTCCTCGACCCAGTTTGTTAACTTCTCGAGATGAGTTAAGCGCTTCTTAATTCCTTCCATGATTGTCCGATTAGTCCTCTCGGTCATTCCATTTGTTTGGGGGTGGAAGATAGAACTAAACCTTAGCTTGATTCCCTCTCTTTCACAGAAATGTCTAAAGAAAACACTATCGAACTGTTTGCCATTGTCTGTGATTATCGTGTTGGGGATCCCAAAACGATATACAATGCTATTCTTGACAAACTTGACAATCTGTTGAGCTGTTATCGAGGAAACTGCTTCAGCCTCGACCCACTTTGTAAAGTGATCAACTGCAACGATAACATATTGCTTCTGGTTAGTTGAGATCGGGAACTGCCCTACGATATCAATTCCCCAAGTCGCGAACGGCCAAGCCACTATGCCTTCAAATCCCGAGGCCGGGCTATGCAAAACTGGAGCATGAGCTTGACAGGCACTACACTTCTTTACAAATTCCATAGCATCATTGTTCATCTGAGGCCAGTAATAGCCTAGCAACCTTGCCTTTCTAGCCAAAACATTCCATCCCTCGTGTGCTCCACACGAGCCTTCGTGGATTTCTTCCAAAATTTTGGCTCCTTCCTCGATTCCAACAGCCTTGAGCCATGGTTGAGAATACGACCTCCTGAACAAGTTTCCATCCACGACCGTGTATCTACTAGATTTTCTCACAATTTTCGGATGTTGTGACTTATCTTCCGGAAGTTTCCCCTCATACAAGTATTCAAAGATTGGCCAGTACCATTCGTTACCTCGATCCATGAGGAAAACCTCATTGGAATCGATACTTGCACATGGAACAACCTGCACATCACAAGGACACAAATGTGGGTTAGAAGGATCGGAAGCTAATTTTGCTAGGTAATCAGCTTCCATGTTTTCCTCTCTCAGGATTTGCACTATCTCAACTTTGCATCCCATGAGTTCACATTCCTCGATTGTACGCTTCACTAACTCATGATACTTCTTCATTCGAGCGTGCTTTGTCTCCCAAGAGTTCCTTATTTGGTTGGTTGCTAGGCCCGAATCACTTTTGATGACTGCTTTGTCGGCCCTTATAATTTTCACCAAACGTAAATCGAGCAATATTGCCTCGTACTCTGCTGCGTTGTTCGAGGAATCAGAACCTAGAGTCGCAGCGTGCCTGAATACCAAACCGTCTGGACTTTTGCAAAAAACGCCAATTCCCGACTGACTCTTATTGGCACTCCCATCTATGAAGATTTCTCAAGTATTTAATACTGGCCCAGCTTCTTCCTCGGGTGGAACCTCAACAAGAAAGTCAGCGAGGACTTGGGCCTTCTTTGATGGTCTCGGCTCAAACCTTACATCAAATTCTGTGAGTTTTATGGACCATTCCGTCAATCTCCCCGAGGCCTCAGGCCGAGAAACAATCTTCCTGAGCAGGGTGTCTGTACGAACAATTATGGTATAGCTCAAGAAATAATGTCTCAACCTCTGAGCAGCTATGTATACCCCATAAGCAAGTTTTTCCATTTTAGGGTATCTTGACTCTGCTCCTCGAAGTACTCTGCTTACATAATAAACTGGGTATTGAATTTTTCCCTCATCTTCCTCTCGTACTAATACCATTCCGATGCATTCCTCACCAACACTTATGCATAAATACAAATTTTCCCCTTTCACAGGTTGACTCAAGAGAGGTGGAGAGGCCAGGAACTTCTTGAGATCCTCGAACGAGGTTTGACACTCATCAGTCCACTCAAAATCCTTCACCCTTTTCAAACTTTTGTAAAAAGGCATACATCGCTTAGCTGAATGAGAGATAAAGCGACCCAGAGCATTAATTTTTCCATTCAGAACTTGTACCTTGCGCACACTTCTAGGCGGCTGAAGATCGATGATCGCTTTGATTTTGTCCGGATTTGCCTTGATGCCTCGCTTGGATATCATAAAACCTAAAAACTTCCCAGAATTAATCCCAAAGGTGCATTTTTCGGGATTAAGTTTCAAATTCTACTCCCTCAAAATCTTAAAAACCACCTCGAGGTCCCCAGCATGATCCTCAGCCTTTCTGCTTTTAACTATCATATCATCAACGTAGATCTCAACGTTCTTTCCAATTAGCTCCTTGAACATCTTATTGACTAACCTTTGATACGTTGCCCCTGCATTTTTCAAACCAAAAGGCATTACTTGATAACAATAAGTACCTTCGGGGGTTATGAAACTGGTTTTTTCCATATCTTTCTCAGCCAACAGAATCTAGTGAAAGCCTTCCTTGGCATCGAGGAAGGAGTACACCTCGTAACATGCCGTCGAGTCTACTAACATGTCAATACATGGTAACGGATAGAAATCCTTGGGACATGCCTTATTCAAATCGCAGAAATCGACACACATTCTCCATTTCTCGTTTGCTTTCTTGACCAAAACCACATTTGAAATCCACTGTGGATAATGAACCTCCTTGATCCTTTCGAATTCGAGGAGCTTTTCAACCTCTCCTTTAATGAACTGTTGTCTCTCCGCCCCTTGGTTTCTTTTCTTCTGTTTCACGGGAGTGTAATCTGGGTCGATGTCTAAGGTATGCTTCATGACGTTCCGAGATACTCCCACAATGTCAGCAGATGTCCAAGCAAAAACATCTTTATTTCCTTCGAGCGCGGCGACGACAGTTTTCTTCGGGTTTTCCCGTAATTCCGCTGAAACTTGTACTATCTTTCCTTCTTCTAAAGTTATAGTTTCAATAACATCAACTTCTTCGCCTCGCTCCTTGACTTCCTCAACCAAAATGCTTTCTTGAGGCACTATTCCCAATGAGGTCATATAAGTATGTCTCGCAACAGTTTGGTTCCCAAGTGCCACTGCCATTCCCTTTTCTGTTGGGATCAACCATGCTAGATAAAAGAGGGATATAGCACCTCGGCTACTTGAAATAAAAGGCCTGCCAATAATCAAATTGTAAGCAATAGGCTTATCTATCACCAGAAACTCTGTCATTGCTTTCCATTTGGTCGTGGTATTCCCTATTTCGACCTCGAGCTGGGTTTCCCCGAGCAGAAGTACGGGATGTCCACTAATTCCTACCAAAGGTGAAGTGGAAGGAATCAAACGGCCTGAATCCAAACCGAGCGCCTCGTAAGCCCTTCTCGTGATAATATTTGCTGAACTCCCTGTGTCCAACAAAGCCCTTTTTATCGTAAAACCTTCTACTTGCATCTCGATTACTAGGGCATCTTCGTGAGGTTCAGTTGGCCTCCCTCTCAAAGATCCGAAGTCAAAAAATTTCGAAATTTCATCAATTCGCCTATGCTCTTCGTTACTTCGTCTCCTTTTAGTACTTCGGTCCACGAATGAGCCTCCTATAATCACATTCACCACTCCTCGAGGGCGGTTCTCTCCCTCTTGGTCTGGGATCCGATCTTTAAATTTTTCGAAGAAATTCCTTAATTTTCCCTTTACTGCCATCTTATCTAGCTCCTTCGCGAGCTGTTCACAATCTTCTGTATCGTGACCCTGTAACTTATGAAAAGCACAATATTTGGCATTATACTTGGGCTTTCCTCCTTTGGGTGGGTATCAGATTTGTTCTTTCTGTTCCTCGACCCACATGAGAACCTGAGCCCTCGGGGCAGGCAATGGAATACGGTCCCTTTTATCAAAAGGCTTCCTTTGCACTTCGCGAGGCCTTTCCCACCTGTCCGAGCTTCGGCCACTGCCTCGATCTGCAGCTCAATCCCTCTCTTACACGTCGGACTTGACTACCTTTAGTCGCCTCGAGGGTTCTTCTTGATGCTCATCCCATACCACGTATGATTTCGCCATTGTCATCAAAGAATGGAAATCTTCTGGTCGTTCTGTCATAATCTTCATTTGAAGATCTCGATTTCGACAATTTTCAGCCAACGTCTTTCGAGCAGAAGATATGATAAATGGCTCCACCTTTAAAGCTACATTATTAAAGTTATGCAAGTACGACTCTAGCATTTCATTTTCTCCTCGGCGTACCCTATGGAGGTCATCAACCGTTTTCTTTTCTGGTATAGCAGTAACAAAATGAGCCTTGAAAGAATCTGAAAGCTAGTTCCAATTCTTGATTGAACCAGTAGGAAGGCAATCGTACCACTGTGCAGCCGTTTCCTTCAATGTAGTTGGAAAGAGTTTACACATGAGCGCATCATTAACAGGACTCGCGAGAAGCGATCTTCCGAAGCTCTTAACATGCATCACAGGGTCAGAGTCCCCGGAATATTTATCAAAGCTTTGGTACTTAAAGTTCGTAGGGTAGGGAGCCGCCATGATCTTTGCACAGAGAGGACTGTCTTTATCCTAGATTGGGCCCTCCTCACCCCGTGGGCTCTCATAAGAATCTTCCCTAGCTCGAGCCCTTCTCCTACGCTTCTTCCCTTCTCGTGAACCTGTTGGAATCTGATCAACGATCAGAGACGCGCACCGGAAGCGAGAATAAACGATATTAACATCATTGATCAGATTACTTTGATCTTTATCATTGCCTCAGTGTTATTTACTTAATTGTGATTAAATCTACATTAGTCACTCACATGGAATTCCTCTGAGAGAGATGGACGAACCGCACGATCGGAGGTTCCGCCAAAATCACGTGCACAACACCTACAGTGAACAGGTACTCGTAAAAGGCACGAAGAACGATGAAAGGAGACTCCAGGATCACTCTAGGGAGTTCGGCCGAATAGGGTTAGGAGGGAATTAGGGTTTTCGATTTTCTGTGTCAGAAAGTCTAGGGTTTCAATCGATTAGGATTAATTTATAGTATGACGACTAATTACAGTTTCAGTACATGTATTAATTTAATTAATCTGATTGTACCACAATGGAATACAATAGATTCAATTAACATCAATTAGGTTATAATTAATCACATACTAACCCCTAAAGAAAATCTAATTAATCAATCGCTTAATTAATTAACCCGATCGAATAATTAATCCCTCCATACGATCAATTAACTTGTTCCAATCAAAACAATTAATCAATTAACATTATTAGTTAACAACTAATAATAAGTTCATCACAAATACACTACATGTATTAGTTCTCCGAGTACAAGTCTCAGTGTCTTATGTGCACGATCCTGTGGGCCATAATCAATTAGTTCAACGACTGATAGAGAGTTGCCTAGACCATATCAGTCACCAATTGATTATAGTGTTAGTCCATCTCATACAGATAGATACCCTGTAGTATTCTCTAATATCTCTTACCATGCATATCGATATATCAAGCATGAGGCATGGTGGACGTCATCCTCTAAGCTTGAGATATTTCTCGATCTAGAGTTAACTGAAGAACAGATAAGTAACCAGCTTATCTGAGTGTGGCCACACATTTCTCAGTTCAACTCATCGAGTGGCCTAATGATATCATCTCACTTATGGAGTGAGTGGTAATCCCTTCACTTCAACTATCAGTATGAATTAGTTCACTGACTGGACCAATCATACCCGTATTTGGCATCCTTTTACAGACCTGTTAGGCGTATGTCAAATCTAATCAGATTCCTCATTCAATACTATATTGAAATCAGGTCGATAGATAAAAGAGATCTACATTTATAGAAGGACAACGACACTCCCACCATGTGCCTTCTAAAGCGGATCGACCAAGTCCCGTATTGGTCATACGTACCTACAAACATATCCTGTACACGCGTACATATCCTGTTCGTAAAAGCTTTACATTCTAATCATTCCCATGAGTAGAACTAGCTTCTGGTTATTTATGATATACAATCAATGGATACTTCACACAGTGCATATAATACAAGATATATCAACTGAATGAATTAATGCCTTTTATTCCATAAAACAAATGTATAGTACAATCATCAAAAGTACAATACAACAACAAATAACTATGCCTAGAACTAAGGCACACCAACAATCTCCCACTTGACCTAGGTCCAAGCAGGCATATCCCTAATCCCTATAGATCTAGCATGAGCATTGTTCTTGTGTTCAGCAAGAGCCTTTGTCATCGGATCAGCAACATTGTTATCTGTATCAACTCTCTGTAGTCTAACATCACCTCTTTGGATAATCTCCCGGATAAGGTGAAACTTCCTGAGTACATGATGATTCTTCTTTGTAGACTGGGGCTCCTTAGCTTGTATCATGGCCCCATTGTTGTCACAGAAGAGCACTACTGAATCCTGGATAGAAGGTACTACTCCAAGATCAGAAATGAACTTCCTCATCCAGACTGCTTCCTTAGAAGCCTCACAAGCAGCAATGTACTCAGCTTCTGCTGTAGAATCTGCAACAGTTGGATGTTTAGTGGACTTCCAACTAATGGCACCGCCATTCAAGAGGAACACAAAACCGGATTGTGATTGTTGTTCGTCCTGATCAGTCTGGAATCCTGAGTCAGTGTAACTGGACACAACCAACTCATCATCGCCACCATAAACCAAGAAAAGATCTCTAGTACGTCTCAAGTACTTTAGAATTGCCTTGACTGCCTTCCAGTGTTTCTCGCCGAAGCAAGACTGGAAACGGCTAGTCATACTGAGGGCAAAAGCAACATCAAGCCTGGTACATAGCATAGCGTACATAATCGACCCTATAGCAGATGCATAAGGGTACTTAGAGACCTTGCGTCTCTCCCTCTCAGTCTTAGGACTGTGCTCCTTCTTAGACAGTTTCAAACCATGTGCCATAGGGATGAATCCCTTCTTAGAGTTGGACATGTTGAACCTCTTAAGGATTTTGTCTATGTACTTTGCCTGAGAAAGCACAAGCAGGCGTTTTGCCCTATCTCTGTGGATTCTAATCCCCAAGATAGTTTCAGCCTCCCCAAGGTCCTTCATTGCAAAACATTTGTTCAGCCACTGCTTTGTGGCTTGCAGCTCTTAAATGTTTCCTCCTATCAATAGAATGTCATCGACATAGAGCACTAGGAAAGTGTCTGAGCTCCCACTATTCTTACGATACACACAGGGCTCATCGAGGTTATGAATAAATCCAAATTCCTTTATGGATTCATTGAACTACTTCTTCGAAGACCTAGATGCTTGCTTAAGTCCATAAATGGACTTTTGAAGCTTGCATATTCGGTTAGGATATTCTGGATTCACAAAACCTTCAGGTTGAGCCATATAGACATCCTCCTCTAGCTCTCCATTCAAGAAAGCGGTCTTGACATCCATTTGCCATATCTCATAGTCGTACCATGCCGCTATAGCAAGTAATATCCTTATGTATTTGAGCATAGCTACTGGTGAGAAGGTTTCATCATAATCAATTCCTTGAATTTGCCTGAATCCTTTCGCTACCAGACGCCCCTTGAAGGTGTTGTCAGCCTTTAGCTTGAAAAGCCACATGCTCTCCACAACTTTGACTCCAGGGAAGGGATCAACCAACCGCCAGACCTCATTGTCATACATAGATTGCATTTCAGACTCCATGGCTCCACGCCATTTATCTGATAGTGGTCCTTCAATAGCCTCCTTGTAGGATTTTGGATCATCTTGTTCCACAACCATGATCTCTTCGTCTTGGGTGACCAGATATCCAAACCTCTCAGGCCCTTGATGTGACCTACCAGACCTTCTAGGTTCCCGTACAATATGTTCTACCTGTTCATCAACCTGAACATCAGGAACAATTGTCTCAGCTTCCTCAACAATTGCTGCAGGAGTTTGTGGTTCTTGAACTTCTCCAAGTTCAATACTTCTCCCACTGTCTTTCTTGGAAATGAAATCCTTTTCCAAAAAGACTCCAGTTCGAGCAACAAAAACTTTGTCCTCTAATGGATTGTAGAAATAGTAACCCTTAGTTTCCTTACGGTAACCTACAAAGTGGCATTTGACAGTTCTGGACTCCAGTTTGCTACTAATCAATTTCTTGACATGAGCATCACAGCCCCAGATCTTCATAAAGGACACACAGGGTTTCCTGCCCTTCCATAGCTCGTATGGTGTTCCCTTAACTGCCTTGATGGGTGTATTGTTTAAAATGTAAGCAGCAGTCTCTAAAGCATATCCCCAAAAGGATACAGGGATATTAGCCTAACTCATCATTGAGCGGACCATGTCTAACAAGGTCCTGTTTCTCCTCTATGAAAGGTGTACCAAGAGGAGTAAGTTGGGATACTATTCCACACTCACTCAAGAATTCGTCAAACTCTTGGCTTAGATATTCACCCACTTTATCAGACCGGAGTGCTTTAATCTTCTTACCAAGCTGGTTTTCAACTTCATTCTTAAAATCTTTGAACTTTTGAAGTGTCTCAGATTTGTGTCTCATCAAATACACATAGCCGAAACGGCTATATTCATCTGTGAAAGTAATGAAATACTAAAAACCTTGTCTAGCTTGAGTGCTCATTGGTCCACATACATCCGAATGTATAAGCCCCAATAGCTCAGTTGATCTTTCACCAGTCTTCTTGAAAGGTGCTTTTGTCATCTTGCCACGTAAACAAGACTCACAAGTATCTAGAGCTTGCAGATCAAAAGATCCTAGAATTCCACTTGAGTGGAGCTCAGCGGTACGTCTCTCGTTTATGTGCCCAAGACGGCAATGCCAGACATATGTAGGATTATTATAATCACTTATTTTAATCCTTTTATTTACATTGTATACATGAGATTGATTGGATAAATCTAAGACATACAACCCGTTATGTAGAACGCCTGTTCCATATAAAATATTACACATAAGATACTAAAAGTTCCATGCATAATATTAAAAGAAAATCCCAAATCATCCAAACAGGAAACTGAAATAATATTCCTGCGCATCGCAGGCACATAGTAACAATTTCTCAAAATGAGTTCCAGCCCAGTAGGCAAACACAAGTAATAATCTCCTACATCTAATGCATGCACCCTGGCACCATTTCTGACGCGGAGATCCACATCACCCGAACTCAAGATCCTCCTATTTCTGAGTCCCTGCACATTAGAACAAATGTGAGAACCACATCCTGTGTCTAAAACCCAAGATGAAGAAATAGTAAGGTTAATCTCAACAACATAAATACCTGAAGATCCAGCAGCCTGCTTGTTCTTCACATTTCCCCTTAGCTTAGGACATGCACTCTTCCAGTGCCCCTTCTCACCACACTCGTGGCATAGGTCTAATGGGTGTGGCTTGAAGGCTTTCTTCTTGCCTTTGCCAGCGGGCTTCCTACCCTTGTTCTTGAACACATTCTTGTTCTTGGGCCCATTAGCCTTACCACCGCTCACCACATTCACCTCCACCTTCCTGCCCTTAGTCATAGTCTGCTCAGCCTGTTTGAGGAGGCCATGCAACTCCATGACTGTTCTATCCTGACCCTGCATATTGTAGTTCAGGATAAATGAGTCAAAGGAAGGAGGGAGTGAACTGAGGATCATGTCCACTGCAGTAGTCTCCAACACAGCTGAGTTGAGACTTGCCAACCTGTCAATAAAGCCCTTCATCTTTAGCACATGCGTGCTAACAGAAGTCCCAAGTTGCATTACAGTGTTGCTCAATGCCTTGGTGGTCAAGTACCTCTCCTGACGAGCCTGATCCTCGAACATAGTTCTCAGATTGGTCATCATTTGACGGGCCCCCTGATCCATAAACTGCTTCTGAAGTTCAGCATTCATCGTTCCAAGCATTATACATGCCACCTCTCTGTCGTCCTTTACATGCTTTTCATAAGCTTGAGTGGCAGCAGCAGTGGCACGTGCAGCAGGAGCATCTGGAATGGGAGTAGTCAGTACATACTCCCTAGCCTCGTGCCTAAGGACGATTTGCACCGCCCTAGCCCAATCTAGGAAGTTTGTCCCTGTCAGCTTCTCCTTCTCCAAAAGTGGTTTGAGAGGATTGTTAGTTGCCATCTCTTTTCTTAATCAAGTTTAAGTTTTAAGTAGATTCTGCAGAAAGAGAGAGAGAATTAGAATAAGGACTTTAATGTTAATAAGCAAATTAATATCTGTTAAATTAATCTCTTTTGGTGATTATATTGACTTCGTTATACCAAGATCCACAATTCCATTAATAATTGATCAAGCTAGGGCTTGTATCTCATATTAGCGTATTTGGTAGAGCAACCTACTCAATTCTCCCACCTAGAGAACTCTTGGTTTGATAGGTCTATTGACACTTTACCTATCCATGCTTAGGAACCCGCAACTAGCTTAATGATGTTCCTTCTTCGAGTAAAACCTGCAATCTCCGTTAACCACACTCTCAAAAAGAGTATCTTAACCCTCAACGGCCCACCAGTTACTACAATATATTCTGCTAGGGCATGATATATACTGTAGCACCACCTGGGAGGAAGAGGTGAGGTTCAGGTAAAAGCAAACATCTCTCCCATGGTAGGACTCTTTTCCTCATTCCTTCGATGTGGAGGAACATATGGAGGTGCAGGCTGCATATATGATGGCACAGGCTTTGAGTATGTTTGTGCAGGCTGTGAGGATTTTGGCGTAGGCTGCGCATGCTGAGGTTGACCAGGCTCTGCAGAGTAGTGTTGATGTTGATTCTGGGGTTGTGCCTCGTAGGGTCTCTTGTTGGGAGCCCATGCGTAGCTTTGAAGATTCTGGTACCCCCTCGTAGGGTTAGGAGCCAAGGGTCCATCTTCTGGTTGACACTGGTGGTTGCCGCAGTCTACGAGTTCAACTTCAATTGTAGAGGCAGGCTCCGTAGCATGGCAATCAATGGTTCTATGGGCATCTCCGCAAAAGTGGCAACATAGAAGTGGAGGTGCCGATGAGGCCAATGCCACAGGCTGCGGTTTGTGCATCTTCTCCAACTGATTGGTGATCTCATCCATCTGGGTCACCAAGGAAGACATCACAGGGTCAGAGGTCTCAAAAGCCTTTTGTGTAGGCTGTGCAGATGTTAGCGTAGGCTGCAACTGATTAGATTCTCTCTGATTTTGTGTAGCCTGTGGAAACTGTTGTTGAGTATGTGTCTGAGTTGGTTGGTCTTGATTGTTGGCCCATGAAAAGGCCGGATGATTCCTCCATCCTTTGTTGTAAGTCGGAGCAAATGGATCATTCACTTCTTGTCTTGGATGCTTCATATAGTCCACTAACTTCACTTCAACATTCTTCACCGGCTCTAAAGCTTGACAATCAACCGTTTGATGATCTTCTTCTCTTAACAAAGGGATAAATATAGCATCCACATGTCGTGCTTGTGATAGCTTTGCAAGTTGCTTGGTGATTTCATTGTTGGCCCTATCAAGAACAGAATCACCTAGATGGGGGTGAATAGGTGTCAAAGTTGAAAACTGAAAATTTCTAAGTTTTTCGAGAAACTTAATTTTCAGAGTCAAATTTCCTCAGAGTCAGAAGCTAGCTTACAGAAGTTGCTTCTGAGGGAAATTCTGCCTAAACACAGTTAAAACTGTTTTCAGCAACAGAAGTTCTGATTTGAGAACTTCTGGACAGTCTTCAGAACAAAGACAATGATACTTAGAGAAAATCTGTTTCAGCACTAAATATAAGCAAGTATGCAGAAGCAAAAGTAACAAGTATAAGAGGGAGAGATAAGTTCAGGAGATCCTGATTGAACAATTCGATTTATCCAAGTTCGCCACAGAAGTCATGTGACTACGTCTTGTCCCCTGAGGTCGCAGCCTACAGAGATTTTATAAATCCACTATTCAGAACTTTTATGGCAAGTTCAGAAGCTCCTTTACATCAACAGAACTTAAGCTAATTTCTCACTTAGTTCTGACTAGCCTAAAAAGAGTTAAAGGATTTCCACCAGAACAAACAATACTTTGTTTTCTGGATTTCTCACCCAACTCTAATCTCAACTAGATTTCTCTTTTTAAATCTAACTGAATATCACAGACGATATCAGTTTACAAGATTCCTATTATGAACTTTTTTTTCTTCACTCTCTCACTTTAACTAAGACTATGCTAAGAAAGATTTGAGAATGGAAAATGGTGCTCTGTTTTTCTTGTTAAAACAGTGCGTTGAGATATTGCTCGATGATCACGCGTATTGATGAAATGGAGCTTGGCTACTATTTATAGTGAATGAAGATGACCGTTGGTGAATTTGAATCTTCAATAGAGATGACATCAGTTGTTGTAGCCGTTAATTTGTCAAGTCTTCAAACGGTCTTCAAACACTTTGATTCCGTTATCCTTGTTCTTTAACTCAATTCGGTAAGTGATTTGAAATCAAGGATGAGGTTGACTGGAATCATTCTTCAATTGGATCAACAAAGAGTAGACAAGGAAATTCTGGTTTCTTTTGACAAGACAGGCGCGCTCCATCAAAACAGCTTTTTGAACTTTTGGCGCCTTGCATTAAATGCGCTTGTCAGAGCATTAAATGCACAAACAGAACCTGTGACTAAGCTTTCAGAAGCTAATTTCCAGTTGTCTAAACTTCTGATCAAATTGGCAAAACTTCTGATTGCAAAGAACTTCTGAGGAGAGCTTTAGCAGACTTCGGCTTCAGAGCGGAGCATCCAGCTTCTGAGTTATTGAGACTCTGACTTCAGCAAACAGATCTGCTGAGTCCTTTAGGCAATCCAGAAATGATTCATTCAGCACCTTCTGAGTAACTTACACATAGGCTAAGTACAAAAATATTAGTCAACAGTAAACTATATGTAAGAGAGTATTAAGTTTTCATCTTCTGAAACGTTTGGACATAATCAAAATACTTAGGGTTCATCATTCTCCCCCATTTTGGTTATGGACAAACCGTGGTCAGAAGGTAACAGAAAACATGAGGTTTAGAAAATGACTTCCTGATACAAATGTTTCATAACTTCTGAGTAAATTAACTCCCCCATTTTAGTGTAAATGGTGAACTTCAGCAATCTGTATAAACTTAGAAATGACTTAAGATCAAGTTGTTAGATTTAATGAAGTATAATTTACTAAGTCACAAGGAAACATAAGTAAAAAGTAAGAAGTCAGAGACACAAGAGAGTATAAGAAAAGATTCAGTGTATATAAAGTCATCAGAAGACAACATATGAAACAAGATAATCAGAAGAGCAGAAAAAGTCCTAAGACAAAAACTACCCAACCCAGAACCTAGCTAAGAAGCTTAAGTCCTAAAAAGATTACAAGTTCCTAGGTTTCTTCTGAGGAGGAGGAACACCACTAGAACCTTCAGCAGCGCTTGATCTCTTAACACCAGTATTAAGACCACTCTTCTGACCAGACTTCTCCCCCGTTTGACCAGAACCAAGAGCAACACCCAGAGCACCTTGAGAGTTCAATTTTTGCTGAACGTTCAGTGCAGTCTGATATTGCTGAGGAGTTGGCCTCACAGTGTTGATCATATCCATTCTTCTTCTGAAATCATCATCAATGGTCTTCATATGATCAAAAGTCTGACCAGACATAGGTCGCTGTCTCTGAACGTCTTCCAGAAGGAGCTTGATCAACCGATTGTTAGCATACACAGCAGCAGTGAGATGCTCATTCTCAATATAAGTCTGTCCTCGAACAAACCTATAGCAATTGTGAAGAGTCTTCTCTTGTTCACGTGCTTGAGTGTGCATAACCTTCAGAAGTTCAGTAAGCTCAGCAATCTGTGCGTTCTGAGCAGATACAGCAGACTCAATGTTGGAGAGTCGATTGTTGAGATCAGGAGTGATGTCATATACAACCTTAGCAGCCCCGGAAGATGATGAACCTTGAGCAGAAGATTTCACTTCTTTCAGAATGTGATTGGCAGTACTTTGCAGGTCATCAATCTTACTTGGGAGTATCTTCTCATGAGCCTCATAATGCTCGTTTGCTTCCTTGACTTCTTCTGTCAATATCTCCAAATTCTCATTGACCTTCAGAGAAGAAGCAAGAGCAATGTTGTCCAATGAAGGAAGAGTCAGAGCTAATTCTCTTAACTTGTACAACTCTTCATAGGTAGCTAGATGAAGTGTAGAAAGATTGCGTATGTAGACAGAAGGATCCTGCATTTGAAGCATAGTCATGAGCTGTAGGTTCTGAGCTTTCAAGGAGTGTAATTCTTGCAGCACAATGCCCTGAGCATACATGTCAGCAGCAGAAGTTCTTTGCCCCATACCAGCAAATCTGTTCAGCAATTCATCAGAGCCACTCTGACTCATTCTTCTCAACTCCTCAACACTGGGAGCACCACCAGCTTCGGATATACCAGAAGCTCTGCCCATGAAACCAAAACTGCCGAATCTGTTATCCAGATCATCACGATTCATGTGCTTGCGTAGGAAGTCATAATTGGATGACAACCCAGCAAAGCAGGAAGTAGTGGAAGAGGTAGTTAAGGGATCACACACAGTTAAGAGGTAGTTAAGGGAATGGAAGTGTGAGAGTCACTAACTTCTGTGACAGAAGGTAGTGAAGGAGATGGATGAGGAGTATGAGGGGAGGATGGATGAGAAGTATGAAGTGGAGATGGAATAACCTGATCAGAGAGGTTTGGATCAAATGAGGAGATTGGTTCAGCAAACACATGAGCCATTCTGAACAGCGTTTCAGAGGCATCTCTTTCACCAGGATTTCTCCCTTGTCCCAGAAGAACATTATCTAGAAAATCATCAGTGTTGATGTTTTCAGCAAACTTCATAGCATTCTGAATGATAGTATCAGGTTCTGGATCACTATCTTCAGACAGTTCTTCAACAATAGGAGCATCAGCATCCTTTTCAGCAGACATATCCATCATGTCTTCGTCATCAACCAAGTCCTCTTTTCAAGAATTGATTCATCCAGTTTAGTACTCGGAGCAAGATAGAAGTCCTTTTTTATCAGAGACCTTCTCTTTGCTGACATCTTCTTCTTGGGGATTCTTCTGGAGAGAGGAATATCTTCAGAATCCTCATCTTCTTCAGTAGCCTTTGTACTTATCCGAGTATAGAGGGAGATATTCTCAAGTTCTTCTCCATCTTCTGAAGCCTCAACAACCTTTGAGAACTCCACATTCTCAAGTTCAGCAGCACATGCAATGATTCTTGCATCGGCCTTAGCCTTTGCAGCAATTTCTCTCTCAGCTGCTAACTTATCTTCTGCTTCCTTCTTCTTTCTTTTCTCTTCAGCAAGAGCCACAAATCTTGCAACCTTTTCAGCTTCAGCAGCCTTTTCTCTTTCATCAAGGCGTGCGTCCTCAGCATCCTGAGCTTCCTTCTCAGAAACTTCCTTAGGTTTCTCAGCAACGATCTTGCCAGAGGGTTCAACACTGATTGTTGTTTGAACCATAGTGGGAAGAGGTTCTGAGACAACCACTTTCTCAACAGTCAGGACCAACTTACCTGATCCTTTCTTTCCCTTGCCCTTCTTGGCAGCATTCTTTCCTTTTTGTACAGCAGCCTCAACAGTTTCCTTCTGAGCAATACTCACAGAGGAGCCCTTCTCATTCTTCTTTGGTAACAGACCAAAGGAAAGATGCATAAGTGTTTGCATCTTGAGTACAGTACTACTGCTGGTTACACCTTCTCCTGAGATCTCCACAGAGGCAGCTTCAAAAATCCTCGTCAGGAGAGAGCCATAAGCCAGAGCACTGACAACCTTTGCATTTTTCATCTGCCTTATAATCATGGCAGGAAGGTTGATCTTCTTCTGATTCATCAAATGCCACATGAAAACCATTTCCCGGTTGGAAACACCATTAACTCCTCCAGCCTTCGGAAGGAACACATTTGTTGTCAAGTAGTGTGCCCACCTCTGGTGCTGAGTGAGCCAGGTGGCATAGGTTTCCTTGGCACTCAGAACGGATCTAGCCCAATTTGCATCACTAAACCCTTCAGCAGAACCATCATCTCCAATGATGATTCCCTCATCAACAACTCCAATAACCTGAGAAATAGAAGCCCTGCTGACCTCAATCTCAACTTCTCCAACCACCGAATGAACAACATCCTCCTCATTGGATAGGTAGTAGAGATTCTGATAAAACTCAGTGACTAACTTAGGATATATGAACTCATCCAAGGAGACGAACGAGTTCCAATTTTGAGTACTTAGCCATTTAGAGATGGGTTCAGTAGATTTGACTTCATCATCTAGGAACCTAGAAGTGAAAACCCTAGATTCGCTAACTTTCTTCTTTTTCTCAGAGTCAAAGATGTGAGTGGCAGTGACGATTTCAATGGGTTGTTCTTGAGCCATTGAGAGATTTTTAGGAAATATGTTTAAGTGTTTGAGAGAAAGGAAAATACAGAGAAATGACAATGGGAATTCTAAAAGCAATGAAAATGCAAGTGAAAGATTTTCTAAGTATGGAATACCCTTATTTATACCCAAAAGCGCAACGGTTCCAATTCAAAAAGTAAATACACACCGTTTAAAAAGGGAACAGATAACCGTTAAATACCAGAATAGCGCCGTAATAGACAGTAAATGTACGCATGCTTAAAGTCAAGATCATGATTAGATTTTATCATACTTAATTATCTCAAAAAATTAACAGTTAAGATAGAAGAAAATATAATAAAAGCTAAGTTACTGAAGTGGAAAAGTCATACCAATGCCTTCACGTAAGCTGCTGAAAGGAGTACCAGCCAGAGGCTTAGTAAACATGTCAGCAAGATTCTCTTCAGAGGGAACATGAGTGATGATAATATCCTTCTTCAGAACATGATCTCTCAGAAAGTGATGCCTAATATGAACATGCTTCATCCTGCTGTGCTGAATAGGATTTTTTGAAAGATCAATTGCACTCTTGTTATCACAGAAGATTGTAATTGTTCCAGGGATGACTCCATAGTCAGCAATTTGTTGCTTGATCCAGAGCATCTGAGAAACACAACTTCCAGCAGCAACATACTCAGCTTCAGCAGTTGAGAGAGCCACAGAGGTTTTCTTCTTGCTATGCCAGGAGACTAGGCACTCCCCCAGAAAATGACAACCACCAGAAGTGCTGACCCTTTTCAATTTATCCCTACCATAGTCAGAGTCTGTGTATCCTATAGGAGTGAAATCAGAACTACAGGGATACCACAAACCAGCTTCTGGTGTGCCTTTAAGATATCTGAGAATTCTTTTGACAGCAACATCATGAATTTCTCTTGGCTTTGATTGATATCTAGCACAAAAACACACAGCAAAATGTATATCTGGCCTGCTGGCTGTTAGGTATAAAAGAGAACCAATCATACCTCTGTAGGTTTTTATATCTACAGGTTTACCAGCTTTCTCTTCATCATCAATGTCTTTGCTGACATCCATTGGAATGTCAACAGCATTAGAGTCCATCATGCCAAATTTCTTCAACACTTCTCTAGTGTACTTGGCTTGATTGATAAACACACCATCATTACTTTGCTTGATCTGAAGTCCTAAGAAGAAGGTTAATTCTCCCATCATAGACATTTCAAACTCAGCCTCCATGTGATCACTGAACTCTCTGCACAAAGATTCATTAGTAGCACCAAATATAATATCATCAACATATACCTGAGCTATAAGGATATCCTTGTTCTTCTTCAGAGTGAACAGAGTTGTATCAACACATCCTCTGACAAATCCCTTAGACAGAAGGAACTTTGTCAGTCTCTCATACCAAGCTCTGGGAGCTTGTTTCAGTCCATACAAGGCTTTCTTCAGCTTGTACACATGATCAGGAAACTTAGGATCTTCAAAACCAGGAGGTTGAGATACATAAACTTCTTCATCAATGTAGCCATTCAAGAATGCACTTTTCACATCCATTTGAAAGAGCTTAAAACCTTTGTATGATGCAAAAGCACATAAGATTCTAATGGCTTCTAATCTTACAACAGGAGCAAAAGTTTCACCATAATCTATGCCTTCTTGCTGACTGTATCCTTGAGCAACAAGTCTTGCCTTGTTCCTCACAACATTTCCAAATTCATCAAGCTTTTTCTTCAGAACCCATCTAGTTCCAACAACCTTTATGTTGTTAGGTCTGGGAACCAAAGTCCAAACTTTTGACCTTTTGAACTGGTCAAGTTCTTCTTGTATTGCCATTAACCAGGAATCATCATCAGCAGCTTCATAGAAGTCCTTGGGTTCCAGAAGTGACACAAAAGCCACATTCCCCATGTATCTTCTGAGCTGAGCTGTGGTCATGACAAGATTATGAACAGAGTCAATTATGTTCTCTAAGGAATGATTCCTATGAGTTCTAACTTCTCTTGGTACATCCAATGAGTCTTCTGAAACCTGTTCATCATTTGTTGAATCATAAATAGGAGCATCTTCTGGAAGGAAGTTGACTTCTGGAGTAGGATTCACTTCTTGAGCTTGTTCAGCAACAGGAGGAACCACTTCAGCAGCTCTGGGAGAAACATCTTCTTCTACATCAGGAGATGCTACTTCAGGAGCTTGAACTACATCTTCATCAGGAGCTCTGCTATCTGCAGGGTTAGTCTCATCAAACTGTACATGAACAGATTCATCTAAAGTTTGAGTCCTCTTATTAAAAACCCTATATGCTTTACTATGTGTTGAGTAACCAAGAAAAATGGCCTCATCTGCCTTTGAATCAAACTTTGAAAGATATTCTTTTGTATTCAAAACATAACACTTACAACCAAAGGTTCTGAAATAACCTATTTTAGGCTTTCGACCTTTCCAGAGTTCATAAGGGGTCTTGTTCAGAATGCTTCTGATTAGCACTCTATTCAGAACATAGCAAGCTGTGTTCACAGCTTCTCCCCAAAAGTACTTAGGAAGCCTTCTTTCATTGATCATAGTCCTGGCGATTTCAACTAGAGTTCTATTCTTCCTTTCAACTACCCCATTTTGTTGAGGAGTTCTGGGAGCAGAAAAGTTATGATCAATTCCCTTGGTTTCACAGAATTCTTCAAACCTAAAATTTTTGAATTCTCCACCATTATCACTTCTGATATGAACAACCTTTTCATTCTTTTCATTCTCAAGTTTCTTTATCAGAACTGAGAAGCATCCAAGTGACTCATCTTTGCTAGAAAGCAAGATGACCCAAGTGAATCTTGAATAGTCATCTACAATGACAAAGGCATACTTCTTTCCACCCATGCTCATTGGTTGAACAGGGCCAAAAAGGTCCATATGAAGTAATTCTAAAGGTCTTTTAGTTGAAATGACTTTCTTAGTTTTAAAAGAGCTTCTGGATTGTTTACCAGATTGGCAAGCATTGCATAAATGATCCTTTTTAAAACTAATTTCAGGCAGACCCTCAACCAATTTTTTTCTAGCTACTTTGGCCAGAAGGTCCATGCTTACATGAGCAAGTCTTCTATGCCAGAGCCAGGAGGTATCCTCTTTGGACATCAAGCATATATTTTTGCAAAGATTCTCAAGGTTCAGCATGAAAACATTTTCAACTCTAGGAGCAGTTAGAATAACTTCCCTTGACTTACTGTCCAAGATTTTACATCCAGAGGAGCTGAAGACAACATCTCTACCTTTATCACACAGTTGTGCAACACTCAGGAGATTGAACTTCAGGCCTCTGACTAGGGAGACATCTTCGATCAGAGGATAAGTTCCTATAGATCCAGAACCAAGTATCCTTCCTTTCTGAGCATCTCCAAAGCTGACTTTTCCACCTCTTTTAGGATCAAATGTGATGAATGCTTTTTCATCACCTGTCATATGCCTTGAGCATGTTAGGATCTAAAGCAATTACGATAATGAAAAACAAACAAAAAACACACACCAGTTGTTAACCCAGTTCGCCACTCAATATGAATGACTACGTCTGGAGGCACTACTAAGCCAGGATTTGTACTATAATGAACGGAATACAATTTACATGGAATAGAGCTATATTTATACTAATTGAAATCCTAAACAACTAGGAATCCTAAACCACCAAGGAATCCCTAACCACCTAGGAATTAGTCTCCAATCCCAACAATCTCCCACCTGGAGACAAAATCCATCTTCATCTGCTGGTAGTGCCGGGCCTCTAACTCAGTTACGAAGGCCAGCTGAAGCTATGCAAAACTTCAGCTTCTCAAAGGTTACAACCTTTGTCAACATGTCTGCAGGATTCTTTGTGCCTTTGATCTTCACTAACTGCAATGTCTTTCTCTCTAAAAGATGTCGTATGTAGTGATACTTCAACTCAATGTGCTTTGTCCTTGAATGAAAAACAGCATTCTTAGCTAAGTGAATTGCACTTTGACTATCACTGTACAAAGTGGGATACTTCTGCTCTTTGCCCAATTCCTTCAAGAAACTCTGCAACCATACCATCAGAGTGTAATCTATACCAAAACTAACCGAATAGTAGTCAATTTTACTACTGGAGTAAAAACATCTGTGTAATCTATACCATACCTCTGTTGGAACCCTTTCACCACTAATCTGGCCTTGTACCTTATGCTACCATCTGCCTCCACTTTCTTTCTGAAAATCCATCTATTTTCAAGGTCCTTCTCACCCTCTGGAAGCTCAACAAGTTCCCAAATACCATTAGTTAACAGAGAATCCATCTCATCATTCATAGCAAACTTCCACTTCTCAGCATCCACAACCCGATATGCTTCTTGGAAGCTTTCTGGCTCACCACTATCTGTTAACAACACATAGTCTCCAGGTGAGTACCTGTTAATAGCTTTCTTATCTCTCGTAGATCTGCGTAGAGTAACTGGTGGATCAGCTGTTGTAACTTGAGGCTCCTCCTCAACTGGTTCCTCAACAGCTACCTTCTTACTCCCACCAGAATTCGTGATGTCTAGGTCTACAATTTCTGGTTCAGAATCACTAGTATTAGATACTCCAAGGCTATCCTTGTACATCATCTGTTCATTGAACACAACATCCCGGCTTCGAATAATCTTTTTATTCTGACTATCCCAGAATCGAAATCCATAGTCATCACCACCATATCCAATAAACGTGCACTTGATAGACTTAGCATCTAACTTACTTCTCTCAACAAGAGCAATATGGACATAGGAATCACATCCAAACACTTTCAGAAAGGATAGATTTACCTGCTTGCCACTCCAAGCTTCTTCAGGAATGCCATTCTCCAAGGGAGACGATGGCCCTCTATTGATCAAGAATGCAGCAGTGTTAACTGCTTCTGCCCATAACATCTTTGGAAGTCCACACTTCAGTCTCATGCTTCTTGCACGTTCACACAAAGTTCTATTCATTCTTTCAGCAACACCATTTTCCTGAGGAGTTCCCTTCAAGGTCTTTTCCATGCGAATCCCATTCTCTGCACAAAATTCCTTGAACTCCTTAAGCTCATACTCCCCACCATTGTCAGACCTCAAACACTTCACTTTCAGACCTGTCTCATTCTCTACTAGGGCCTTCCACTTTTTAAAGACATCGAATGCTTCTGATTTCTTCTTTAGAAAATAGACCCATAACTTCCTAGTGCAGTCATCAATGAGAGTCATATAGTAATAAGCTCCTCCTAGAGATTTCACTGGTGCTGGACCCCATAAATCGCTGTGAACTAACTCCAATTTTTCCTTCTTCAAAGTCCTTCCACCCTTATTGAAACTGACCCTTTTCTGCTTCCCGAAGATACAATCCTCACATAGCCCTAGATCAGCAGACTTCAATCCTGGTAATAGACCCTTTGAAAACAGCACTTTAATCCCCTTTTCACTCATGTGACCAAGACGACAGTGCCACAAATCAGTATTCACAACCTCACTCACAACATCAATGCTATTACAAACATTATCTGTGACATATAAAGATCCCACCTTCTCACCACGAGCTACCACCATAGATCCCTTGGAAATCTTCCAATTTCCACCTACAAACACCACACAATATCCCTCATCATCTAATTGCCCAACTGACAATAGATTTCTCTTCAGGCCAGGTACATGCCTAACACCAGATAGCTTAATTACAGAACCATTCTTGGTTTTGATCGAAACATCTCCCTTACCCACAATTTCCAAAGGTTCATCATCAGCGAGATAAACCTTTCCAAATTTTCCTGGGGTATAGTTCTCCATCAAATCTGCGCTGCTACAAGAGTGAAATGAAGCTCCTGAATCTACAACCCAAGACTCTACAGGACTTCTTACGCTTAAAATCAACGCCTCTACATACTCTTCGCTGGCTGAATTCACGGACTTGTCCTTCTTAGGTGCTTTACACTGATTCATGTAATGACCGGTTTCATTACAGTTCCAGCACTTAACATGACTCCTGTCCTTGTTAGGGTTTCCTCCTCTACCCTTTGATTTAGACCTACCACGATTCTGTTTTGACCTCGAATCTGACCTACCCCGATTTTCAGTACTCAAGGCTGAACCTGATGTTGAACCCGACTCCTTCCTGCGAATCTCCTCGCTGATTATCAAATTCCTAACATCGTCAAACCTAAGTTTCTCTTTCCCTGCTGAGGCACTAAGAGCAGTAACAGTACCACTCCAACTCTCCGGTAAAGAAGATAACAAAATTAGGGCTAATACCTCATCTTCGAAATCAATTCCCACAGAACTCAATTGTGAAATCGTCATATTAAACTCATTCAGATGTACAGCAACTGATGAATTCTCCGTCATCTGAAAGTTGAACAGTCGTCTCATCAGATGGACCTTGTTCGCCGCCGAGGGCTTCTCATATAACGAACTCAAAATCTCCAGTATCTCAATCGTGGTCTTTTCCTTCACTGTGTGATGCGCAACGTTTCTGGACAGCGATAGTCGGATCACACTCATCGCTTTTCTGTCCAACAGCTTCCAATCTTCATCAGACATCTCCTTTGGTTGCTCATCTAGAGGTTCATGCAATTCTTTACCATACAGGTAATCCTCGATCTGCATCCTCCAGAAACCGAAATCTGTGCCATCGAACTTCTCCACCGGTGATTTTCCGTCTCCCATCGTAAATCTAGCTAACCCGAGGCTCTGATACCAATTGTTAGGATCTAAAGCAATTACGATAATGAAAAACAAACAAAACACACACACCAGTTGTTAACCCAGTTCGCCACTCAATATGAATGACTACGTCTGGAGGCACTACCAAGCCAGGATTTGTACTATAATAAACGGAATACAATTTACATGGAATAGAGCTATATTTATACTAATTGAAATCCTAAACAACTAGGAATCCTAAACCACCAAGGAATCCCTAACCACCTAGGAATTAGTCTCCAATCCCAACAGAGCACCCACTGTCAATGTACCACAGCTTTGACATTGATGGAGCACTCAGAGCCACCTGCAACACAATCAATTAGTGACAGGTACCCAATCCTTATTGGGTCCTTCAGAGTTAGATTTCTCTTCAGCAGGTTTTAATGATATCTCAGATTGCAAGAGGTTTTTAATATGGTACTTGCAATCCTTCAACCAATGACCATCACTCTTGCAAAGCTTGCAAAAGGGAGGGTTCTTGGATCTTTCCCTTTGCTTCTTGGGAGATTTCTTCTTCTTCTGAGAAGGACCAACATCTTCAGAGGCTATAACAGCACTCTTAGAGGTACCAACATCAGGAGGAGAAGCTATCTCTTTCAGAAGAGAGGGAGTGACAGGTTTCTTCTTCTTCTGGGGTTTATCACTTCCCAGAGGCAGCTTTTCTTTGCCTTTGGCTTTAGAGCCATCATCAGGAGTGCTGAACTGTTTACACAGCTTCTCTTCTAACACTTTCATGTCAGAATAAACTTGAGTAAACCTAAGAAACTTGTCAGCCTCACTCTTGTCCAATTTCCTTTTCAGGTACTTGAACATACTATAGAGTTCTTCAAGAGAATCAAAGATATTTTGTTCAGAAGATATGTTTACCTCGGAATCATATGTAGCTTCAGGAGGTGCGGAAGTTTCTCCTGTGACATCTTCAGAAGTTGGCTCATCAATAGCCATAAAACAAATCTGAGCTTGCTCTTCATTTTCTTCAGGATCACTGCTGGTCTCAGAGTCTGACCAGGCAGCCAGCATAGCTTTCTTGAACTTTTTCTTATCTTTCTTCAGCTCCGGGCAGTTAGGCTTAATGTGCCCCGGTTGCTGACATCCATAGCACACAATAGGCTTGTTTGGATCTCTCTTGAACTTTTCACCAGAATCAGGAGTTTTCTTGTCAAAGCTCCTGAAAGGCTTCTTGTAGTTTCCACCTCTGCCTTTTCTGAAGGCTTTCTTGAACTTCCTGGTCAGCATAGCCAGTTCCTCATCTTCAGAGGATTCTTCAGAAGATTCTGCTTTCAGGACTACTCTTTTTCCTTCTGACCTTTCTCTTAGGTCATGATTCTTTAATGACATCTCATGAGTAATTAGAGACCCAATGAGCTCATCATACAAGTAATAGCTTAAATCCTGAACTTCTTCAATAGCAGTCTTCTTGGCTTGCCAAGACCTTGGTAAGCTTCTGACAATCTTCTTCACTCGATCAGATTCTTCAATGTCTTTTCCTAAACTCTTCAAGTCATTGACTATCTTGGTGAATCTAGAGTTCATGTCTGAAATAGATTCTTTATCAAGCATTTCAAATAACTCATATTCTCTCATGAGTTGGTTGACTTTAGATTGCTTCACTTTTCCTGTTCCTTCATATGTGACTTCCAGCTTGTTCCAAATATCCTGTGCAGTTTCACAAGAAGAAACTTTGTTATATTCAGTAGCTGTAAGTGCACAATGCAACATATTTATTGCTGAAGCATTAGTTTGGAGTTTTTTTAGAATGTCATCTGTGTATTCTCTCTGAGGAATAACAACATTCCCTAAACCTTGTTCCATTCTGGTAGGAATGAAATCACCATTAGTGATGACATACCAAGCACTCATGTTCTGAGCTTGGATGAAGTACATCATCCTTTTCTTCCAGTATGAGTAGTTGTTGCCATTGAATAATGGAGGTCTAGTAGTGGAAGAACCTTCTGGAACTATGAAGTGAGAAGAATTCTCAGGCTGGTGTCTACTAGCCATCTCTATTGATTCTGATAGGATCTTACACTTAGATTGTTAGATCTTTCGTAAATATGCGAAGTGACCTTCGCTCTGATACCACTTGTTGGCCCTATCAAGAACAGAATCACCTAGAGGGGGGTGAATAGGTGTCAAAGTTGAAAACTGAAAATTTCTAAGTTTTTCGAGAAACTTAATTTTCAGAGTCAAATTTCCTCAGAGTCAGAAGCTAGCTTACAGAAGTTGCTTCTGAGGGAAATTCTGCCTAAACACAGTTAAGACTGTTTTCAGCAACAGAAGTTCTGATTTGAGAACTTCTGGACAGTCTTCAGAACAAAGACAATGATACTTAGAGAAAATCTGTTTCAGCATTAAATATAAGCAAGTATGCAGAAGCAAAAGTAACAAGTATAAGAGGGAGAGATAAGTTCAGGAGATCCTGATTGAACAATTCGATTTATCCAAGTTCGCCACAGAAGTCCTGTGACTACGTCTTGTCCCCTGAGGTCGCAGCCTACAGAGATTTTATAAATCCACTATTCAGAACTTTTATGGCAAGTTCAGAAGCTCCTTTACATCAACAGAACTTAAGCTAATTTCTCACTTAGTTCTGACTAGCCTAAAAAGAGTTAAAGGATTTCCACCAGAACAAACAATACTCTGTTTTCTGGATTTCTCACCCAACTCTAATCTCAACTAGATTTCTCTTTTTAAATCTAACTAAATATCACAGACGATATCAGTTTACAAGATTCCTATTATGAACTTGTTTTTCTTCACTCTCTCACTTTAACTAAGACTATGCTAAGAAAGATCTGAGAATGGAAAATGGTGCTCTGTTTTTCTTGTTAAAACAGTGCGTTGAGATTTTGCTCGATGATCACGCGTATTGATGCAATGGAGCTTGCCTACTATTTATAGTGAATGAAGATGACCGTTGGTGAATTTGAATCTTCAATAGAGATGACATCAGTTGTTGTAGCCGTTAATTTGTCAAGTCTTCAAACGGTCTTCAAACACTTTGATTCCGTTATCCTTGTTCTTTAACTCAATCCGGTAAGTGATTTGAAATCAAGGATGAGGTTGACTGGAATTATTCTTCAATTGGATCAACAAAGGGTAGACAAGGAAATTCTGGTTTCTTTTGAACAGACAGGCGCGCTCCATCAAAAGAGCTTTTTGAACTTTTGGCGCCTTGCATTAAATGCGCTTGTCAGAGCATTAAATGCACAAACAGAACCCGTGACTAAGCTTTCAGAAGCTAATTTCCAGTTGTCTAAACTTCTGATCAAATTGGCAAAACTTCTGATTGCAAAGAACTTCTGAGGAGAGCTTTAGCAGACTTCGGCTTCAGAGCGGAGCATCCAGCTTCTGAGTTATTGAGACTCTGACTTCAGCAAACAGATCTGCTGAGTCCTTTAGGCAATCCAGAAATGATTCATTCAGCACCTGCTGAGTAACTTACACATAGGCTAAGTAGAAAAATATTAGTCAACAGTAAACTATATGTAAGAGAGTATTAAGTTTTCATCTTCTGAAACGTTTGGACATAATCAAAATACTTAGGGTTCATCATTCATCCATTTCGTTAACAAGGGAAGACACAATTGTGGCTGTGGTTGATGAAGCTGTATGCACAGGCTGCGTATCACTCCTATCAGTATGCCATTTGTAGCCTTGAGCTACAATTTTTTCAATGAGCTCATATGTCTCTTTAGCGGTCATATTTTCCAACTCGCCATTAACCACCACTTCAAGTGTATTCTTACTTGAATCCATAAGCCCATTAAAGAAGGTTTGAACTTGCATCCAAAGAGGAATGCTGTGATTGGGGACTCTCCTCAACAACTCCTTGAATCTCTCCCATGCTTCTTGCAATGACTCATCCTCGACTTGAACAAATTGAAAAACTTCATTTCTCAACTTAATCATTTGCTTCGGAGGAAAGTACTTTGTCAAAAAGCAATGCTCCATCTCATCCCAAGTGTAGATTGTTCCCGGTGGAAGGCTCTTAAACCAACTCTTCGCCTTGTCTCGTAAAGAAAATGGGAACAACTTAAGCCTTAGCACATCATTGGCTACTCCACGGTAAATGCTAAGTGTGTTACACAAGTTAAGAAAATCACAAATATAGCTATTTGGATCTTCACTTGGCAACCCCCCAAACTGAACTTCAACTTGTACCATCTGAATCATGGACGCCTTGACCTTAACAAATGTGTATCCGTCATCCGGGATGACAATACATGAAGTATATCTCTCGGAAGATGATCGCATGCCCATGTCCATCCATGAACGGTTTCCATCGCTTAAAGCAGCCATATTTTCAGATTTTCGTGGCCAATCTATTGTTGGTGTTTCGTCCACATACGTTTCTAGATCAAAAATTGAGTGCGGGAAAACAGCTAGAATTTTGTAGCCTGTTCTGCCTGTGTGAGGAGTGTCGCAGCCTGCATCTTCACTGTCAAAGAATAACTAACACACAAGCTGCACACTTAACACACAAATCAAACTCTGAAAGATAAAAACTTAATAAAAACAATGTATTGCCATTCCCCGACAACGGCGCCAAAAACTTGTCACGTGGAATACCTAGGTGCTTTTTAAGGCAAGTATACCTATCGTTTCAAGTAATAAAGTGGATTTCTTTCAACCCGAATATCGTACCCAAGGGAATAGCTCAAGTAATTTCACTAAGTTAAATCCTAAAAAAGTCTAATTAAGTCACAGATTTAGAAGATTCAAAGTAACAACTAATAACTAAATGCAGGGTATGATAATAACAATAATAAAAGACACACAGGCTACAAGATCCAGGATCTGGACAGTAGGCTACTGGATCTGGGTTTCCATAAATGGTAATGACTATTTCAACACAAAAGGTTCGGCCTTTCCCACAAATATCTCTTCCTAGCTCGTTTCCAAGCCTAGGGGTTGATAACTTAGTAGATCTAGCAAAGTTATTTGATCTAGATCTACTAAGGAGTGTGTTTGTCTTAGGGTTTCACTACAAAGTTTCCTTAAATAGTAAATAGCCAACATACAAATTATAGCAAGATTTCTCTAAACAATAAAAGCATGCATCTTAGATCTAATCCATAATATAAATCACAAGATAACTCATTTCTAAGCTCCACTAATGATTTAGGAGGTTTGTTTCGAACCAAACCTCACCTTAAGCATAGATCTAAGAAAACCGAGTAAGAAATGTTACCAAAAGTAGAAACTCTTCACCATACGCCTAAATCCGTCACCTTTCACTCATAACCCGTGCTAGGAGACTACTCACTCATGCTTGATGAACTTAAAATCTCCATTGAAGTGTAAAGATTAAAGCTTGAAATCATAAAGCTTAAGGAAGAAGAAGAGAGATTGGGATTCGGATCCCAATGTCTCAAAAAGCAAGAAAAGAAAGAGATAAAGAAAACTACTATATTTAGAACTAAGTAAAAAGAAAGTTGTTGCAAAGTTAAGGGTATTAAGAGTATATTTAGTATATGGAAAAGCAAAAGAAAACATTGCCTTTTATAGGGAGACAAGGGAGGCAACCCTAAAAAGGAAAAAAGACTAAAATGACCCTAAAAGTAGAGGTCATAATACCCTTTACACAGAAAAGTAATTTATCCCAATTGTTGATAGTAATAACAGCATTGCCACTAGGGCAAGGTGGCATTCCACCCCTTCAACTCTTGCACAGCCTCCGTTGCTCTTTACTGCAGCCTGCATCTAACACCTCTGGAACACAGCCTGCATGCTCCAGCAGTCCAACAGCAGCCTAAAACAGCCCAAAAGCTCCAAAAGGCCTCCAATGCCCGGATTCAATGCTTAGTTGCACAATTGAGCGATATCTGCACTTAAACCTCATGAGAAGGACTTTCAACCATATAAACATGCAAGAATAGAGGCTAAAAAGAGTGGAAAAACACGTAATAATTAGGCCTATCAAATAGCGATGCAACTTATTAGATTCGTTTTATTTGTTCATTTACATATTATATAAGATATAACAATACAAAAATAAAATAGACATCCTATGGGCTTTTCTAATACATCCTATTGGACTATCAATTGACAATATGAAATAAATCTTCAGACTTCGGGCTTCCTTCATGGGCTGGGCTCATCAGGAATAATTCTTCGGTTTCATCAGATTACATCAAAAATAAAACCTATACAAATTTCTAAGTAAATGTAATGAAAAATTAAAATCTAAAATTACATTCCATACTTCAATTAAAATCCCATAAGATCTATATCAAGTTGCTGCAAAAGAACGTTAGACGAAATAAAATAAATGCATGACTATGGTAATCTTAATTCACATTTTAATTAAATTAAGCCAACCCAATTCGATAAAATCGTTTTCAGTTTTCTCAACCAGTAAATTAGCCCGTGAAGGCCCAATGATTAAATCATTGCTCCCGCTGAACTTTGGGAATTACTCAATCGAAAACTAAACACATTTAATGCCACCGGTGTCTCGATCCATTAAATTAATTTTATCATCATACCATATTCAATTTAATATCGTCGAAAATAAATCTAAGATATACAAATGCATGGCACGACATAAACTTTTCAAATTAATTAATTTAACTTAAGCTAATAAATTAAATTAAAATGTATTTGGGCCTAAATTAAACCTTGAATAAAAAAAAATTAAAAATTAATACGCCCCCAAATACATCGGACCCGACCCGTTACCCGCTCCGACCCGCGCCCCAGACCCAAAATTCAAAAATTAGGGTTTCGGGGGCGTTCGGGGCGGGTTCAGGTCGCCCCGAACCTATGGTGGATGCTGCCAATGGCAGCAGCAGACTAAAGGGACTGCTTAGCCTGGCCGGCGGCATAGGGCACACCAACAGAACCTCCTTTCTTGTTCTCTATTGCCTCATCTCGTTCCTTAAGAGCCCTGGCAATTCCTTCAGCCAAACTCTTATCGAATGTATCGACTAATCTTTTTTGTTTACGTTTAAGCTCTTCTACCTCGAAAACGCCTCTTCGAGATCGACGATGTTTACGGCTTCCCGAGGAACTCCTTGATGATCTGGATCCGTCCTCGTAAGTAAGTCTCTTCACCACCTCTGGTGAAACCTTTCTTGCTTGTGACTTCAGACGAGGCTTATGCCTTGGGGGAGTTGGTGACCGTTCTTCAGACCTTCCTCGTCCCGGAGTTCTTTCTCGATCATCCGACCGAGACCTTCGAGCTGAAGATGCTGTAACACTTTGAGAAGGTTTTGCATTCCTAGAGCGTTTTACACCCTGAGAGTCAGCTCGTGGTCGCTCTGCGGGAATGCGCTTGGTCAACTCCGCCAACTGATGCTGCAAACGATCAATGGTTGACCGGTCATTAATCCTCCGTTGGGCTACTTCAGCTGCGGCCCTGTCCATCCACTTTCTTTTCTCTGGATCGATGGTTCCTGACCATTCATACATCTTGTTTAAAGCATCATCTTCGTCTACAAGTATTACTTCATCGTTCTGTTCCACATTCTCCTTCTGAGTGTTTGTGGCTGGGTTCTGCTGAGGTTGAGCACCTGGTTGCTGTTCCTCAAAGATCACCATGTTCGTCACTGGAACCTTTTATTCAAAAGTTCCACGCTCACCGCACCAATTTGTTACCTTGAATTTGCAACTTAAATCCACGTAAGCTATTATTACTGCAAAATAGTAAACGTTAGCCTAAATGAGGCCGTTGATCGGCGACCCCTCTCCGATGCTAAAGTCAGTAGGGAACTTGTGATCGGAAAGTAATTAACTCAGAGCTTGAGTCAAGAAATTAATGTACCTTAGATTGTAGAAATCCCGTGTATTTATAGTAGTTTGATCATATATCCGAATCCTAGTTGTATTAGGACATATCTTGAATCACGCCTATTTAGGCTAACGATCATAGTCCTAATTAGCTTGAACTCTCCTAATTGAACTAGGAGACTAAAAGAGAAATATAGTCCTCGTAGGAGAGAGATTCTCCTAGCTTTGACTATTCAACGCACGTCCTATGTGGCAAGTAAGACTATTCAACTTTAGTCCCCTTAAACCAACGTGGCTCTAACAAATACACTCATTGGTCCACGTGTCATTTTGAATATTACGTGATAACATCAGTAATGAAAATTAAAGTTAAAAATTTAGGGATAAGTTTAAAAATAATGCTCATGGTTTACTCAATTTTTAAATAGGGGTCCGTGGTTTAATAGTTTGCAAACAGAGGTACGTGGTATGATTTGTTTTGCAAATAGAGGTATGTGGTATGAATATTTTTACAAAACAGAGTATCCGAAATCACATTATTAAGTTTTGATGATATTTGTATCTTTTAAACAACTTATATCTCTACATTAACAAAGTATTGATCATTCGAATCGAATTGCAAGCTATAAAATGGACTGAAACGTCAAATTAGTCTGTAAATCGTCAAATTATAAAAGAACGTAAAAAGTCCATAATATAATTTATGATTTCGATTTGAGAGTGAGAAATGTCATTAAATGATATGTTTTATCGATATGTAAATGTACGTTTTCTTAGAAAATACGAAATATACTTCAATGAAATTGAAACGTAAAGTTGTAATTTAAGGTACCTTATTTTGCAAAAAACTTCATACCACATATCTTTATATGCAAACTGTTAAATCACAGACCTCTAATTGCAAATTCACGAAACCACAAGCATTATTTTTAAACTTATTCCAAAAATTTATTAATTAAAAAAGTAAACTTCTATGGACAGGTCTGGGTTTGGGATTGGGAAATTTTTTAATCCATCCTAGCCCGGCCCGAGCCCAGGACGAAATAGGTATGAGCTGGATTAGGCTTGGACAAAAAATTTAATTAACAAACCCGATGTTATCTACATAAACATCATAAATATGAGTAATAATAATTATTTTATCATGGTTGATAATTCTATTATTAATGTATCAAAAGAATAAAAAACTATTCTACAATTGTCAGGTAATAAAGAAAACTGATTTTAGTGGGTTAGTGGGTTCCTAATTCATAGGATACAACAATGATTTTTATTTTCTTTTCTTTTTTATGATTTTGCTCTTTCTTTTTCAATAAAAATTTTGTTCTGATTTTCAGAATTGCAAATATATAAAAAAAAATTACGACCTTAGGTTCTAATTTGTAAATCCTAAACCCTAATTTACTAAACCTCTTTCCCTTAATTCATAAACTTAGACCCTAATTTAAAAATTTCATAATATGAAGGAATAGTTTCATATTCATATCATGAATTTCGTGTTATAAATTTAGATTTTAAATCATAAACTCTACATCTTAATTCATAAACTTTATACCCTAATTTATTAAACTAATATGTGAATTTCATTACATAAAGAAAGAATTTAATATTCATATCATGAATTTCGTGTTATGAATATGAATCTACAACAATAATACTTTTTTTATGCTATATTCATACACTTTCTAAATCAAATACGACAAGCTTTTTTATATATTTTATTAATTTTCAGAATAATAGAATTGGCATATAATTTTTGTCTAGATTGGCTTGATTGTGTACTCATGAATTTACAATGAATACCGTAAAAAACAATCACAAATAAAAAAACATGAAAATATAAAGATTTTTTGAAAATGAAAATATAAGATTGATTGTCTGAATAAAGTAGAAAAATTAGCCAACAAGAAAGAAACTCAAAATTAAAATGAGAAAAAGAAAAACGGGGAAAGAAGAAGAAAAAAAAGCAGAAATAAAAGAACAATGAAAACAACAGAGTTAGTCCGTAAAAAATGGGAGAAGAGGAGGAAGATAACCAATTATACTAACCTAATTAGTTGGAAACAGAATTGACTGTAAGTATAACTGTATTTGACAAAAACAAGATACAATATGGGTTATGATAAAATACAAAAAGTTGACTTGCTTTAGTTGTAAATTAGATTTGAGACATGAGTTATGGTGTAATTTCCTCCCCGATGTAGCTTAACTCGAGTCCAATTCAGTCTAACCTATGAACATATCTACTTATTCTCTTAGCCAAAAAAATAAATTATTTTTTTTACCTAAACATCCTCGACCGTTTGACCATTGGCATATTATATGTCAATGATTCTTTAGACCAAACAATACCTGCTCAATGTTTTTTTTTTTTTGTATTTAGAGTTAATTTTTCTTTTTCAAATGATTTTAATATCTTTTCGATGCTTTACTCTTCGAGTATCACATTTTACCAAGGTTATCAAACCCGATCCGGTCAAATCGGGTTTGACCGGACCCATACACTATTTCGTGCCGGAAGTAGGAGAAATTCAGTCCCTTTAAAATCCGCTTTAAACCCGACTAATTGGCCGGTCGGATCACTGGCCCCAAAACTCGTGCCCGAGTAAGCGAGTTTTAAAGGGTCAAATTTCTGCTTTTATGGTAAAAAAAATTTGATACTACTTATTACAATTTAATTCAGAAGTTGAAAAGATTCAAATTTGTTTTTTTTTGTTTTGGAAACTGATATTAATTCACGCCAATTAAAGATTCAAACTAGGAGCGATTTTAGCATTTTACATTTTTGTTATTATATTTCCTTTCCTATTCCTTAATTGGCCACATTAAAATGTTATTTGACTTTTTTATTTATAATTTCTATTTAAAAGATTATTGTTATTCAATTATTTCTAATTTTGTTAAAAGACTTATTATAATTTTATTTTTATTTATTGTTTAAAAGATTATTAATATTGTAACTAAAAGAAATTATTAATATGATTTTTTATTGATGTTGAGACATTTAATTGTATTAGGCGTTCTTTTGAACTGAAAAAAGCAGAATTGTTATGAATTGAACTGAACTTAATTTTGCTGAACTGAACTAAACTGAACTTAATGATGGTGAACTGAACTGAACTGAACTTAATTTTACTGAACTGAACTGAATTTTGCTGAACTGAACTGAACTTAATTTTGCTGAACGGAACTGAACTGAACTAAAAAATAAATACAAAAACTAAATTTAACAAAATAATAATAATATTGCATTATAAATAATAACTATAATAACAAATTAAAATTAAGATGATAATAATAATAATAATAATAATAATAATAATAATAATAATAATAATAATAATAATAAAATCACGTCATGCAATAGCCGCCTCAAATACTCTTGGATAATTGTTACCAATTAGAGAACATGGAATTAGATGTCATATGTCAGAGTTTAGGCGTGAAAAATGTAAGAAAATGGAAAACGTTGCAATGGTTTACATTCATCATTGAGAATGAATGTAAAAATGACGTTTGAATAGTTAAAAGAAGATGGAAAGTGCTCTACAATATGCTCTAAGTGTCACAAAAGTATCAAATATCGATTATTGTTTCTACTTTCACGCTTTATGCACGATTGGAATACCCTATTTATATTTTACCCTATTAGAATGTTGAGACATTTTGATACATTTTACCCTATTTATATTTTGTTAATTGGGAAAGAGAAAAGGTCGAAAAAAGTGGGTGAAAGATCGTATAGGCAATTCAATTTCTTTTTCTTTTTTCAATTCTCTATCCCACCTTCCAAATCCTCAAAACAAAGACAAAAGTTGCGTGTCAAAAATTGGGCCTAATTCTCCAAAACATTTTGGTTGTCAAAAAAGAAAGACAAGTACAGGTCAAACTTCATAAATTGCTTTAAACCATTACAATCCATTACTGCAAACCAAAACAACGATCGGATTGAACCAATTTGCCGCCGGTAAGATTTCGTTATTCTCCCTTTTGTTTTCTTCTATTTTTTAAATCTGTGTTATAGTTGTTACTCGACGGATTGAACCAAAAAACCCGAGCTGATAGTTAAGCTAACAACATTTTTTATATTAATTCCTGACGCACCCTTCTCTCCTGTCGTGTTTAACTAAAAGCTCGGCTAATACTTAAAGCTAACAACATCTTTTATATTAATCTTTAACATATTGCTCTATTTAGAAATAATAGTGTTTTGATTGCAGCCGGTGAAACCGTTACAGATTGCTTAATCTAAATTACAATTAGCTTCTACAATGGAGAATGACGATGATTTCACCTTTTGCCAGGCAAGTTACTTATTTAACGATACGGTTTCTTTATCTACTTGCTTGAATTTGATTTGATGAATGACAATCTATTTTGTTGCTAAAAATTGTGTCAATTGTTCTACATTATCAGGTGAGTGCATCGGTTTCCCAAGACGATCTCGGGCCTAAGAACGGTGGTGCAGATATTGGTATGAACGTAGAAGATAATGGTCCGACTAGCAGCACAGTTTGGAATTGGAAAGATGATGGAGTAGAAAATAATGGTATTTCAAAGAAGGAAGGAACTGTTGGCTCTTTGTCTTTTAATGTTATTGATGCGGCATCTCTTAAGAAACCAAATGATTTGCCTGCTAAAGTGGCATCTTTAGATGTCGGAACCAAATTGTCAAATTTACAAGAGAAAAAGGCTCCGGTTAAGAAGCCTGTAACTCGTGCCAAGGTTCCTTTTGAGAAAGGTTATAGTCAAATGGACTGGCTTAAGCTTACTCGAACTCATCCCGATCTTGCAGGTACTTTGCATTTTTTGTCATGAAACTTCACCCCTTATTAAGTTCTTATCTTTTTGTGGTTTCCTGCTTAATATATGTTGAATTCCTAATACTGATGTAACCTTTCGATTTTGTGAAATGTCTCTCTAGTATTTTACTTCTCGATTTATTTAACATTTGCATCTGTTTATCTGCTAATAGGAGTCTTGATTATGAAGATTTAGTATAATAAGCTGAAATATCATACGGCCATGGATGGCTTTTGTGTGTCAAGATTAAGTGAGAAGCACAAACATAGATCGTGAGTCTTCTAAGATTATTGGCATTTTTCCAGAAATTAGTGACTATTGTTCTACATTTTAGGTTACTAATAGCTGATAATTGTCTACTTTGAAGTTCTTAAGATTTTGTTCAGCCGTCCAAGTCTCTATTGGGTTATGCAAATATGAGTTTGAACTTGTGAATGTATTTTGGTGGAAATCAGAAAATTGAACACAGAAACAACACAAATTTGAAGAAATAGAACTTGAATTAATAATGGATAAATAATTATAGACCAAAGGAAATAATAATCTAATACAGAAGAACTGTCCACTGTACTAGCACTAGGAGAGGAACTCTCCTCCCAAGCCAAACGGCTGATTCCCACAGCAATTTTCCAAATCCCCCCCTCCATGCCCTCACTAGTCTATTCATATGTTCTAATATAACAACCCTAGCTGACCCTAATCCACAATTCCCCTATCTATCACATTCTCTATCATTACTCCGTCCTTCAAAAAAGTCTAGTCCTCAAGACTGCACTTAGTTGATACGGCTATTGTGAAAACTCAGCTTTCCAAAAGGCATCTTCAAGTTTCTTTCTCATCCAGGGAATCAAACACTGAAAGGAATCTGAAATTTCAATATCATAATCATTCCAACTGATTGATCCAGCCCCCTTAACCATACCAGCACTATGAACATTGTCAAACTTAGTTACGAGGTTTCCAGACGTCATCTGATGCACTTCACATTGCACCTTAGGCACTCTTCCATGATCCCAAATACAGACATCAAAACTGAAGCAATAACTTACACTTGCACTGGTGTTTGGTAGTTTTTCAAACGAGCACGTTGCTTCTTTTTACCACTTCTCAGCTTTAGACAATGAAACCAAGAATACAAGTTTTTTGAAGGAATTAGATTGCTCAATCATTAAGCCTTTGCTCATCATCTTATCAACTTTGTATTTGAACACAAACTCAAATTGAATATATTCAATCAATGTGTTACTGCTTGTACTCTTCTGTTTTCTATGCTGGAAAATCTACCACAATGCCAGTACGTCTTCCATCATATATCTACTTGTAGGAAGAAATGTCATATCCCCAGACTGTAACTTATGTCTCTTTTTACTGCAGTTCAGTAGCTGTACATGTACCAAATCCTCAGTCATTTTTATATGCTGTATTGTGAGTGGATGTATGGATTTCTACTTTAAAAGATTGTATACATGTGCATTTATAGACTTCAATGTTTTTTGGTTTTTCAAAACTCACAATATACTCTGTAAGATTTGCAAGTTTTATCTACTTGTGCTTCTCTACAACATCTTTGGTTTAATCCGCTTGAGTTCTTTCTTGAAAATGTAAGTATATAGGTGTATAACCTTTGAGATAATTTACATCATGTTCCATTTGACAATTGCGCTGTTCAATTTTGTTTTATAAATCTTTGTTCCAGGATTGAAGGGACAGTCTAATACGAGGCGTATATCTATGACTGAAGTTAAACAACACAATGTCGAAGGTTCGATGTGGACTGTATTAAAGGGTCGTGTATATAATTTGTCTCCATACATGAGGTTTCATCCTGGAGGTAAAACTGTTCTATGCTGAACATTTTCACATTTCTGGTTGAGCAAGATTCATATTTGTTAATTAATTGCAGGTCTAATAGATTTCAGCTTTTGTAGTAATTTTGCGTCATCTATGTCATCTATATACTTGTACTTAATTCAAGAGCTACTGCTAATTGTTTTTTGTCTCCTATAACGCCTTGTTACTGATATATTTCTTCCAGGTGTTGATATGCTGATGAAGGCTGTCGCAAAAGATAGTACATCTCTGTTCAGTATCCTTTTCTGGTTCATTTTCAATGGATTACCTGGATATCATAAATCATAACTGAAGATGTTTCGTTAGTTCACTTTATTCTATTTATCCAGAGAGTACATGCATATGATAAAAAGCTTTTTTTTTTTCATATTTTCAACTTGAATGCAGAACTAAATTGGATAGGGTCAAATACACAGATACATTCTTGTATTTTAATATTTTCATTTTTTGAGGTGGTGATCCTATATCTCTGGGCTGGAGAAGTAGTCATATTTAGTTTCATCGTAATGCCAAGTTACTAGTTGACCACACATATGTTAATAAATCTAGAGGTGGTGAAATTTTTCTCCAAATGGATCCGGACAGTGTTCAAGGAAGATCCAGTTAATTGTCCCCGAAAAACAGAGATGAGTCGAGATCCGGTGGAGGACGCTCGGATACTCAACTTAGTAAAGTCTTTGACAGAACAATCAATCAACAAAGTATCACTTATCTAGATTATTGGGTAGAATGCATGTACCTTAGGAATATGAGCCCCCTTTATACAGGCTTCTAAGAATCTTGTTAAGAATAGGATCATAGTTTACTTCCTATCATTTAAGAAGAAAATAAATTTCAATAGGGGATTGACTCTTTAACAACTTAGGAAAGAATCAGTAAGGGGTCTGATTCGTCCAAAATAGGAGTATTCCTTGTGGGTAACAGACTCCTAATTCTGATCATTATAGCGAGTCAATTATCCTAATCAAGTTGTACTCTAGAAGAGCGTCTTGAACATCCGAATCCAAAATGCATCCGGTTGTTATCAATTAAGAATACCTGCTTGCATGTTTGTTTGTGCTCTTTCCATGCAGCGAATGCTTCAAGATTTTGGTTGTAGAACTCATGATGCTATCCTTAACTTTGACATTCAGACAAATACCATGCGTGGGTGAATGAAGAATTTTTAATGGAGAAGTGTCTGGTGGGTATTTTAGATGATGGTAATGGTCATTGAAGACACTACAGTTTGCCACATTTTTCGTAATATACTGACTGCCCTGCATTTATTTTTTATATATTTTCCCCCCATCTTTTGTGTGAGGTTAATGAATGACATAATAATGTCTGGGGTCATTATAATGTCTTGTTGTATTTACCTTTAGAAAGGTTACAGATGGATATAAATCATGATTTTTTAGTGCAAATTAATTGACTGATGAAATTCTAAGATATGATCTCATCTAATAAGAAGCCTTACACTATGATTATGATGATGATGGCATAGCAATACGTCTGTAGCTTGCATGCTGGATTTTACATGTATTATTTTTTGGGTTCTCTTTGGCTCAATCCCAGGTTGGTGCAGAGCAGAGGAGTTGGATTTGGAAATATGAAACTTGGAAGTGTTGTTCATATATATGTATGTTAAAGGATCACCTTCAAATTTATGTTCGATTTTTTTTTCCCAGAAAATTGTAGATATATCCATGAAAGAGATAATACAATTTTTATTTCGATCTTGAACAATTTTGGACCAGCTATCGTTTTCGGTTATGGGTTTCATAATCTGGGTTCAAAATTGCATAAGGTTGGAGAGCTGAGTGTCAAATTGTACCATTTGCTACATTACGGGTGCCATTACAGGTGTATATGCACTTTTTTTTTTTTATAAATGTTAAGGGAAGATTTAAAGCTTATATATTTTCCTTTGCAAGGGTAGTATAATTTCTAAAACACTAATGACGTATTAAAATCCCAACATTAGAATTCTGATTATAAAATATGTTTATTGATATTATACCTGGCTGTCTGCTATAATTATTTTGTTTTTCTATAAATTAACTATTACTTCATTTTTTTTGAAAATAACTATTACTTCATTTGGTTTCACCATTGGATAATTTGTTTTAAAATTTGGTTCAGTGTTTAACATAGAAAGGAGATATGTACACATTTTTTATTATGTACCTAAGTTTACTGCAGATTAATCCTTTTCTTATTGTGTGATTTGATCAAATGTGGCGAATAATATAAACTCAGGAGAAGAATCTCTATTGTCTAGAATTATGATTCACATGATTGATTCCACCCTTGAGTGAAGCTGAAGTTGTATTTGCATGATCTGATCTGGCTGGCCATCTTGATCCAGAGTGAATTCTAAATTCCATTGGATTTATTTCTGTTTTGATTCCATTCTGATCAGTTTAGACTTTATTCTCACTCAAAATCACCAAATCTCAATCCCTAGTTAGTGCAGGTGTGTTTGATCAGACATTTGATATGATCTGTCCTTTTCATCAACTGCATAAATAAGCATTAGCCTCAAACTCAAGTTAACTGCCTTTTATGTTAATATCACTTTTTTTATTGCACAAATTTAAAGTTTCTTGGTAGTACATGATGAATTTGAAAGCTAATACCTTACTGTCTCTTGCATACATAACCTAACTTATCCAACCATGTGTTGCCAAATGCAAAACATGTGGCTCAATTCTCAATTTACAAAAAAGATCTCATCAACTAACAGTTACAGTTTCACTTCCAAAGCAAAAGCACATGATAGTTTTGTGTTTCACAATCCAGCATCATCTAAGCAATTGGGAAAACCCTAACTTGATCAAGAACCGGACCACAAAGTGACCCGTAATCATCAACTCTGTTATGGTAGTATGAACTGTAGAATGTTATTCTTGTCCTGGTAGAAATCGCTTTGAACTTGAAGCTTGCTGTCTTAAACTTCCCCTTCCCTTCTGACGTGAATGGAACCTTAAATACGTCCCTTCCAGCAAACGCCTCAACCATCATTGACCCATGGCAACCGTTCTTTGCATCTCCAACTGAGAAGGTGAGGCTATAGAGTTTATTTGGAACAGTCCTCAAGATCTGGGCAATTGCACTTTCTCTCCCTGCAACTAGCTCGACTGCTGCTAGTCCGAAAGGTACATTGAAGTGCCTCGAGTCAATGAACTTCACAGCTTTAAGTGACTCGATTATCCACCCAGGAAGTGGAGATGTGAGATCTTCTTGCTTCGGAGGGATAAGGACACCATTGGATGCGTTTACCAAGCGGTGAGGACCTTCCTCAAACCCAGCATTCTTTACTATGTTATCTGCAACATATCATTGAGGACAGAATATCAAAACCCGTGAACAACAGTCAGGCAGAAGAATGCAAACCCAAGAGTATCAAGTAAAAGAAAAAAATACTATCCTAAGTTGCATGGAAACTCCTATCCGATAGCGTATTCGTGTTTCAAGTCTGTTCCGGAAAGGGAAACTCTCAGAAACTAGTACGACAAATTTCGAAGAATATTGGAGATAAAGAACATGTTCCTGTTCCTATATTTTGTTTTTTTAAATAAAGCTTCCAAGTGTTCATTTCCGTTCTGAGACATAGCTACTATCTCATTCCCAACACATGCGGAAAATCAGAACTTGTGCTAGTTACCAACAAAGTTTTGATAGAATGTTCAAAAAAAGAATAAGAAACAAGTGCAAGTGTTCAACTTCAAAAGAAAAAAACTACTATCCGAAGTAGCATAGAAACTCCTATTTGATAGCGTATTCATGTTTCAAGTCAGTTCTGGAAATGGAACCTCCCAGAAACTAGTACAACACATTTCTGGGCACAATAATGAATTTTGGATATAAAGAACATGAAACTCTGGTTCAGGAAACCATTTCTGACAGTAAACACAATCTAGTTCTAACTCCGACTATTTATCTAGCCAATTATCCATTTCTGTGCGACATAGCAACTCTCCATCCCCAACACATGACGAAATACAGAAGTTTTTGTAGTTAGCAACAAAGTTTTGAAGTAATCTACTATTTAATAAAAGAATAAGAAACAAGTAAAAGTGTACAACTTCAGAAGCACAAGCAGAGAACCAAAGCTACAACAACAACAACATAGTCCGGAAATTATTTGGGTTCGGCTAACAGGGGACATCATAATGAGCCGTAAAATGGGAGTGAATATATTACAATTACCTCTTGTGAGCAATGGTGGAACTAACTCCTTAATAGCAACAGCATCAATGAGAGGTCCACAAGCAGGGTCTTCTTGGACACCAGGATTATGGAAAATGACCTTAACAACCTTGGTTTTAGGAATGAATCCCCAACCATAAGTATCCCCACCATTACTGCTATAAAGGGTCTGCAAAGGCAAGTCCCCAGTAAGAGGAGGCACAGAGACTCTAAGCACCTCATTCTGGGCACAAGTTCTTGATGCTCCAAAAGTGAGGGCATAAAGCGTGCCCGGTTTGACTGTAATTGTTTGAGTAATGGAGGCCTCATTCCCTAGCCTCACAGCATGAGCACCATGAGCAACAGAAAAGTACATCCCACCCGGTTGCGGCCCAGCTGAGATGTACTCTACTAACCCATTAATCTCCCATTCTGGAAGTGCATTTTTCCCTATGATAACTGTCTTTTGAAGGTCTGTGCGTTTTGGTCCCATCTCAAAGTTGCCATTTTTCAGAAACCCTGAAACAAAGTGTGGAGATTTATCAGTAAGACAAATAAGGTAATGCACCATTTTAAGGTTTTGGTTCCAAAAAAAGCTAAACCTTTAGCCCTTTTGCTATAAAAAGATGTTGTTAGCCTTAACTATTAGCTCGAGCTATTAGTTAAGTAACATGGTACCAAAGCCTGATTGAAAGGTTCTAACTTCGACTCCTAACGACCTCATTATTTGTTGAATTAAAATCACATAGTGGGTTAGGTCTGTGTTGTGCACGCTTCAAGCATTAGGAATTCGCGTGAGGGGTGTGTAAGTCATTAATATAAAAAATGTTGTTAGCTTTAACTATCAGCAGCTCGAGCTTTTAGTTCAATGGTTAAGTAACAAAGTTTATAAAGATAGATGCTTGACAGATAAATATCATATCAGCTCGAGCTTTAGTTCAAGTGGGTAAGTAACAAAGTTGACAAAGATAAATGCTTGACAAATAACTATCAACTCGAGCTTTAGTTCAACCGAGTAAGTAACAAAGTTAATAAAGATAGAAGCTTGACAGCAACAGTAAGTAGATCAGCTCAGGTAAGTCATATAAAAAACAAAGAGCACAAAAGCTAAGAAGAGTGGGAGTAGATTTATAGTAGCACAAAGTGAAGTAAAAATGAGGGCATTACCTTCCAGATATTTGGCAGAAAAAGCAGATCCAGTGAAGAGCAAGAAGAAGAAGGCAGAAAGAAACATGGAAATGGAAAGACCCATTGCCATTATTTTTTTTGAGAGAGAGAGAGAGAGTGAGGGAGAGAAAATGGTGTTTGTTAGTATTTTTATAGGCAGAAAAGGACAAGGATAGTGAGTGAAGATGAGATGGGCAAATGGTAATAATATAGCAGGAATCACGTTAGTTCGGAAGGTGCTTTGAATTATCTTGATTGTCTCAAAACCGACAGACACCTTTTTCTTTTTTTTCCATTCTCCATAATCCATGCCAATGCAATTTCCGTAACTTCAGCACTCTAACTCAACTCATCGATTTCTAAAAGATGCTCCCTTTTCTCACTTCTCATTTACTCAACACTTTGGGTCGTATTTGTTATAACAGTCAAGTTCAAATGAGACAAGAGTTTAAGATAAGACTAGTTATTATGGTGAGATAATTGAAGGTGGCAAATTTGTAATTAAAAGAAACCTCCTCATGCGTGGAATTGGAGGGAAGGGAGAGGAGGCGATGTCAGCGCTGATGTCACCTCTGGAGAGAGAAAGAGTTTTAATTATTTTATTTAAAATGCATTTTCCCGCTCTTTCCGAACTCATGTTTCAAAAAAAAAATTATACCAGTGAACTCGTATTAATTAGGCAGTCATTTTGAGATCCATTGTTGTTATTTATAAACGATTTTTTTATTTATTTATTTTTTTATGATTGTTCCAAATTGGATACTCTGTTGTTCTAGCAGAATACTACATTTGTTCCACCAGACTACTACATTTGTTCCACCAGAATACTACATTTTTTTACACTCCCAGAGTATTCTGCTGGAACAAATGTAGTAGTCTGGTGGAACAGATGTAGTATTCTGTTGGAACAACCGAGTATCCAATTTGGAACAACCATAAAAAAATAAAAATCGTCTATAAATAACAACAATGGATCTCAAAATGACCGCCTATTTAATACGAGTTCAGTGGTATAATTTTTTTTTGAAAAATGAGTTCGGAAAAAGCGGAAAAATGCATTTTAAAAAAAATAATAAAAATATTCTGCTGGAACAAATATAGTAGTCTGGTGGAACAAATGTAGTATTATGCTGGAACAACCGAGTATCCAATTTGGAACAACCATAAAAAATAAAAATCGTTTATAAATAACAACAATGGATCTCAAAATGACCGCCTAATTAATATGAGTTCACTGGTATAATTTTTTTGAAAAATGAGTTCGGAAAGAGCGGGAAAATGCATTTTAAATAAAATAATGAAAACTTTGTCTCTCTCTAGAGGTGACATCAACGCTGACATCACCTCCTCTTCCCTTCAATAATATCCCTCCATGTTTTTAAAATTTCAAAATTGCCACCACTTTTTAATTGTCTCACACTAAAAATCAGTCTCGCCATAGTGACCTTGTCTCACATGATCATATCTCTTTGTTACTATACAATAACTATATATAAATACTCTATATAAGATTGACTTTTAAAGATCACCTTCAATTTAGTGGTTCTTTGGTATACATGATGAGTCCAGAATGTGTTCATGTTTTATGGGTTTATTTCATCAAGTTTGGACCCGAAACAAGGGGATTTGTGCTTAATTTGGGTAGATATTGAAGTTTGGTGCAGATTGTTCTGTTTTCAGAGAACAGGTGTTCCTGACTGTTCTATAGCTTCTTTTCTGCAGCTTTGGTGAAGGATTTCAAGGAGGGTATTTCTGTCATCGTTAATTGTTTGAGATAGTTGATGTTTGGCAAGTGGGACTGAAAGTATGGGCTGACTTGTTGAGTGTAAGCGTGGTGTGAAGTGAAAGGAGAGGAAAAGAAAATGCTTTTTACTTTATTGCTTTTTCTGTAAGGAGAACAGTTGAGTCACTGTTCATCCTTTGTACCTTTTTGTACTTGCTTTGATCTGGTCCATTTATTTTCTCTTCAATTTTCAAGGGGGCTTACACCTTCGGCGAAAGCCGTTGTTTAGGGAAGATAAAGGGAGAAGATCAGAGTAATTTTAGAGTAGTTAACTTTTGCTTTTTCATTAATTGTAATTTTTAGTTTTAGAGAGAGAAGTGGTAATTTTTAGTGTAGTTCTTCCTTCTCTCTTCTTGTATTCAAGTTTGGAACTCTTCTGGGAATTTATTCCAGCCTCAATCTACTGAATTTATTCATCATCTCCTTAAATGTTTGCATTAAAGTCTACAGAATTTATTGTGAGAACAATCAGGGCGATGAGTGAGTAGTTCGTTTACAGGCTAGGGCCAGCCTAGGAGCTGGTGAAAGTAAGTTCGTTCCTCTCTTTCTGTTAACATGAAAATGCTTGTTGGTTATTGAATGGAGAAATTTTGCATCTAAGGTCTTGCTAACCTTAGTAATCAGTGGATTAATTAGGATACCTCCGAAGTTATGAAGCAGATCTACCATTTAATGCATGTTATGTCTCAGACCTAAGCTTAACATGTTAAGGGTTTATATTCCTTTGATATATAATGTTTTCCTATGCTTAATGCTTAGATGTATGCTAGAAGTAAAACACGGATATCATGCATCTATAGATCTCGATGACGTTACCCCCTGATTTGAGTGTAAAAAGAGGAAAGAGACCCTAAATCTATAAGAAATCAAGACTTCATGTATGTTTGAGAGAGAGAACAATTACTTTTGCCTGTTCTGGTTGTGCCTCTGCCTGTTCTTTAAGTGATTGGAGTTCATTCTTGCTTGTTTTAGTTATCTCAGTTTTAGTTGCTCGTTATTACTGTTCATTGTTAGAAATAGTGTGAAAATCTCTCATTTACTTGCTACCCAACTAAAAGTTGACTATGCTTTAACATTAGAACAACTGTGGATCGTTTTATTCTCTGTGGAATACGATAATTTACTTTTGTTGTGCTATATGCGACTTGGTCCTCTTGCCAGAGTGTCCTCATCACATTTTGACACGACAATACATGTATTGATGTAGGCAATAGAAATTCCCATGATTTTCTAATTTGGCTAGTTGTTTGGTTGACATGAAATTGAGAAAATGGGAGCACTCAAAATTCATGGGAATTTCGAATTCCCACATAATGTGGGAAATTAATCACCTAGGCCCTCCTTGGTCATTCAAAATTCATGGGAATTTCAAATTCCTTAATGTCAACCAAACACATTTTGGCTATTTCATGGAAATTACACTAAGGAAATAATTTCCAATGAATTTGAACTTCCCATGGGAATTAAATTCCCATGTATACCAAACGACCTCCTAATACATCTAATTGATAATAACAAATGATATTTTGTATCATTTTATGATGTTGCTACATTGTTTTTACTCTAACCCATTTCATCATTTCTTTACTTAAATTAAAAGATTTTATTAAAAATACTATTTTTTGTTATTAAATTAATATTTGTATAAAATGATTTGATATGTTAAAAATAAATAAATGATAAAATAAAAAGTAATATTATTTTAATAAATGGTGCTGCATCAAATTTGATGAAATTGACGTGTATTTGATGTTGCATCTGATGAACCCTAAGTGTTTTGATCATGTCCAAACGTTTCAGAAGATGTACTTTGATTTTCACTTATATACTTTTCAATGTTGATTATAAATTTTTGTTAAGTATTGTATAAGTTTTTCTCAGCATGTGCTGAATGAAGAAACTCTGGATTGCCTAGAAGACTCAGAAGATGAAGCTCAGAAGCTGGATGCTACGCTTTGAAGATTTTCTGAAGACTGTTAAAGCTCGCCTCAGAAGTTTAGAAGCAACCAGAAGTATTCCACTTGATCAGAAGCTTAAACAAAAGGAATAAGGAACTCAGAAGCGCTAGTCACGGGTCTTACTAAGCATTTAATGCTCTGACATTTGCATTTAATGCAAGGCACCAAAAGTTCAAAAAGCTGTTTTGATGAAGCGCGCATGTCCACTTCAAACAAAACCAGCATTTCCTTGTCTACCCTTTGTTGATCCAAATGAAGCAAATTTCCAGTCAACCTTATCTTTGATTTCAAATCACTTACCGGATTAAGTTAAAGAACAAGGTTAACGGAATCAAAGTGTTTGAAGACTGTTTGAAGAAATGGCAGATTAACGGCTACAACCAACTGATGTCATCAATTGAAGATTCAAATTCAAACAACGGTCATCTACAAAGCACTATAAATAGTAGCCAAGCTCCATTGCATCTACACACGCGATTATTGAGCTAAAATCTTAACGCACTGTTTTAACGAGCAAAACAGAGCAACCATTTTCCATTCTCAATCTTTCTTAGTTTTAGACTTTGTAATAGTGAGAGAGTGAAGAAAACACAAGTTCATAATAGGAATCTTGTAAACTGATATCGTTTGTGATATTCAGTTAGATTTTGAGAGAAATCTAGTTAAGGTTTGAGTTGGGTGAGAATTTCAGAAAACAGGGTTGTTGTTGTTCTGGTGGAAATCCTTTAACTCATTCTAGGCTAGTCAGAACTAAGTGGGAAATTAGCTTAAGTTTTGTTGATGTAAAAGAGCTTCTGAACTTGCCATAAAAGTTCTGAATAGTGGATTTGAAATCTCTGGTGACTGCGATCACAAAGGACAGGACGTAGTCACAAGACGTCTGTGGTGAACCTGGATAAATCGAACTGTTCATCAGGACCTCCTGAATCTCTTTCTCCCTTCCTTATACTTGTTATTTTGCTTATGTGTACTTGCTATTGTTTAGTGCTGAAACAGGTTTACTCTTTATATCATTGTCTTTGTTCAGAAGACTGTCCAGAAGTTCTCTAACTCAGAGCTTCTGTTGCTAAAAGCAGTTAAACTGCGAGAAGACAGAATTTCCCTCAGAGGCTATTTCAATAAGTTTGCTTCTGACTCTGAGGAAATTTGACTCTGAAAAATTAAGTTTCTTTAAAAACTTAAAATTATCAGTTTTCAACTTAGACACCTATTCACCCCCCCCCCCCCCCCTCTAGGTGATTCTGATCTTGTTAGGGCCAACAACATCAAATAATGCTATATGGTTTGGTGTTGGATTGGAGGGAAAAATAGCATCAAATCTCCTTTTTGACATCTAAGTGATGTTGGGTTGGAGATGCCCTAAGGGTCTGTTTGGTAAAACGTTTCGTGGAAGCATATAACATTTTTATTCTGATATGTTGATCTATAGGTGTTTGGGTAAAAAATTTGAACTACAATATCTAACGTTTCGGAAGCAAAACGGAGCGTTTCGCGAAAAATCTCTAAATTGGAGTTTTCCCGAAACGCTAGTTTGTATTTTAAACCACAAGTAGACTTTGACCAAATTACCCTATCTTATTATTATTATTATTTATTTATATTTATAAATGTTATATCCATATTAATCTTTTCACATGTCAACCGCTACTCTCTTTTTTAGTTTTCCAAACATTAATTATCCAACAACTATCATCAAACAGCAACTACAACAACAACAACAAATGAAACAGCTGCAAAACTAACAGCAACGTCAAACAAGCCCTAATTGTTATACAAAAGATGGGTCCCAACTGTTGAGACTTGAGAGTTTTTGTTAAATCGACCTCTATATGGAAATAACCTCCCAATTATTATCATGGTTGTCAAACCCAGACCGAATAAAGAACCGAAAGCAGTAAAAGGTCAAGGGTTAGAGGTTCAATCGGATTTCAAAAATTTATATAAAACTTATATTTATATTCTTTTCTAAAAACTAAAATATTCATAGAATAGTCATAAAATAATACCATGCGTATTTTATGATACAATTTAACACAATATAATATTCTTTAAAAATTATTTTTGCATGTTCAAAATTTAGATATCAAATAATTTTTATTTGAAAAGTTGTGAAAATAAATTAAAAGATTAGATTTTCCTTTTGATATGGACAAGATAGAAGAGGAACGGTTTTAAAGTAACAAGAATGACATAATAGGCTATACAAAAGAATATTTAATTTAAGAATAGGAAGCAGAGGGCAATAGACTATACACTATATTATCAATATGGTGTAGAATGAGGTCATTAATCAATAGTTGCCTAGTGGTAAGCGTGAATGTAGTGTGTGAACTATAGCGGCGTTTGGCAAATATTAGAGATGAGATGAGATTAACTTGGACTTATTTTTGATATTAACAAATTTGAGTTGAACTTAATTTTTAAGTTGGGATTGGTTAAAACCATGTTTGTTTAGAGGGGTAGTAGAGAATAAATTTTAAGCCAAAAAAGTAAAAGACAATACTCCTCTCATTTAAAAATAAATTTAAATATAATAATTACCATCCATTTTATGGTGACAATTTTGGTTATCAAAGAACCAAAGTCAAATATACGAACCCTGCATATTAACATGTCTTTGTTGTTTTGTTAATTTTTTATTATTTTAAATAAGGATTTGGTTATCAATAAAGCAAATTTCGGTTATTCAATCACTAAAATTTAATAATTCTTAACCAGTCAAAACATTACTTTCGTAAATATCATTGATTAAACATTTTTCAATGAATTATGTTAAAAAAAAGAACATTTTCTAATCCAGTAATGTCAATTCACAATTGAATATTCAGTTATGATATGTAAAAAATTGGAAAAAAATTGGTTTGAAATAAAGTTTATCTTGAAAATTGATACATGTACGATAAAATTGGTTTTGAAGTAAGAAAATTGTTAAATTGGTAATTGTATATAAATATGTATGAAAAAATGTTTTCTACTACATCCATTTTATATTATATGTTTTTGTAGACAATTCTTTTGTTCACAATACATGTCAAATCAATGCAAACAAAAGGATGATGCCTATAAATAGAAGTATAATGGTTATTCAATCCAAATTCAGGAGTTTTAAAGAAACTAAAATCGTTGTTGTTGTTAAGGGGAAACAAACAAAATCAAATGACACCACTAGATCTGCTACGATACAACAAAAGCTTGCAGCAGATGTTGGCACCAAAAATATGCATGCGGAAGGAACAATGGACTCGTCATCGGGAACTTTTATTGCAAATACTCCTGATAGGGTTCATTCTAGAGAGCAGTCAGAAAATAGATTTGACGTATTGCAAAATTTGAATGACAACAATGACACCGACTTCGTCCATAAGAAAATTGTGGTACATCCTAATGCTTCAATTTTACATAGTTCACCAAATAAATATAAGGCTTCTCATAGTCTTATATGATTTCCCTATTCTGCAACAAGTTACTAGGAGTCCAACAGGGAAATCACAATCTACTTTTTGCGCAGATCGATTCGAATATGATTCAGAAGTGGAGGAGATTGATGCTCAGAAAAATTGAGCAATTGTGGCGCTCAAATAGAAAGTAAACTAGCATGACCGAAGAGTTTCGTGACGCACATTCTAACCCTGAGGGGTGATATACTGTGAAAAAGCGAAATGATAAATATACTCCAATAAGTCGGATAGAGCCATCCGTAGCTCAGAATACTCGTACTTACTTTCGGGTTGGTTCGAAAAGACAAGTTCGAATTCTTAAACGGTTCTCACCTTGACTTGGTTCTCTTTTATTTTTATCTTCATTTCTTTTCAGTTTCTTTTGTTTTTACTTTTCTTTTGGGTTTGGACTTCTCTCTATCCTCCGCTTTTAATTAAAAACAACACATGTCAATTTTGATTCAATCTATACATATTAATTAACTTTTACTAAATATGCCCCTATTTAAATAGTCATTTTATCTTGAAAATTATAAAAGTAACTAGTCGAAGACCCGCGCGATGCGCGAGTTATATAATCTATGATAGTATTATTGAATAAAAGTGACACTTTGTAAGCCAGATAAATATAATTGTAACAATCTCCTCCATTGTGTTGGATCATTGTTTCTATTTCACATCTGGTTACGCTTGGCCTTTTAGTTTATATCCTTCTATTTGTGTAGGCAAATAAAATTCGGGTTAAGTTGGAGCAAATTAGCCAAATAAAAATATAAAGAAAAGATATAGTATAATAGAAGTCGCTCTCAAAAAATAAAATGCAAAATAGGAGACAATAACACTAATGCAACAATTATATCACATTTTGATCCTCTATCCGAAATATTTTATCCCGAATCCGATATTGTAAATACATAAAGCAAACCTCAAATGCTAAATTATATATAACTTGAGATTACACTATGCCATTTTTAGCTTCAGATGACGGGCCAAAACCGTCATCTGAAACTACTTTCGTCCGTCACGGGGCTCAGCGCCATCTATCGACCATTCAGACGACGGTCAAAAATTGTCATGTGAATGAATTTCTAATGACAGTCCGCAAATAGTGAAACCTCATTGTACATTGTTTCACATGACAGTGTATTTAATTTGTCCGTCATTAGAAAATAAAGAAAATGACAATTTTCATTTTTTTTCTGTCATTTGATTCTCTCAAGATGACACTTTTTATTTTATAATGTCGTTTAAATTATTCACCCAATAAAATATAATAATTTGGATTGAATGGAGCTCTCCTATATAAATTGATGACCTATACTTTATCCGTTCACACTAATATTGAGTACATATTACACTAATAAAAGGGATCCTTTTGTCTTTACCAATCCTCGGAAGCTTGTTCTGCAGCTTCGTATTTATTCTCCAAACGTTTTTGAGATGCCAATACCTAAGATGAACATAAGGGAAATAACCATTTAAAGCTAAGACTAGCACTTTGCATATTGACAAGACATACAAACATCATAAGGGAAATGCCTACTTGTGCATGATGCTTTTAATAGAGAACACTTAAACACATATCACAATAACCTAATCATGATGCTTTTAACAGAGAACACTTAACTATAGCAAATCGACAATGTAATTGACCATGAACTAAATTGTTCTTATTCCGGATTGTGCAAAATCAAAACGAAGAACATCAAGACCTATATTTCATAGTTAATCTAACAACAGTTCCTAATTAACAACAACAAAGGTGATCGGAGCACGAAATGCAACTAAAATTGCTGGAATAGGGAGAGGGGAGAGGATATCTTGTAGTGTATCCTGTGAGTTCTTATGATTTAATACAAGTGGTCTTCTATTCAAAGAAGAAACACAACATTATAACACCAAATCAATAAATCCAAACTAGCACAAGAAAACATATTTAAGCATGGATAAAACGAATCAAATTGTATAAGCATCAAATTCACAATAAAGACATCAAAGTTTAAAGCATTTCAATCAACGAAACATATAAAGAATCAAACCTGCAATAGCTTCTCGGGGAGTCTTAAACCCTAACCCGACATTTTTCCAGAACCGGTTGCCTCCTTTCCCGAGTCTCTTCCCCTTTCCAGTAGTCTTCGACCTACAAAACCCCCCCAAATCTCAACACCAGCAAACAAAACCCTAACCCTAAGTAAGAAAATAAAAAAGAGAGTAAATAAACTTACGATAAGAGGACCTTGGGCTGCTTCACCGGAACCCACCGTCGGTCACCGGAAATCTGCTGCTCGTAGCTGCTCCGCCCACCACAGTCACCGCTGGCAGCCTCCACCCGCCGGAAAACCCCCTGAAATTGTAAAACCAAATTAGAATCATACCATACACAAAATAGATCCACAGATCTAAGAAATAAGCCCAACCGAAATACAAAACAAAACCAAAGAGATATCATATCCATCCCGGAACCCTACCTATTTCACATCCGTCGTTGAAGCCTCCGCCATCATTGGTATTCGTTTAAATGAGAGAACCCGAGAAGAGAGAAAGAAGAAGAAGAAGGAGAGAAGCAGGAAGATGAAGAAGATAGGGCTGCTAGGGTTTCGGCCATTGAAGAAGAAGAGAAGAAAATTCAGAAGGAGTTTGAAGATGGAGGAGAGGTAGGCTGTGGAGAAGAAACAAAAAGGGAAGAAATGATATGAATTAGGATTTTCTATGCAAAAGGAAGAGATAAGAGAAAAATTGGGGGTTTAAATCTTAACCCTTGATTCAAATAATTTGATCTCAACCGTTGATTCATTTTTTATCGCGCGTGTTTTTTTCAAATAATTTGTGCTCCGCTTACTTCAAATTTGAAAATTTCATTTTCTATTGTCAGTTCACATGACAGACATTTATAATAACTGTCGTCTGATTAAAAGTGCATTTTGGCACATTTTCTTCACATGACAGTCAATATTAAAGCGGTGTCATGTAAAAGGTAAATCAAATTTCATTGTCTGCATTCAGATGACGGTTTTTTAAAAGTCCGTCACAAAGAAAATTCAGATGACGGGCATAAATGTGTCTGTCAAGTATCTAGTGTCATCTATCAAGGAAAATGGCATAGTGTTATTACATTTTCTATAGCTCTAAAATATACAAATATGAAATTTTTATGACATAAAAACTCAAGATGGAGCCAACTAATGTCAAATGTTTGATAGTTTTATTCAAATAACAATTGTTAGTATCTCCACTCCTAGCTCAACTTTGAAATGAGAAAAAGCAGAAACAGTAAACATCAATTAAAAAGATTATTATATGACTACTCAATCATAAATGAAAACTTACAATCAACAACTACCTAGAGCCCTATATCAAAATGAAAACCAATTAAAAACCTGAAAAAAAAACCAAAAACAAAAGAGACCATCAAATTAAGGAACATGGATTTCCCAAACTGAAGATTTAGTGAACTCTTTTGAATTATATATAAATTAAAGAAACATTGTAAAAGGGAATGGAGAAAAAACAATTACCTCAAGCATAAACGGGAGAGAACCATGAAAATCAAAGCTTGAAAAAGCTAGCCAATTTGTAGTTGTGTTTGAATAGAATGTTTAATACGATTTTGAGTCATTGAACATTAATCCTGTCATAGCAAAAAATTGCAATTAAATTACGGAAGCAATTGGTTGAAAAAGCACATGAATCTTGTAGTTGGAGTTGTGGTTATAATTCTTTTCATTTGGTTCTTAAATCCAAAAGAATTCATTCAAAATATATAATGAAAGGTAAGAGATTGTAACTGAAAATTAATTGATAGCACCATTATTGCAGTAGAAGTTTTGCTTGGATTTGTAACGTTGAAGTAATGACGGGTTGGAGCAAACATGAAAGTTCAAGAGTTAAATCAATTCCTTTTAGTAATTTTCAAAGAGCAAAATAATTAATGTTTATTGCAAACCGCAACCCTCCAATCAATGCAATTAAATGATTTTTCTTTTTAATTTTAAATTTAAAATCGTCAATATTTGAGGGTTTGACATGTCAGCTATTCTTCACATGTGGCAGCCTCCCTTCAAATCATTTTCTCAGCTTTAGAATATTTAAAGATTAGTAACAAAGTCTTTTATGCTAGTAGTAATTGTTTTTTTTTTAATTCTTGTGCATTAACTTTAAAACATGTATTCAATGGCGAATCCATGAATTGATGAGAGGGGGGCACAATATCATGTAAATTTTATTTTTTGTTTTGCATAAAAAAAAGGCTAAATACCTATCCGCCTACCTAAACTTTTCCATTTTTTTCACTTTACCACCCCAACATATTAGACATCCTCTTAGCCACCTCAACTTAGTTTTTTACCCACACTTAGCCCCCTTTCTGCCATTACTCAGTCTCATTACACTCTCTTAAAAATATCAATTTTGGTCCTTCCATAATTACAAAATTGATCCTCAAATTTTTCTTATTTCTTTTTGTTCATCTGCTTCATCTTGTTTCTTTCTCCTTTTTTTTTTCTTCAACTTCTTGCAACTTCATCATGTATCTTCTTCTTCTTCTTCTTTCTTTCTTTCTTTCTTTCTTTCTTTCTCCTTCTTCCTTCTTCTTTTTCTTCAACTTCTTGCAACTTCATCCTGCATCTTCTTCTTCTTCTTCTTCTTCTTCTTCTTCTTCTTTTTTCTCCTTCCTTCTCTTCTTCTTCTTTGTCTTTTTTGATAAACCCTATGTGTTTTGATTATGTCCAAACGTTTCAGAAGATGAAAACTTAATAATCTCTTACATATAGTTTATTGTTGACTAATATTTTTGTTTGCTTAGTCTATGTGTAAGTTACTCAGCAGGTGCTAAATGAATCATTTCTGGATTGCCTAAAGGACTCAGAAGGTTCGTTTGCTGAAGCCAGAGTTTCAATAATTCAGAAGCTGGATACTCCGCTCTGAAGCCGAAGTCTGCTAAAGCTCTCCTCAGAAGTTCTTTGCAATCAGAAGTTTTGCCAATTTGATCAGAAGTTTAGACAACTGGAAATTAGCTTCTGAAAGCTTAGTCACGGGTTCTGTTTGTGCATTTAATGCTCTGACAAGTGCATTTAATGCAAGGCGCCAAAAAGTTCAAAAAGCTGTTTTGACGGAGCGCGCCTGTCTGTTCAAAAGAATCCAGAATTTCCTTGTCTACCCTTTGTTGATCCAATTGAAGAATGATTCCAGTCAACCTCATCCTTGATTTCAAATCACTTACCGGATTGAGTTAAAGAACAAGGATAACGGAATCAAAGTGTTTGAAGGCCGTTTGAAGACTTGACAAATTAACGGCTACAACAACTGATGTCATCTTCATTGAAGATTCAAATTCACCAACGGTCATCTTCATTCACTATAAATAGTAGCCAAGCTCCATTGCATCAACATACGCATGATCATCGAGCAAAATCTCAACGCACTGTTTTAACAAGAAAAATAGAGCACCATTTTCCATTCTCAATCTTTCTTAGCATAGCTTTAGTTAAAGTGAGAGAGTGAAGAAAAACAAGTTCATAATAGGAATCTTGTAAACTGATATCGTTTGTGATATTCAGTTAGATTTAAAGAGAGAAATCTAGTTGAGATTAGAGTTGGGTGAGAAATCCAGAAAACAGAGTATTGTTTGTTCTGGTGGAAATCCTTTAACTCTCTTTAGGCTAGTCAGAACTAAGTGAGAAATTAGCTTAAGTTCTGTTGATGTAAAGGAGCTTCTGAACTTGCCATAAAAGTTCTGAATAGTGGATTTATAAAATCTCTGTAGGCTGCGACCTCAGGGGACAAGACGTAGTCACAGGACTTCTGTGGCGAACTTGGATAAATCGAATTGTTCAATCAGGATCTCCTGAACTTCTTTCTCCCTTTTATACTTGTTATTTTTGCTTCTGTGGACTTGCTTATATTTAGTGCTGAAACAGATTTTCTCTAAAGTATCATTGTTTTTGTTCAGAAGACTGTCCAAAAGTTCTCAAATCAGAACTTCTGTTGCTGAAAACAGTCTAACTGTGTTTAGGCAAAATTTCCCTCAGAAGCAACTTCTGTAAGCTAGCTTCTGACTCTGAGGAAATTTGACTCTGAAAAATAAGTTTCCCGAAAAACTTAGAATTTTTCAGTTTTCAACTTTGACACCTATTCACCCCCCTCTAGGTGATTCTGTTCTTGTTAGGGCCAACAAGTGGTATCAGAGCGAAGGTCACTTCGCATATTTACTAAAGATCTAACAATCTAAGTGTAAGATCCTATCAGAATCAATACAGATGGCTAGTAGACACCAGCCTGAGAATTCTTCTCACTTCATAGTTCCAGAAGGTTCTTCCACTACTAGACCTCCATTGTTTAATGGCAACAACTACTCATACTGGAAGAAAAGGATGATGTACTTCATCCAAGCTCAGAACATGAGTGCTTGGTATGTCATCACTAATGGTGATTTCATTCCTACCAGAATGGAACAAGGTTTAGGGAATGTTGTTATTCCTCAGAGAGAATACACAGATGACATTCTGAAAAAACTCCAAACTAATGCTTCAGCAATAAATATGTTGCATTGTGCACTTACAGCTACTGAATATAACAAAGTCTCTTCTTGTGAAACTGCACAGGATATTCGGAACAAGCTGGAAGTCACATATGAAGGAACAGGAAAAGTGAAGCAATCTAAAGTCAACCAACTCATGAGAGAATATGAGTTATTTGAAATGCTTGATAAAGAATCTATTTCAGACATGAACTCTAGATTCACCAAGATAGTCAATGACTTGAAGAGTTTAGGAAAAGACATTGAAGAATCTGATCGAGTGAAGAAGATTGTCAGAAGCTTACCAAGGTCTTGGCAAGCCAAGAAGACTGCTATTGAAGAAGTTCAGGATTTGAGCTATTACTTGTAGGATGAGCTCATTGGGTCTTTAATTACTCATGAGATGTCATTAAAGAATCATGACCTAAGAGAAAGGTCAGAAGGAAAAAGAGTAGTCCTGAAAGCAGAATCTTCTGAAGAATCCTCTGAAGATGAGGAACTGGCTATGCTGACCAGGAAGTTCAAGAAAACCTTCAGAAAAGGCAGAAGTGGAAACTACAAGAAGCCCTTCAGGAGCTTTGACAAGAAAACTCCTGAATCTGGTGAAAAGTTCAAGAGAGATCCAAACAAGCCAATTGTGTGCTATGGATGTCAGCAACTGGGGCACATTAAGCCTAACTGCCCGGAGCTGAAGAAAGATAAGAAAAAGTTCAAGAAAGCTATGCTGGCTGCCTGGTCAGACTCTGAGACCAGCAGTGATCCTGAAGAAAAGGAAGAGCAAGCTCAGATTTGTTTTATGGCTATTGATGAGCCAACTTCTGAAGATGTCACAGGAGAAACTTCCGCACCTCCTGAAGCTACATATGATTTCGAGGTAAACATATCTTTTGAACAAAATATCTTTGATTCTCTTGAAGAACTCTATAGTATGTTCAAGTACCTGAAAAGGAAATTGGACAAGAGTGAGGCTGACAAGTTTCTTAGGTTTACTCAAGTTTATTCTGACATGAAAGTGTTAGAAGAAAAACTGTGTAAACAGTTCAGCACTCCTGCTGATGTTCCTAATGCCAAAGGCAAGGAAAAGCTGCCTCTGGGAAGTGATAAACCCCAGAAGAAGAAGAAACCTGTCACTCCCTCTCTTCTGAAAGAGATAGCTTCTCCTCCTGATGTTGGTGCTTCTGAGAGTGCTGTTATAGCCTCTGAAGATGTAGGTCCTTCTCAGAAGAAGAAGAAATCTCCCAAGAAGCAAAGGGAAAGATCCAAGAACCCTCCCTTTTGCAAGCTTTGCAAGAGTGATGGCCATTGGTTGAAGGATTGCAAGTACCATATTAAAAACCTCTTGCAATCTGAGATATCATTAAAACCTGCTGAAGAGAAATCTAACTCTGAAGGACCCAATAAGGATTGGGTACCTGTCACTAATTGATTGTGTTGCAGGTGGCTCTGAGTGCTCCATCAATGTCAAAGCTGTGGTACATTGACAGTGGGTGCTCAAGGCATATGACAGGTGATGAAAAAGCATTCATCACATTTGATCCTAAAAGAGGTGGAAAAGTCAGCTTTGGAGATGCTCAGAAAGGAAGGATACTTGGTTCTGGATCTATAGGAACTAATCCTCCGATCGAAGATGTCTCCCTAGTCAGAGGCCTGAAGTTCAATCTCCTGAGTGTTGCACAACTGTGTGATAAAGGTAGAGATGTTGTCTTCAGCTCCTCTGGATGTAAAATCTTGGACAGTAAGTCAAGGGAAGTTATTCTAACTGCTCCTAGAGTTGAAAATGTTTTCATGCTGAACCTTGAGAATCTTTGCAAAAATATATGCTTGATGTCCAAAGAGGATACCTCCTGGCTCTGGCATAGAAGACTTGCTCATGTGAGCATGGACCTTCTGGCCAAAGTAGCTAGAAATCAATTGGTTCAGGGTCTGCCTGAAATTAGTTTTAAAAAGAACCATTTATGCAATGCTTGCCAATCTGGTAAACAATCCAGAAGCTCTTTTAAAACTAAGAAAATCATTTCAACTAAAAGACCTTTGGAATTACTTCATATGGACCTTTTTGGCCCTGTTCAACCAATGAGCATGGGTGGAAAGAAGTATGCCTTTGTCATAGTAGATGACTATTCAAGATTCACTTGGGTCATCTTGCTGTCTAGCAAAGATGAGTCACTTGGATGTTTCTCAGTTCTGATAAAGAAACTTGAGAATGAAAGGAATGAAAAGGTTATTCATATCAGAAGTGATAATGGTGGAGAATTCAAAAACTTTAGGTTTGAAGAATTCTGTGAAACCAATGGAATTGATCATAACTTTTCTGCTCCCAGAACTCTTCAACAAAATGGGGTAGTTGAAAGGAAGAATAGAACTCTGGTTGAGATTGCCAGAACTATGATCAATGAAAGAAGGCTTCCTAAGTACTTTTGGGGAGAAGCTGTGAACACAACTTGCTATGTTCTGAATAGAGTGCTAATCAGAAGCATTCTGAACAAGACCCCTTATGAACTCTGGAAAGGTCGAAAGCCTAAAATAGGTTATTTCAGAACCTTTGGTTGTAAGTGTTATGTTTTGAATACAAAAGAATATCTTTCAAAGTTTGATTCAAAGGCAGATGAGGCCATTTTTCTTGGTTACTCAACACATAGTAAAGCATATAGGGTTTTTAATAAGAGGACTCAAACTTTAGATGAATCTGTTCATGTACAGTTTGATGAGACTAACCCTGCAGATAGTAGAGCTCCTGATGAAGATGTAGTTCAAGCTCCTGATGTTACATCTCCTGATGTAGAAGAAGATGTTTTTCCCAGAGTTGCTGAAGTGGTTCCTCTTGTTGCTGAACAAGCTCAAGAAGAGAATCCTACTCCAGAAGTCAACTTCGTTCCAGAAGATGCTCCTATATATGATTCCACAAATGATGAACATGTTTCAGAAGACTCATTGGATGTACCAAGAGAAGTTAGAGCTCATAGGAATCATTCCTTAGAGAACATAATTGACTCTGTTCATAATCCTGTCATGACCAGAGCTCAGCTCAGAAGATACATGGGGAATGTGGCTTTTGTGTCACTTCTGGAACCCAAGGACTTCTATGAAGCTGCTGATGATGATTCCTGGTTAATGGCAATGCAAGAAGAACTTGACCAGTTCAAAAGGTCAGAAGTTTGGACTTTGGTTCCCAGACCTAACAACATAAAGGTTGTTGGAACTAGATGGGTTCTGAAGAACAAACGTGATGAATTTGGAAATGTTGTGAGGAACAAGGCAAGACTTGTTGCTCAAGGTTACAGTCAGCAAGAAGGCATAGATTATGGTGAAACTTTTGCTCCTGTTGCAAGATTAGAAGCCATTAGAATCTTATGTGCTTTTGCATCATACAAAGGTTTTAAGCTCTTTCAAATGGATGTGAAAAGTGCATTCTTGAATGGTTACATTGATGAAGAAGTTTATGTATCTCAACCTCCTGGTTTTGAAGATCCTAAGTTTCCTGATCATGTGTACAAGCTAAAGAAAGCCTTGTATGGACTGAAACAAGCTCCCAGAGCTTGGTATGAGAGACTGACAAAGTTCCTTCTGTCTAAGGGATTTGTCAGAGGCTGTGTTGATACAACTCTGTTCACTCTGAAGAAGAACAAAGATATCCTTATAGCTCAGGTATATGTTGATGATATTATATTTGGTGCTACTAATGAATCTTTGTGCAGAGAGTTCAGTGACCACATGAAGGGTGAGTTTGAAATGTCTATGATGGGAGAATTAACCTTCTTCTTAGGACTTCAGATCAAGCAAAGTAATGATGGTGTGTTTATCAATCAAGCCAAGTACACTAGAGAAGTGCTGAAGAAATTTGGCATGATGGACTCTAATGATGTTGATATTCCAATGGATGTCAACAAAGACATTGATGATGAAGAGAAAGCTGGTAAACCTGTAGATATAAAAACCTACAGAGGTATGATTGGTTCTCTTTTATACCTAACCGCCAGCAGGCCAGATATACATTTTGCTGTGTGTTTTTGTGCTAGATATCAATCAAAGCCAAGAGAAATTCATGATGTTGCTGTCAAAAGAATTCTCAGATATTTTAAAGGCACACCAGAAGCTGGTTTGTGGTATCCCTGTAGTTCTGATTTCACTCCTATAGGATACACAGACTCTGACTATGGTAGAGATAAATTGAAGAGGGTCAACACTTCTGGTGGTTGTCATTTTCTGGGGGAGTGCCTAGTCTCCTGGCATAGTAAGAAGCAAACCTCTGTGGCTCTCTCAACTGCTGAAGCTGAGTATGTTGCTGCTGGAAGTTGTGTTTCTCAGATGCTCTGGATCAAGCAACAAATTGCTGACTATGGAATCATTCCTGGAACAATTACAATCTACTGTGATAACAAGAGTGCTATTGATCTTTCAAAGAATCCTATTCAGCACAGCAGGATGAAGCATGTTCATATTAGGCATCACTTTCTGAGAGATCATGTTCTGAAGAAGGATATTATCATTACTCATGTTCCCTCTGAAGAGAATCTTGCTGACATGTTTACTAAGCCTCTGGCTGGTAATTCCTTCAGCAACTTACGAGAAGGCATTGGTATGACTTATCCACTTCAGTAACTTAGCTTAATTATTTCTGTGTGTCTTAAGTGATTAATCGTTTAAGATAATTAAGTGATAATTAATTCTAATCATGATTTGACATCTAAGCATGCGTTATCTACTGCATTTTACGGCGCTGTTCGGTGGTTAACGGTTATCTGTTCCCTTTTAAACGGTGTGTATTTACTTTTTGAATTGGAACGGTTTCCTTGTTTGGGTATAAATAGGGGTTTTCCATACTTAGAAGTTTTTACTCTCATTTTCTTTGATATTAGATTCTCATTTCTCTCTGTGTTCTCTTCTTCTCAAAAACTTAACCTAATTTCCCAAAATCTTTCTTCAATGGCTCAAGAACAACCCGAACCGACTCAAGAACAACCCATTGAAACAATCACTGTCACTCACATCTTTTCAACCGAATCTAAGAAAAAAGTTAGCGAATCTAGGGTATTCACTTCTAGGTTCCTAGATGATGAAGTTAAATCCACTGAACCTATCTCTAAATGGCTTAGCGCTCAAAACTGGAATTCTTTCGTCTCTCTTGATGAATTCATTTACCCTAAGTTAGTCACCGAATTCTATCAGAACCTCCATTTCTTTTCCAATGAGGAGGATGTTCTACACTCAGAAGTCGGAGAAATTGAGATTGAGGTCAGCAGAGCTTCTATTTCTCAAGTGATCGGTATTGATGATGAAGGAATCATCATAGGTGATGATGGGTCAGCAGATGGTTTTACAGAAGCTAACTGGGCTAGACCAGATCTCAATGCCAAAGAAACTTATGCCACTTGGCTCACTCAGCACCAGAGGTGGGCACACTATCTTACAACTAACGTGTTCCTTCCGAAGGCTGGAGGGGTTAATGGTGTTTCCAACAGGGAAAGAGTTTTTATGTGGCATCTGGTCAATCAGAAGAAGATCAATCTCCCTGCCATGCTGATAAGGCAGATGAAGAATGTAACTACCGTGAGTGCATTAGCTTATGGCTCACTCCTGACTAGGTTGTTTGAGGCAGCCTCTGTTGTGGTCTCAGGAGAAGGTGTTACAAGTAGAAGTACAGTTCTGAAGATGCATACCTTCAGGAACCTTAACTTTGGTGTGACTCCGAAGAAGAATGAGAAGGGCTCCTCTGTGAGTATTGCTCAGAAGGAGATTGTGGTTGAAACTGCTCAGAAAGGAAAGAAAGCTGCCAAGAAGGGCAAGGGTAAGAAAGGATCAAGCAAGTTGGTCCTAACTGTTAAGAAAGTGGTTGTCTCAGAACCTCTTCCCACTATGGTTCAAACAACAATCAGTGTTGAACCTTCTGGCAAGATCGTTGCTGAGAAACCAAAGGATGTGTCTGAGAAGGAAGCTCAGGATGCTGAGGACGCACGCCTTGCTGAAAGAGAGAAGGCTGCTGAAGCTGAAAAAGTTGCAAGAGTTGTGGCTCTTGCTGATAAGAAAAGAAAGCAGAAGGAAGCTGAGGATAAGTTAGCAGCTGAAAGAGAAATTGCTGCAAAGGCCAAGGCCGATGCAAGACTTATAGCATGCGCTGCTGAACTTAAGGATGCGGAGTTCTCAAAGGAAGTTGAGGCTTCAGAAGAAGGAGAGAAACTTGAAAATATCTCTCTGTCCACTCGGATACTTGAGAATATCTCTCTCTCCACCAGGATTGGAAATAAGGCTGTTGCAAAACGACGGTCTCTGAGAAAAAAGGACTTCGTTGTTGCTCCTAGTGATGAATTAGAGGATCCTGTTGTTGAGGAACCGGAAGCTGCTGATGAAGACATGTTGGAGATGTCTGCTGAAGATGATGTTGATGCTCCTCTGATTGAAGAGCTGTCAGAAGAGAGTGAACCAGAAGATGAAGAGGTTCTTCAGGGTGCAAAACAATTTGTTGAGAATGTTGATGATGAAAACTTCATTGACAACATTCTTCTGAATCAAGGAAGAAACCCTAGTGATAGGGATGCCTCTGAAACACTGATCAGAATGGCTCATATCTTTGCTGAGCCCATTTCTATGTTTGATCCAAACGCCTCTGAACAGGTTATCTCATCTCCCACTCTCACTCCCCATCCATCTCCTTCACTACCTTCTGTCACAGAAGTGAGTGAATCTCACACTTCCATTCCTCTTACAACTTCAACTTATGAAGTTGTACCTCCAATTATTCCTCCTTCTGGATCCTTTTCAGAAGTGAATCTAAACACTGCTCCCATTTTCACAGACTCCATAGCCACATCCACTACCTCCTCCATTCATACTTCCTCTGTAAGTCCATCAATTGGATTTACTGCTCCATCTTTCTCACTACCATCCACACTACCTCCCATATCTACTACCATTTCTTCCTCAACCACACATACAATCCCTTCCTCAACCACTCAAATTCCTCCACTCTCAACTTCTGGACATGCACCTCCTGTGTGTGATCCCTTAACTACCTCCTCCACTACTTCCTGCTTTGCTGGGTTGTCATCCAATTATGACTTCCTACGCAAGCATATGAATCGAGATGATCTGGATAACAGATTCGGTAGTTTTGGCTTCATGGGTAGAGCTTCTGGTGTATCCGAAGCTGGTGGTGCTCCCAGTGTTGAGGAGTTGAGAAGAATGAGTCAGAGTGGCTCTGATGAATTGCTGAACAGATTTGCTGGTATGGGGCAAAGGACTTCTGCTGCTGACATGTATGCTCAGGGCATTGTGCTGCAAGAATTACACTCCTTGAAAGCTCAGAACCTGCAACTCATGACTATGCTTCAAATGCAGGATCCTTCTGTCTACATACGCAATCTTTCTACACTTCATCTAGCTACATATGATGAGTTGTACAAGTTAAGAGAATTAGCTCTGACTCTTCCTTCATTGGACAACATTGCTCTTGCTTCTTCTCTGAAGGTCAATGAGAATTTGGAGATATTGACAGAAGAAGTCAAGGAAGCAAACGAGCATTATGAGGCTCATGAGAAGATGCTCCCAAGTAAGATTGATGACCTGCAAAGTACTGCCAATCACATTCTGAGAGAAGTGAAATCTTCTGCTCAAGGTTCATCATCTTCCGGGGCTGCTAAGATTGTATATGACATCACTCCTGATCTCAACAATCGACTCTCCAACATTGAGTCTGCTGTATCTGCTCAGAACGCACAGATTGCTGAGCTTACTGAACTTCTGAAGGTTATGCACACTCACGCACGTGAACAAGAGAAGACTCTTCACAATTGCTATAGGTTTGTTCGAGGACAAACTTATATTCAGAATGAGCATCTTACTGCTGTTGTGTATGCTAACAATCGGTTGATCAAGCTCCTTCTGGAGGACGTTCAGAGACAGCGACCTATGTCTGGTCAGACTTTTGATCATATGAAGACCATTGATGATGATTTCAGAAGAAGAATGGATATGATCAACACTGTGAGGCCAACTCCTCAGCAATATTAGACTGCACTGAATGTTCAGCAAAAATTGAACTCTCAAGGTGCTCTGGGTGTTGCTCTTGGTTCTGGTCAAACGGGGGAGAAGTCTGGTCAGAAGAGTGGTCTCAATACTGGTGTTAAGAGACAGAGTGTTGCTGAAGGTTCCAGTGGTGTTCCTCCTCCTCAGAAGAAACCTAGGAACTTGTAATCTCTTTAGGACTTAAGCTTCTTAGCTAGGTTCTGGGTTGGGTAGTTTTTGTCTTAGGACTTTTTCTGCTCTTCTGATTATCTTGTTTCATATGTTGTCTTCTGATGATTTTTTATACACTGAATCTTTTCTATACTCTCTTGTGTCTCTGACTTCTTACTTTTTGCTTATGTTTCTTTTTGACTTAGTAAATTATTCTTCACTAAATCTAACAACTTGATCTTAAGTCATTTCTAAGTTTATACAGATTGCTGAAGTTCACCATTTACACTAAAATGGGGGAGTTAATTTACTCAAAAGTTATGAAACATATGTATCAGGAAGTCATTTTCTAAACCTCATGTTTTCTGTTACCTTCTGACCACGGTTTGTCCATAACCAAAATGGAGGAGAATGATCAACCCTATGTGTTTTGATTATGTCCAAACGTTTCAGAAGATGAAAACTTAATAATCTCTTACATATAGTTTATTGTTGACTAATATTTTTGTTTGCTTAGTCTATGTGTAAGTTACTCAGCAAGTGCTGAATGAATCATTTCTGGATTGCCTAAAGGACTCAGAAGGTTCGTTTGCTGAAGTCAGAGTTTCAATAATTCAGAAGCTGGATACTCTGCTCTGAAGCCGAAGTCTGCTAAAGCTCTCCTCAGAAGTTCTTTGCAATCAGAAGTTTTGCCAATTTGATCAGAAGTTTAGACAACTGGAAATTAGCTTCTGAAAGCTTAGTCACGGGTTCTGTTTGTGCATTTAATGCTCTGACAAGTGCATTTAATGCAAGGCGCCAAAAAGTTCAAAAAGCTGTTTTGACGGAGCGCGCCTGTCTGTTCAAAAGAATCCAGAATTTCCTTGTCTAGCCTTTGTTGATCCAATTGAAGAATGATTCCAGTCAACCTCATCCTTGATTTCAAATCACTTACCGGATTGAGTTAAAGAACAAGGATAACAGAATCAAAGTGTTTGAAGGCCGTTTGAAGACTTGACAAATTAACGGCTACAACAACTGATGTCATCTTCATTGAAGATTCAAATTCACCAACGGTCATCTTCATTCACTATAAATAGTAGCCAAGCTCCATTGCATCAACATACGCACGATCATCGAGCAAAATCTCAACGCACTGTTTTAACAAGAAAAACAGAGCACCATTTTCCATTCTCAATCTTTCTTAGCATAGCTTTAGTTAAAGTGAGAGAGTGAAGAAAAACAAGTTCATAACAGGAATCTTGTAAACTGATATCGTTTGTGATATTCAGTTAGATTTAAAGAGAGAAATCTAGTTGAGATTAGAGTTGGGTGAGAAATCCATAAAACAGAGTATTGTTTGTTCTGGTGGAAATCCTTTAACTCTTTTTAGGCTAGTCAGAACTAAGTGAGAAATTAGCTTAAGTTCTGTTGATGTAAAGGAGCTTCTGAACTTGCCATAAAAGTTCTGAATAGTGGATTTATAAAATCTCTGTAGGCTGCGACCTCAGGGAACAAGACGTAGTCACAGGACTTCTGTGGCGAACTTGGATAAATCGAATTGTTCAATGAGGATCTCCTGAACTTCTTTCTCCCTCTTATACTTGTTATTTTTGCTTCTGTGTACTTGCTTATATTTAGTGCTGAAACAGATTTTCTCTAAAGTATCATTGTCTTTGTTCAGAAGACTGTCCAGAAGCTCTCAAATCAGAACTTCTGTTGCTGAAAACAGTCTAACTGTGTTTAGGCAAAATTTCCCTCAGAAGCAACTTCTGTAAGCTAGCTTCTGACTCTGAGGAAATTTGACTCTGAAAAATAAGTTTCCCGAAAAACTTAGAATTTTTCAGTTTTCAATTTTGACACCTATTCACCCCCCTCTAGGTGATTCTGTTCTTGTTAGGGCCAACATTTTTTTAAAAAAAAGGAGCATTCCAGGGCTAGATATGGAATTTCCAGAAACCAGCGACCAGAATCTGGAAATTCCAGATTCCAGCGCCATAATGCCCTATGATTTCTATTTTTTTAAAAGAACGAAAATAGAAAGAATAAGAAGAAGAAGAAGGAGGCGATGGTGATGAAGAACATTTAGTGAAAAAAATTGAAGAAGAAATAATGTAAATTAAAAAAAACTTACGGGGTATTTTTGAAAAAAATTTATTTTTTTTTTCACCCCTCGTCTTTTTCACTTTCTCTTTATTTCACTTTTTTGCCACATCAGCGCCACGTATGACATATGTGGCTATAAGCTTTATAATTGTTAAGCTGAGGTGGCTAAAAGGTTGTCCCCGCTGAGGTGGCAAAGTGAAAAAATGAACAATTTAGGGGCTGAATAGGTATTAGGCCTAAAAAAAATAAAATTATGAGAAAGAAAAAAAATTATAATTGAAAACAACAGAAAAAATATATGAAATTTGTGTCAATTTGAGGAAAAAAATTAAGATAATATTAAGAATGATAAAGAGAATAAAAATAGAGTGAGATATCTTAAAATATACTAAAGCTGAGCAAAGTCTTGGTTCTACAGGGCGACAAATCAGCCAAAAAGCAGATGTGTAAAAATATCAAATTTCTGAATTTCTTTTACATTTATTTATAAAAAGGATTTCATTATTTTTTTTTTTTGTCTGCATTTAGGTTTTCAAGCAATAACTACTCATCTTAAATTTGTGAACGTCTTCTTTTCATATTCTATATAGATGTCATTTGCTATTTATTGATTCCAATATTTTACAAAACTCTTCCAATTTCTCCTAAAAACTCTTCATCTCTTTTGGCGGAACCCAAACAAGTGTCTCAGGAGTGTTTACAGAGAAGACTCGTCTTCATTGTGCAAGTGCATTGGAGTGCAACGATGACACTTTCGATATGATGGTGATTTGGGTTTGAATAATATTGCTTGGAGACTCGAATCTATTTTGCAAAGAAAGATTCATGGTTCTTGATGACATCGGTGAGGTAAGGTTCTTGATTTGAATTCATCATGGAAATTCCCGTTTCTTTTATTTTTTTTTTATCATTATATTTCAGTGGTTTGCCGATAAGCAATGAAAGAAGTTATTTGGAATTTCTTAATAACTGATATCTAGACTAGAACAATTATTTTGTTATTGAATTAATTTTTTCTGTTATCCCGAACCGTATTCGAATTTCTTATTAACCGGTATGTAGTTCATCTCAGTTTATTTGCAAGTGGTTATTTAATTTGGAGAAATTTGTATCTTATCCCTTTTTATATTGTTCGTTTAAAGCAAGAGGTTTAAAGAAATTATATTACCATTTTGGATATCTAAATGCAAAATATTCCTCTTTCGTCAAATCTAACGGATTTTCATTATATGAGGTTTGATTTCTCCCACTAATTAGTTTGAATACAATTTCTGTCTGCCTATGAAATGTAAGGAAAAGAACTGTAATTGACAAAAATTGTGATCCACATGCTTTGGATGTAGCTGAGTCCAATACATATCAATATTGATTAAAGATTTTGCTTTGTTGATAAGCTTTCCTCCTTAATGAGATAATAAAAAATGATTGATAAATTTTAGCTTTGATTTCCCCTTTTTTCGCAACCAATTTTGGTTCCTCATCAATATATCTACGGTTTACAATTTTCAGATATCAGTCACCAACAATGATGCTACTATTCTTCCAGCAATGAATGTGAGTTTTTTGGGAGTTGCAGTGTATAAGCTTATGAACAATAGTTTTGTCTAGCTTCTTAATGTCATATACATGTATAATTTTATGGCTTCATCATGTAATATTTTATACTCCCATTAAATATAAAATGCTCTTACGAGATCAAATTGATGTAAAGTTGATTTTCTTTCATCCTTTCTTAAATATTCATTTTCCTCATGCTCTATATTTAAACCAAGATGAGAATTAATCTATGTCTTTTGCGTACGCATAGGACTCCATGAATGCATCTTATTGATCAAAGCTTGAATAAAGAATGGACTGAAATTGGCTTGAACATTTTACAAATTATTGTATAATTGTTATGGCAATGTCAACATTTGGATTTCCCTATACTTGCTTTTTTTCCCTTTACAACTGAAAATGTTTCAGTGAATTAGTTATTTGTTCCAAACTTGTGTGTTTTAACACCATAACGCGGTCATACAATTGGGTTATCAATATCGAGGGCAATTTGTAGTATACAGTTATGAGTTTATGTATATATAGGTGTAAAGTAATCAAATTTAATGAGACTGTGTGGACTGAAAGCTTATAAATATAGTTTTTTACGACTGAACTGAACTAAATACTATTAAACTGAATTGTTCTTTATGAATGAACTAAACTGAACTGATAAATTGAATACTACTGAATTGATGAAAATACTACTGAACTAAACTGAATTGAAATATATTTGCTGGAAAAAAGATTTACTGAACTGAAAGACATAAATAACAGGGTCATAGAGCTAATTGAGTACTTCTTATCAAAAGCGAATTGAGTATTTTAATAACCGTTACAAGCATTTAAAATAAATTACTCAATTAGTCCCAATATGATAAGATATAGAGGTTTGTTTCTAGCCAATGGTTGGCAGTATTGAAATAGGGAATTGCCAAGGTCTCCTTTCCTCTAGGTGTACAATAAATAGTTGAAAGAAAATTCATCAATCAAATTCTTATAAGATGGGCATTTGAGCAATTTATTATTCTACGTAAATATAACATAAAATTTTTTGAAAAGTGAATATTGGTAATTATTTTTTCTTGATTTATTTAAATAATACAATAATTTTATATCCCGTGCTCGCACGGGTTTTCGGCTAGTATAAAATAAAATGAAAGACTAAAACAATATTGAATAAGAAGAATAGGAAAAGAATAAAAAGTTACCCCTCCATTCTCAAATAAATTTTTTTTAATACAAAATAATTTGAAATAGGAGAGACTTAAAAGTATCATTATATCCTTATTAAGTATTCATTTCATATTTAATGTATCTATTATTTTTTCCATTATTACTAATTAAAAAATATATTTAACATATCGCAAGATTTTTAGTTCCTTAATTGGAAAATGAAGAGAAAATAGGCAAGACACCATTTAATTCAGCCAATGTTAAAATGGAGAAACAAGAGGAAAAATAGTCAAAACGACTTTTATTCCAGAATTTATTTCTTTGTCTGAAAAGACTTTTATTTCAGAATGGGGGGAGTAGAAAATTAAAAATGATGAAAGTGAGGTTATAACTTTGGACCTTTACGTTGTGATCTAATAAATGCTTAGGTCTTGTTCTTTTTTATTGAATTGAATTGAAGTGAATTGAACTGAATTGAATTGAATTGAATTGAACTGAACTGAATTTACTGGACTGAGTTAAAAATTTATAATTTAATATTGTTAAAAAATGTCATGTTAGTAGTACAGAATGGTATAGCGTAACAAATTTGGCAATCACGACGGCTAGCGGAAAATGAAAAGCAATCAGATGATAAAGATGTTGAAGATGATGTTTAAAAAATTATAATATAGTTAAACCACTTAAATTGTAAAATATTTAACGTATTTCATATAATGATAAATTTACTAAATTGAATTTATTGAATGTTACTAAATTGAATATATTTATGGAATTTAATGAACTGGATTGAATTATTGAAAACTGTTGAATTGAATTGAAATATGTTGAAATTAAATAAAAAAAAACAGGAATTTATTATTAAATTACCAACACTACTATCTCATTGTATTGTTTTTTCAATACATTTTATTTATTTGTACACCATTAAACATTGTTTACATATAAAAAATATTTATCTTTTTTATGTTTTTCACGGCTCCATGTATTGTAAAACAAAGCAAGTACTATTTACAAAATCTAACTTAACCAAAAAATTACAGAAAAACAAAAAAAAGCGCAAAGAAATCACAAGTTCAATTCTGATAATTGATGAAGACTTTGTGGATACAATTAATGAAGAGAGAAGGTGATTGATGTTCAGTAGGCCCAATTTTTTTTATAACAAAAGCAAATTTTAATAGATGATTTATCCTAATTTTGATTGGAATAATTGCAATTAAAAAAAGTAAATGACAGCAAACCCTATTTGTCAAAAGGATAGGGAAGTTTTTTGCTGTTTAGCACCAAAGATGTACTAAACACCTATTTTCTCTCTAGTAATTGAACTCATTAGTAATAAATAGAAGATTAACGGGGCGTTTGGCAAATATTGGGGATGAGATGAGATTAGCTTAGACTCAATTTTGAGATGGAAAAAATTGAGATGAGATTAGTTTTTTAAGTTGAGCTTGGTAAGACCTTGTTTGTTTGGAAGGCTTAGTGGTATTGGATGAGATTAGAAAAAGATGGAAATGTCAAATTTACCCTTCAATTTAGATTAAATGTAAATATAATATTAACCACTCATTCTCCTTCCATTTTCTTCCCCATCTCGATTCTACCACAACCGAATGAGTTTCCGGCATCATTCTATCATTTTCGACGTCCTCTATTATCGTCGGCGTCCTCCATCATCTCCGGCGAACTCCAATTTCTCCGACGTCATGTATTTCTATCGGTATCCTCTATTATCTCTGGTGGTCTTCCATTTTTCCGACATCCTCCATTTTCAAAATACAATTGAAGGCAATTGCATGCATTTCTGGAGAAAGAATTGCATTCATCGCACTAATTGCATTTTGATCGCACGGATCGCATTTCAGAAAAACGATTGGTTTCCTTAACTGAAACAGAATTGCATTTTTATCGCACTGATCGCATTTTCGAAAAACGATTGAGTTCCTTAAATGGAACAGAACAACTTCTGGTCGCACTGGTCGCATTTTGAAAAAACGATGGAAGCACAAAATTGAAACAGAACAACTTCTGGTCGCACTGGTCGCATTTTGAAAAAAACGATTGAAGCATAAAACTGGACAGAACATCTTTTGAACGCACCGGTCGCATTTTAGAAAAACGATTGGAAGTCAAAGCTGGAACAAAAATGCATTTTGATTGCACTGGTCGCATTTGGGAAAATCGATTGGGTTCCTTAACTGGAACTGAATTATATAGGATCGCACTGACCGCATTTCAGAAAAGCGATTGTATAATTTATGTGGTGCATTTTATCAAACATAACATATGCAATTAAAAAACTCAGTAACAAAAACGACAACTCATTAAAGATCCCACCTTCCTGCAAAAAGGAACTACAAAAACCACACTTGCACCCCAATTCAAACCAACAAAAATCAATTATCCTCCATATAAGACGGAGGAGGACGAGGATTGAACGGATATAGAGCAGAGGAGGACGAGGATTGAACGAAGATGGGGCCGGAGGACCGACGAAGACTGAACGAAAATGGAGGGCAAAGGAGGAGGAGTAAACGGAGATGGAGGGCGGAGGACCGGCGAGGAGTGAATGGAGAGGGATGGCGGAGTATGAGGAATGAACGGAGATGGAGAACGGAGACCGTCAAAGACTGAACGGAGATGGAGGGCGGAGGACTGGCGAGGATTGAATGGAGATAAAGGGCGGAGTACCAACGACGACTGAACGGAGATGAAAATGACGGAGGAGGAAGGCTGTGATGAAGATGGAGGAGAAGTTGAGAGAGGGGATATGGGTGAAATTTTGAAAAATGATCAAGGACTACTTAGTCATTTCCTCATTTAAATGAGCTAATCTCATCCCTCACACCTAATAACACCTCCCCTGGTATTAGAATTTGAGCTTGGGTGAGATTAGCTCCCCAAGCTCACCTCCCCATCCCTCCAAACAAACTAGGTATTAGATGAGATTAGGTTTTAATTTAGTCTCATACCACCTAATCTCATCTAATACCTCCAACCAAACGCCCCGTAAAGGGATTATTATACCATTAGTACCAATATTATAAGATGTTTCCCATACTAATACCTAAATAGAATTTGTGTCCATCCGGGTACTCAAACTATCAATGACCTCCCAAACAGTACATAGCTATCTGATATAATCGTTCAACACCAAGTCAACGCATGACCAACAAAAATCAACTACATTTTGACCAATTTTTGATGACTTCATTGACTCCTATATGCAAAAAGACCAAATTATCCCTCTCTCCATCTTCTTCCTCATTCCTTCTACATTCTCTCTCCTTAATTTTTCTCTTCCTCTCTTCCACCATAACTCCTCATCTCTCCTTCATTTTTTTCTTCCTCCTCCTCTCTCCTTTATCGTTTTGTTTTCTTCTTCTTCTTCCTCCTCCTCCTTCCATCTTCTTCCTCTTTTCAATTTTTATTTTAAAATTTAGATCTGGAATTGGGATTCCAGATTCCGGTTAGTCCCAGTTCCAGATCTGAAACCACCGGAATCAGAAATTTCCAGATTCCAGCCAGGGCTGGAGCCGGCCGAAATCTCGAAATTTCAAATTTCAGCCGGGGACCGTGCAGAATTTGGAATTCCAGATTTCGGTCGGCTCCAGCTGTGGCTGAAATCTGGAACTCAGATTTCGCTCGGCCCCAGCTGTGGTTGGGATTTGGAATCCAAATTCCGGCAATACCATCCTGGCCGAAATCTTGTCTTTGTTTAATTTTTTAAAAAAAGCAGGGGGAAGAAGAAGAAAAATAAGGTGGAGGTGGAGGAGGAAGAAAAAAAGAAAGATGAAGGAGAGAGGAGGAGGAGGAGGAAGAAATAAAAAAATGAAGGAGGCAGGTTAAGGTGGAAGAGATCGAGAAAAATAATAATTAAGGAGAGAGAATGTAGAAGGAATGAGGAAGAAGGAGAAGAGAGAGATAATTTGGTCTTTGGTCTTTTGTTAAGGGAGTCAATTGAGTTAACAAAATTTGGTCAAAAGAGCGTTGACTATCGTTAACTGGAGGTTGACTGGTTATAGTAGATAGCTAGGTACCAGTTTGGGAAACAACCTATAGTTTGGGTACCTATATTGTAATTTACCCCACTTTGAATGGATAAACTATGGAAGGATTAAACTATTGAATATAACACAAGTTTTGAATATAACACAAGTGAAGGATCATATAATGTTTTTTTTTTCAAAATACAAAGATTAAGAAGTGTATTCTATAAAAATTAGGGAACTTTATAATTATTTACCCTAGTAAAAGTTCAAAAAATGGATAAATACTAAAAACCCTTACTGTGGCTTACTTTTTTTTTAATCAAAATAAGCATTGAGGTTTCAAATTCTATCAGACGTTGGTCTCTCGCGTTTTTCGATCAACCAGAGGCATTTTAGTCCAAAGTTTGCATAGGTGAACAATTCTATCCTTGAGTATTTTGGACACCTCAAATTTGAATTTCATTTCATTTCTAGATTTTGTATTTTCTTTCATAATTACTAGTAGAATACCTGCGCGTTGCGCATATTATATAAAAGTTTATCTAACTTTTACTATTTGTTGTTTAAAAAATTAAAATGTTTTAGGATAGGTTCACCGTATGGATAACATGATATGCCGCTATAAATATTTGACATGTTACACTTCAATCAATAATATTTTAACACTATATATTCAATTAATAATATAACTTTTAGTTAATTATATATTTAAGATTATAGATTCTAAAATAAAAATGTTAAATTGTAAGAAAAAACTGTATACCCTAAAAATAAACTCTAGGTAAATGTTATTTAGGTAATAAATATGTAAATTTGTATTTTCAATGAGAAACATTATATAACTATTTGTTATATTCTTTGTATTATTTTCTTTAGTATTAGTGTTAATATTATTTAACGACTATTGGAGAAAAAAATGTCCAACAAAACTAAATATAATCATTGTAACAAAACAAAATGTAACCAAAAAAAATAATTGATTTGAGAAAGAAGTGAATATCCTCTTTTAAAATTTTCTATATTTCTGTATACGATTTTCAACACCTCATAAAATCTTTTATAAATGGAAGATTTTGATTGAAAAAGAAAAAAGAAAAAAGGAAGAAGCGAATATCCTCATTTAAAATTGTTGTATATCTTTTGTATACGACATTCAACACCTTATAAAATCTTATATATATGGAATAAATTGAAGAGTTTGACTGAAAAAAAAAAAAGAATATGCTCGTGTGTATATATAAGAAGGAGCAAAATAATGATAAAGCAAATATTACGCTAATATAAATAAGATTTAAAGATTGATGGACATGATGGCTCAATCTGAAACCATGTAATTGCTCGACTCTTTTAGTAGTCTCTTAATCAATTGTATCATGGTGTTAGCTATGGTAATTTTTTTTTTATGTACTTTGTTTTCACTTTGTTTTATTTACCATTAGATTGATTTTTACTCCATGATCTAATGGTGGATAAAACATAGTAATGGTTACTTTATAAAAAACAAAGTAACCATAAAATTTCCCTCATATCATATATAATTACAGTCTCAAATAAGTTCTAAAAAAATGCAAAGTAAATAGAAAATAAGAAAGATACATAAATGTTTTATTCATCTGAATAGTTTCACACCGATAATCTTTTTGCTACTTGGTATTTGAACTTCGGCTTTGGGTCATCACTTTGTTTTTTCTTGAAGAGAAGCTACACAGTTTAAACATGTTTAGAATATTCAGCGCAACATTGTCATATGAAGACAAATTTTTACAAATAGCCAATAAATAAATAAATAAACAAACTAACATTAAGAGTTTACAAATTCTCTTAGAGTATCGAAGATAAAGAAGCAACTTGAATACATATTGTTAAGTCCAAAATGTACTTAATTTAGCTATGTATTTCATATATATTTTCGTAACATTTCATATAGTTTTAGCTCATTTAGCTTAGCAATATCTAGGATAGGGGCAATTTCACTACTTTGTGTTTGTTTTGATCTCCAGAGCTTAATCTTATGAAAACATAGCAATTTGATGTTAGTTCGAGCCAAAAACGAGCAATAGAAGACATTTGAGTTCATACAAGTTCATGCAAGGCCATGCGAAGAAGTTACGTGCAAGCTAAGATGGAAAATCGAAGAAATAATTCGAGGCGTGCAACCTACAGGTCGCGCGCTAGAGGCAAGGATTGCCTCTGGCGCGCTAGGTTCATTTTTGGCCTTGTCTGGACAGAGGCAATTCTTGCCTCTGGCGCGCCGGGTGACAGAATGTTCAGAATTGGATTTTCTTCGTCGTTCTTATCCACACAACCCTTCCGAAAGGTCGTACGCCTTCCCAATGGACACGACCGCTCCTTAAAGGTTGTAACCCTTCGAAACACACCTCTTGATGCCTATAAATACACCATCCTTCTCTGAAATTCGGATGGTTGACACATCTAACAAAAAGAATGCTAAATACTTGCTTACATTTCCCGCTATGCTTACACCTAAATCCACCCATTTCATAAACGTTCCCACTGTAATTCCTGACAAGAATTACAGCATGATTTCATTCTTTTCCTTAAGCATTGTAGTTAGATCGAGAGATCAACTTCGTTCATCCGTTCATCGAAGAAAATCTGAGCAAGAACGCCCCGAGGCTTGACAACCCTTCCGAGTAGAGTAAAAAGGATTGACAACCCTGTTTCCTTATACTTGTTTATGTTCTGTCCAACTTTGATTTTCTGTTTACATCTTGTATGAATATGATATTGAGTTTATAAAGAGATTTATGTTCTTCATATGCTTATGTTCTTGAATTGATAGTTTGCATGCTAAGTAATTAATTTGGATCAAGAATAGTTGCTAAGTATAATAACTTGTGTTTATCATTAACTTATAATCTTGTGATACGAATAGGTTCGGTTGCGTGGGTTATAATCTAGTTTTACATGTGTGATTGTAGTCGGTTATAATATTGATACGAATAGGTTCGGTTAGTATATAATTGATGTTCATATGTGGTTAACTTGTTTGCATGTATCGAGAGATCGGAATAAGTTATACCGAGATTAGATTAAGTATATCAAGTTTATTCAATATTGTGTTTACGTGCTTAAATGAATTGTTGTCTTTGCTTAAGAATTAGTTTGTAAATCCTTAACTTTGTGAGTTTGTGATTTTAAGTATAAGTAAGTGTGGCATGGTACAGTAAGTTGTGTTCTTATCAACCAAATCAATAAGGATTATCGTTTTAACTATAAACCTCGAGAAAACGAATAAAGTAAACAATGAACGTAAATGAGTAATTAGCGTTTCTCTGTGGGTTCGATCTTTTTATTACTACATGAGTGACTCCGTACACTTGCGGAAATCGCCCAACAAGTTTTTGGCGCCGTTGCCGGGGAAACGCGTCACAAGTTTTGTTTTGAAAGAAATGAAATTTGTTTTTTGTTGCTCATTTATTGACAAAGTTTACTTTAATCCGAATCTTGGTTTATAGATATTTACATTTTATGTGTTTATATAGTTTTTTTTTATTAGTTATATTAATATTAGTTATCTGTTTTTTTTGTTTGTGTTTTAATTATTTTATTTTAGTTACTAATCATTTTCTTTTGTTCGTCTAACATATTTGTTCGTGTTCATGCGCGGAACCGAATCAAATTAATTGAAGACGAAGCAAGTAGGAACGAGAATCCATGGACTTTGAAGGTAAGATTTAAACGAGAATTCATGGAGGTTAGAGGTAAGTTTTATTTTCATTTTAATTAGATTGTTTTTTTTTTATTTATATATATTTTAATGATTTTAATTTCTTATTTTATTTAAAAAAAAAAAAACTGTTTCAAGTTTCTGGAGTTTTTCTGACGGAAATTTCGTCTTTACGACGAAAACTTCTGTCGCTAAAATCTTTCAAAGCATTTTTCCAGAAATGATTTCTGTCGGAAAAAATTCAGACGCAAGTTTTTGTATGTATAATAGTTACCGACGAACATGTGTGATTTTCAAATTTTTCATATCTTTTCATGAACGGACACCACTTTACTGATCTAATTCATTTCAAAAGGTGTCTTTTCACTAAATTAACTTCCATTAACTACTTTTCAAGATTTAGTTACGTTAATTATGTTTTTTCCATATCATTTTCCCAACAAGTTTTTGGCGTAGGTCTATGACATTCACATGGATCGAAAGGTCAAACGAGGCAGGCACTTGCAAGCCAATTTTGAAACCTTTCTGATCTGAATTTCGAAAAATGCATAACTACAACATTGTGTATCTATGTCTTATGCAAAATTTGCAATTTGAATCACCCAAATCAGATGTCATATGAGGACGTTATGGGCAAATTACTAAAGACCGTCGAATTTGGAATTTTCACAAGTTTCGAATTTTTCATACCTTTTCGCGAAGAGGCACCATTCCATTTTGACTAAATCCTTTTCGAAATGTGTCAACTCGTGTATAACTTCCATTAAACAATTTTACCAACTTATTTTAGGGTGTTAGAGACATCAAATGAAAGTAATGATAAAGCAAATATTACGCTAATATAAATAAGATTTAAAGATTGATGGACATGATGGCTCAATCTGAAACCATGTAATTGCTCGACTCTTTTAGTAGTCTCTTAATCAATTGTATCATGGTGTTAGCTATGGTAATTTTTTTTTTATGTACTTTGTTTTCACTTTGTTTTATGTACCATTAGATTGATTTTTACTCCATGATCTAATGGTGGATAAAACATAATAATGGTTACTTTATAAAAAACAAAGTAACCATAAAATTTCCCTCATATCATATATAATTACAGTCTCAAATAAGTTCTAAAAAAATGCAAAGTAAATAGAAAATAAGAAAGATACATAAATGTTTTATTCATCTGAATAGTTTCACACCGATAATCTTTTTGCTACTTGGTATTTGAACTTCGGCTTTGGGTCATCACTTTGTTTTTTCTTGAAGAGAAGCTACACAGTTTAAACATGTTTAGAATATTCAGCGCAACATTGTCATATGAAGACAAATTTTTACAAATAGCCAATAAATAAATAAATAAACAAACTAACATTAAGAGTTTACAAATTCTCTTAGAGTATCGAAGATAAAGAAGCAACTTGAATACATATCACTTGTATAACACTAGTAGAGGGAGAGAGCCAGAGGCAAAACTATTGTTATTAAAAAAACTGGGTTGCTATTTACAGCCCACTTTTTCCGAACTACAACCCACTTATGCCCAAAATACCCCTTTCATAATTTCCTTCTTAATTTTGATGTCCTCTCAACAACCTATTTTTCAAGATTAAACTTTTTAACATCAAAATCACACCTTTTGCTCTCAATTATGGACAAAAACACGAATAAATTACGAAAAACAAACTCAAAAAACAGTTAATTTAATCAAAAATTTCAAAAAGTGGATTGATTAGGGTTTGGAGGCCGTTTTTATGGAGAAACGACCAGGGTGGCCGTTTTACCATAAGGAGAAAGGACCACCGAGGCCGTTTCACCATATGGAGGAACGGCCTCGGTGGTCGTTTCTCCATACGGAGGAACGGCCGAGTTGGCCGTTCCACCATATGGTGAAACGGCCACCGAGGCCGTTTCTCCTTATGGTGAAACGGCCACGGAGGCCGTTCCTCCATATGGTGGAACGGCCACGGTGGCCGTTTCGCCTTAGGGCAAACGGCTTTGATGTCGTTTTTTTAAAAAAAAAACAAAAAATTCAACGTTTTTTTACCGTTCGAGTACCTCGTCTTCTAATGATTGATCATCACTGTTCCATTCCAGATTTGTTGGGTCATTCAACATCTCAAACTCTGAATTTTTAATGTTAGAGTTTCAAAATTAGGTTTTTTGATTTGAGAGCTTTCTATTTTTATTTTTTCTGAATTGTTCATAATGAAAAGGGCAAATTTGTCAAAGTGGGCTGTAGTTCGGAAAAAATAGACTGTAAATAGTAATACCCTTAAAAAAAAGAAAAGACACAAATGACAATTAAAATTTAAATTAAAATAAATTAAAAGCTAAATATGATTAGGAATTAGGGAGAAAACTAACCAAAATGAAAGTTGCGAAAGGAAGAGCAAAGCTTATTATATTTATATATACTAAGCATTAACTAAAATTCTTAAATCTATACTATATCTAATAAGAGAGTCCAAACCAATCCATCTCAAGTTGCCACATCAGCATTTTAACCTATTCCCATCATTAGAGTTGAGGATTCATTCAACATTCACGTTAGATAATTACCTTTATTATTCTAAGCTGTAACGGCTCCCACCTCTTTATTACTCTAACGGTTGCTACTATTTACGGCTCATTATTAATAAGTTGAGGAATATTAAGAGTTGGTAAGGGATTCACTATGTTCGTACAATATAAATAGGAACATTCACAATCCACAGAAGGTAGTCTTTCAATTTTATCAATATAATTTTCTGTTTTTATGTTTTCATGATCTGTTTTCCTTTTCTTCTTGCATATCTTATTAATGGGCTTCATATTATTTATAGGGTTAATTTCAAAAAAAACATTTGTGGTTACAACTTTTTTAAAAACGAGGACCGTGGTCTTTTTTTTTTTTTTTTTTTTTCAGAAACACTCCTTGTGGTTTGCACCGTTACGGAATTAAGGATTTTAAACTAACTCCGTTAAAAGTGATGACGTGGTAAAAGGCAAAAATGTCTGAAATCAAAATTCCTTGACTTCCCTCAAGCTGGTTTGTAATCTGAGAGGCATCAAAGGAACTGAAAAATCCGATAAAGAGGGATTTTATGCGGCTGTTCTTTGGCTGCATCACCCGGAAACCCTGGCTTTTAATACTCCAACCATGGCAAAATTCGGTTACTTCAGGGACTTACCGGAGATTCTTTACCGCATTGTAGAGGGTTCCAATGTGAGGAAGAATCAACTAATAGAGGAGGAAGAAAACAACCTTTACAAGCATAACAGAAAAATGAAAATGAGTGGACATGGTAGGAAATTGGAGATCTGGAAGAATTTGAAGGATGCGGTTACCAAAGAGCAAGCAAGGCTGAATCAATTTAGAATTCTAGGTTTATGCTTTATGAAGAAATTTGGAGAAAAAGATGATTCTGGGTGCATTAAAATTCAATATTAAATTTCAGACATTTTTGCCCTTTGCCACGTCATCACTTTTAATAGAGTTAGTTTAAAATCCTTAATCCCGTAACGGTGCAAACCACAGCGAATGTTTCTGAAGAAAGAAAACCACAGTCCTCGTTTTTAAAAAAGTTTGTAACCACAGAGATTTTTTTTGAATTAACCCTTGTTTATAGTTTGATTCAATTCTCCAATTCCAACATATCAACATACTTCACCCATGATGCAAATTCAGGTTTTCCTCTTACTTCGACCAACCTTCTCATAATATTATATCCTTTTCAAAAGTGCAATAATCTAGAAAAAACAAAAAAAACCACATGCTTCCACAAATTAAACCTGCCATTGTTCATTACAGGTCCTTTTTCACGCTTCATATCAATGGTTTTTAATAGCATATGCATTTTCGAACTTTACCCATGTTTTTGTCTAATTTCCCTTAATTAGTCTTTTTCCTGCAATATGGTTGGTTATCAGGCATCAGAAGTAGAGGCGGCAATTCGACACAAAACACGACAACACGACACGAACAAGACACGGATTTTTCCGTGTTTGTGTTGAGCATATTAAGTAACGTGTCATTTACGGGTCGACACGAAATGACACGCTAATTTCCGTGTCGTATTTGTTCAACACGAAAAACACGAAACTGACACGAAAAATCTAATTACTTTTTACCCGTAAATAGTTAGGGTTTCAATTGGAGGAGGTATTTAAGTCATTATTATATAAAAATCTAATATCTTTGTATTCTAATGAACTTAGAACTTTGTGAAGATTGAGTGGTTAATTTTATATATAAATTGCCATCTTTATATAAGTCGGGTTGGGTCTGGTCGAGTTGGATCAGGTCGGGTCGTTTGTAAATTATTGTTGTAATTTCCATGTTTGAAGCAGGTCGTGTTTGGGTTTGGAATCTCGACACGAAACATTTTCCGCGTCGTGTTTGTGTTTAGAGTTTTGACACGAACACGAAAGTTAACACGACACGAGCACGACACGAAACACGAAATTGCCACCCCTAATCAAACGTATAGACTGATCAATTTGGTTCGTGCAAGCTGGCATACACTAAATTCTTAAAAACTGAGTTAGCATGAGATGATGCACTTATCGCCATGATCGTTGTATTTTTTTTTTGGGAAAAGTTTTAAAAAAATGCTCGTGGTTTCCAACTTTTGCAAATAGAGGTCTGTGGTTTCAGCGTTTGCAAATAAAGGTACGAGGTTTCATTCCGTTAGCAAAAAAAAGTACGGTCACTAACACCGTTTATTTTTGCTGACGTGGAACTTTGACCATAATTTGACCAAAGGGTAATTTCGTCATTAAAAAAATTAAAAGAAAGTTAAAGTAAAAAAAAATGTTTGTGGTTTGATTTTTTTGCAAATAGCAGCCCGTGGTTTGGTATTTTATTAAAAAAAAAGTACGAGGTTTGATTTAATTACCAAATACGGTTTTAGGCTAATTTATAAATTAAAAAACTACCAACAAATATTCTTGTAAGAAACAAAAAAAACAACGAAACCAAAATGTTGAGAACAATCGCTTTTGATAATGTTTTATTTGGATTTGTAAGTATTTTTTGGATTTCAATGTTTTTTATTTTGGAGGTGATCCACTTTATTTATACTATTTTCATGAATTTGTGTATTTCCTTTTTTAAAAAATATAAAAGGAATGAGAATTTTGTTAAATAAATATGAATATTGAAACTTCATTATTGACCTTATAATTAATTTATTATTTTGAATTATAATTTTGTCGATGATTTATTTTCATTCAAATTAAGGTTTTGTATAAATGGATCAATTCTTCTAAGTATTAGTCTTACATTATAAGAAAATTTGTTTTTTTTGTTTTTTACAAGAATATTTGTTGGTAATTTTTAATTTTTAATTAGTCTAAAACCGTATTTGGTAATTAAATCAAACCTCATACCTCTTTTTTAATAAAATATCAAACCACGGGCTGTTATTTGCAAAAAAATCAAACCACAAACATTTTCTTTTACTTTTATTTTTTTTAATTTTTTTAATGACGAAATTACCCTTTGGTCAAATTGTGGTCAAAGTGCCACGTCAACAAAAATAAACGGTGTTAGTAACCGTACCTTTTTTTGCTAACGGAATGAAACCTCGTACCTTTATTTGCAAACGCTGAAACCACAGACCTCTATTTGCAAAAGTTGAAAACCACGAGCATTTTTTTTAAACTTTTCCCTTGTTTTTAACATATTTTCTCAAAAAGTCTAATAGACTCATCTTATATCTATGAATTTGAAAGTCGGTTATTAATATATATAATTTAAGAAGCATAGAAAAGGTACACACAAGGTTTTATATGAAGTGTAATGCATTTAGGAAACGGAAGACAAAATTATAGAAAGAGAACATTGGATCCTCTACAAGGAAGAATAAAATGTTCAAACTTTTACCGCCATATCATTTTCTGGATTTTAATTTTAAATTCAAGCTGCATGACAATGGTTTGTTTTTTTTTTTTTTTTGTAGTTGATGATATTATATATAAAAGGAAGAATAAAATGTTCGAACTTCTTCTGAAAATTGGTTCTTGATGGACTCCTGAAAAACATGAATCATTTAGAAAAATGAATGAAATAACAGATAAAACATAAGGGACCTATATAAAAAGCGACCTACACTTACAATTTGACATTGCAATCCCATAACCAATTCGGAATAGTAAGGCATATAAATCTCAAGCTACCCAAATAGATGAGACACATGGTAGAATCCACTTTAAGAACACACAGTCAGTAGTTAGCTCCATTTCTTTTTTTGATGCTAAAACAAAGATTGACAAAGTAATCCCATATTAAAATTATATGTTATTGAAAAGCCGTATATAAAACATAATACATTTGAAATCTCAATGTTATACTATATATTTTCTAAAGCACATTTCAGTAAGTTTACTATGCGCAACGCGCAGGTATACTGCTAGTTATCATAAAGATCATTGATAATTGTTAATTAAATATGAGTTGTTATGGATGAAATTTATAGATTAATAATGGGCCGTTATGAAATTTAATAATGAGTTGTTATGGATTTTTTGGTGATTAAAGATGGGATGTTATGAATTTGGGGCTGATAAAAAGAAACGGGCTTCTATGTATTAATTAATGTTGATAATTGTCAAAATTTAATAAAGGTTAAATGGAGTGCAAGAAGAAGGTAAATCAAATAAAATAAAAGCACTAAAAAGCTGATGTGGCAAAATATTAGAAGCTTGACTGATAAGAAGAAACAGACTTTTATGTATTGATGTTGATAACGGTCAAAATTTAATAAAGGTTAAATGGAGTGCAAGAAGAAGGTAAATCAAATAAAATAAAAGCACTAAAAAGCTGTTGTGGCAAAATATTAAAAGTTTTGCATGCCTTTGATTTTAGATATAGTATAGATATATAATGGTTACCAAAAATGAAAAAAAGAATTTATATATAATGTCTTGTAAAAAAATTTACATATAATCAAATAGAAGTAGAAATACAAAACAATTACGGTACTATTTTACCTATTGAAAAAGAGGATATAGGTAAAAGGACAGGCTTGATGAAAAAGTTTAGTGCGCTTACGGAGTACGGTACTCTTTTTAAAATATAAAGCTCGACAAGTACATTTTGGGAGCTATTTAAAGTATAATAAAATACATAATAATAATATAAAACATAACAAGTAGATACAAGATTATTTAGAATATATAAAAACATATTTTATTTATCACTAAAACACCGAAAATGCTCTAGAATATCTCTTACATTGACGCACGAAAATAGAAGGAAAAAAGATTAGGAGATAAGTACATTAGTTTCTTGTTATATGATGACAAAACAAAGTTTCTTGTTGTACACATACTATGCATACAGAATTATTGTAATTATTATTTTTAAATAAATCCATTGATAGAGAACCATGATTATGCTACAAATCATTATTTTTCTGGTAGATACTACAAATCATTATTGAAGAGAGATGAAAGAGATACAAGTATATTTTATCACTCTATGTTCCCTATGATTAAATTTACACATATTTCTAAGCCTCCATTGGATGAATTTAGGGGAGTTAGTAGGGATTTGAATACCCACTAGTCATTGAAAAATACGATTTCATGCATTTCAAAATTGTATACAAAATTATAGTTGCATGTAAAGACACTAAAAATAATATAACTTTAGCATAAAAAGCATCTGGGATCAGTGAGTTCTAGATCCGACACAAAACAATCCATACATAGAGAAGAAAAAGATGGTGGAGAAGGTTGAGGAAGTGGTGATAGTGGGAGCTGGAGTAGCAGGACTTGCGACAGCAGTTGGGTTGAAAAGAGTAGGAGTGGGATGTTTGGTCTTAGAAAAAAGTGAAGAGTTAAGAGCTGGTGGTACTTCCTTAACCCTCTTTCCAAATGCTTGGTTTGCTCTTCAATCTTTAGGTGTTTCCCACAAGCTTGCTCCCTTTTATCTTCCTTTAAGGTACCATATTTATGCATTCTCTCTTTTATCATGCGTTTTCTGAATATATTGTTTTCCGTTCTTCGATTCGTTTGCTGAGTTTAGGGTAGGACTAAGCTATATGGTTCTTCCATTTGATTCTCTCAATTCAAAACTATGTTTGAGAGGGATAGAATAACATGGGAGTGAGAATGAGTGGAACAACATGAAGAGTGAGACAAAGAGGATGGTGGATTAAAAGAATCATGATAAAAGAGAGAATGCAAAGATATGATCAAGATATGATAAGAATAATAAGCAAATTTTACCATTGGAAATGCTCTTAAATTTTACCAACTTGATCATATTCCGATTTAAAAGTTTAATCAAGGGTATTTATGAAATAAAAATATAAATTTATATGACTATTAGATTGTCTCTTAAGTTAAAGGAGTTTTTTTTTTTTGACAGTTTAAATTAAAAGAATTAAAAGAAAAAAAATTGACAAGTTCAAAAAGTTAAAGAATGTATTAATTTTTATTATTTTAAATTTTTTAAATAGTATAATTATTAAAATAAATCTATTTTATAAATTTAATTTACATAATTAGAATAAAAAATATGAAAACAAGTAGTCAAAAATGCTAATCACCATTAGTTACCGATTTGTATTGGGAGTCCCCTACCGACTAAATAGTGTCTAGCGGATTTAAGTCCAATCAATGTTTTCTCAGACCTCTAATCAACAAACATTACATTGGTGCATGTTCCTAAATAGGCCAAACCACTAGCATTTTCTGTGTACTTACCCTTATATTTTAATGATCTAACAAGCGGGATTCCCCCATGAGGTTGAGCTACAATTTTTATTGTGACCTTCAATTTTAACTTATTCAGAAGTTAAATAAACTATTTTATGTCATTAATATACAAAGTCTTCATTTTTCATAATATGGGCTTTTGACGTTTGAATTTCATGATCATGAGCAAAGTTCATTTAAAGTGTAATTTATTGTCAATTATGTGTCTTGTTTTTATGTATCTTATAAGTGATTGAATTTTTTTTGTAGGGGAACATCTGTGACCAATGTAGCAACCGGAGATGTTCACAACGTCACATATTCATTAGACGACGGGTGAGTGTTAATTTTAGCCGTATTCATTCATTGAATTTTAATTATGATGGTTGATAGAAGATAATGAATTTGAAATAGATGGAAAGAAAGAGGGCCTAGAGGTGTTCATAGGAAGGCCCTGTTAAAGGCTCTGGCAGAAGAATTACCTGTAAATGCTATTCGGTTTTCATCAAAGTTAAGTGCCATTGAAATTCAACAACATGGAGATGGAGGAGCTCCTCTTGTTGTTTTAAGCTTGGAAGATGGAACTACTATTAAATCTAAGGTACATACCATTTACACTATGAATTTGATATTTACCCTTACAGAGCGTTTGGTCGGAAGTATCAGGGTTCAAAGTCAGGATCAGGGAGAGTCTCCCTAGTCAGATGCCTAGGCCCCCTCAAAGTAATGCGCCCCAAATTTCTATCAAGTGTATCAATCTTTACTATAAAAAATTATTATATATATATAAATGTCACGTTAATAATATATAAAACAATATTAAATTCTAAAGCAATGAAATTTAGATTTATATAGATGAAATGTCATTGTCAATAACTATAATTTATTTCACCTAGGACCTCCAAATATTATATTCATCCCATGTTTAAAACTAATAGTAATTATATTATAATAATATAATTGAAATAATAATAAAATAGGGAAATAACACAATTAATGAAACCACAGATCTTATAATTGAACTTTTCAATAATAATAATTATTACCTCACAATTGTAACGACTTCCATGTAGAACCGAGTTCTTATAAAACATCTAAAGTTACCTTAAAAGAGGCCATTGACCGGCGAATATTCTCCGATGTTAAAATCAGTACAAAACTTATGATCAGAAAGAATAAACTCAAAGCTTGAGTTGTGATAACGTACCTTTAGATTGTGTAAATCACTTGTATTTGTAGCAAAGATCTTGTATACCTAATCCTAGTCGGTTGATTAATCAGGCTTCCTATGATCTAGGTCGGCAACCTCATTCCCGTTTAGTCGTTACTTTCCTATTGTGAATAAGAGACTATGTAGGCAATAGAGTCCACGTAGGGGAGATAATCTCCTAGCTTTGACTATTTAACACACGTTTATGTGACAACTATAATTATTTAACGTAATCATCTTTTGGCCGACGTGGCTTTAATGAAAACTTTTATTGGTCCACGTAACACTTAAAATATTGGGTGATTCGAATATTCTGTGTTGAAAAAAATATACACTCCACATACTTTTATTTGCAAAATATTTCATATTGCATACCTCTATTCGTAACTCACGATTTAAAAGTTTATGAAACTACAAATTTTATAATTGAAATTTTCAATAATAATAATTATAAATGCACATGTTTGTATGGGTACATCAAATTGGATCAACTTTTCACATTAGTTTACACATTTATGTATGCTATTGTATATAGTTTTTTTTCATCGAGGTTCCCAAACTATCAGTGACCTCCAATTAAGATCCATATGATTTGTTGGTGACCAATCAACTTTCATCCACTATCGTTTGATCAAATTTGACTCAATTTTTTTTCCTCCATTGAATATCTTATGGGATTTCTTCTTCTTCTTCTTTCTCCTCATTTTTTTTTCTCTCTCTAACTTTTATAACCAAATTTTTGCAATTTCTATCTCTTTCTCTTCTCTCCTTCTTCTTCATCTTTCTTTTTCTTCTCTTGTTCTTCTCTCCTCCTTTTGTCGGAATTTGGAAATTCCAAATTTCGGTTTGGCCGAAATTTGGAATTCCAGATTTTGGTAGTAATCCCTGCTCAACGAAAAAGAAAGAGAAGAAGAATAAGAAGAAGAAGAAGAAGAAGAATAAAACAAGAAGAAACATAAATAGAAAGATGAAGGAGCGGATAAGAAGAAGAATCAAATTTTTTTTATGAAGGTTAGAGAGAGAGAAATAAAAGAGAAAAAATGATTAGGAGTAAAATAGACATTCCAAATCCATGTTTAATGTACTACGTTCGTATCATAGATCAACTTTTTGGTATCAAAAACTAACTTTTTTATACTTATTTAAAAACAATGAATTTGACATATTCAAGTTTACCATCTTTTTTATATTTTTATCCTAACTTATAGTTATTGATTTTATTATACGTGCATTTATGGTAATTAAGTTTAAAGTTATTCGTTCGAAAAAAAAAGTTTAAAGTTATTCATGCAATTGTTTATCTATTGATATTTTAGTTTTGGTTTTGAAATTATGTGTAGGTATTAATAGGTTGTGATGGGGTACACTCAACAGTGGCAAAATGGTTAGGATTGTCCATGCTAATTCATTCAGGAAGATCAGGAATTCGTGGATTATCATATTTTCCACAAGGCCATCACCTTCCGCAAGAAGCCCTAATATTTGGGGACGGTAGCAAAAGATCTGGTTTAGTCCCTTTAGGTGACAACGAAGTTTACTGGTTTGCAACATCTTCTCAAGGTTAATAGTCCCTCTATTCTTGGCTAAAAAAAAAAAATATTTGAATCTAGTGCAATTTTTTTAACTTAAGAGGAAGATAAAACTCTAACACTAACACCCATAATAAGTCGATGCCTGGGGCACAAATCTAACATCTTGTGAAGCAACATGAACTGAATACTAGGTAGACGCTTGGTGCAACTCACTATGCTTCATCCACGCATGAAATCAGAGTAGGTTTCAATGAAGTCGAGGAATCAGGCCAGGTGGAGAATGAGGCTGATGGCATCAAAATTTCCAGGGACAAAACTGGGCCCATCCATTGTTGGAAAAAATGGTGAGTGCACAATAGGAGAAAAAGCGAGTAAGGGTGAATTCATTGTTGGTGAGGATGAATATGGAGCAGAAAAGTTGGTTCGGAGAAAAAGACGAAAAATAGACTTCCTTATTAGAAGAGGTGCAACAATTGAAGATTCGTTGTAAAGATGGAGTTTGGATGACATCAATGTTGATGCAAGGAACGACACGAGCTCCACTCTTGCCATGTGCTTGTTTAAATCGGCAAGGACATCCCTTGATGTGGCGTGCTTCATGCCCTTCAGTTGTTCCTCACCCAACGTCACATTATCCTCATAATCACCCTTCGACATTGTGCAATTCCGTTAGAATTGTAGCCAAACTCAGGCTTTGATATCAACTGTCACAGACATTACTGTCACATAAATCTTTGAAGAAAGTTAGTAAACTACAAGCTAATCGTAAAAAACAGAGCGTAGAAAAAAACACTCTTCAAAATTTCATGCTTCAATTAGATCAAATTCATAAGTTCATACTTTGAAATCTCTATTCATAGTAAAAATTGTAATCACCTATTTGGATTGTATACAATTGTGGAAAGAGAGAGAATTGTTGGCCCTAACAAGACCAGAATCACCTAGAGGGGGGTGAATATGTGTCTAAGTTGAAAACTGATAATTTTAAGTTTGTAGAGAAACTTAATTTTTCAGAGTCAAATTTCCTCAGGGTCAGAGGCAAACATAGTGAAGTAGCCTCTGAGGGAAATTCTGCCTTCTAGCAGTTTACTGCTTTCAGCAACAGAAGTTCAGAGAAAAAGAATTTCTGGACAGTCTTCTGAACAAAGACAATGAGATAAGGAGTAAATCTATTTCAGCACTAAATATTCAGCAAGTACACAGAAGCAAATAACAAGTATAAGGAAAGGAGAAAGAGATTCAGGAGGTCCTGATGAACAGTTCGATTTATCCAGGTTCGCCACAGAAGTCCTGTGACTACGTCATGTCCTCTGTGATCGCAGTCACCAGAGATTTCAAATCCACTATTCAGAACTTTTATGGCAACTTAAGCTAATTTCTCACTTAGTTCTGACTACCCTAGAAAGAGTTAAAGGATTTCCACCAGAACAACAACAATCCTATTTTCTAGAATTCTCACCCAACTCTAACCTTAAGTAGATTTCTCTCAAAATCTAACTGAATATCACAAACGATATCAGTTTACAAGATTTCTATTATGAACTTGTTTTTCTTCACTCTCTCACTATTACAAAGTCTAAAACTAAGAAAGATTGAGAATGGAAAAATGTTGCTCTGTTTTGCTTATTAAAACAGTGCGTTGAGATTTTGCTCGATAATCGCGTGTGTAGAACACAGTTGAGCTTGGCTACTATTTATAGTGCTTGGAGATGACCGTTGGTGAAGTTTGAATCTTCAATTGATGACATCAGTTTGTTGTAGCCGTTAATCTGTCATTTTTTCAAACGGTCTTCAAAACACTTTGATTCCGTTAACCTTGTTCTTTAAATTAATCTGGTAAGTGATTTGAAATCAAAGAAAAAGTTGTCTGGAAAATTGCTTCATTTGGATCAACAAAGGGTAAACAAGGAAATGCTGGTTTTGTTTGAAATTGACATGCGCACTTCATTAAAACAACTTTTTGAACTTTTGGCGCCTTGCATTAAATGCAAATGTCAGAGCATTAAATGCTTAGCAAAAACCGTGACTAGCGCTTCTGAGCTCTTTATTCCTTTTGTCTAAACTTCTGATCAAATGGAAAGTCTTCTGGTTACTTCTAAAACTCAGAGGTGAGCTTTAACAATCTTCAGAAAAACTTCAGAGCGGAGCATCCAGCTTCTGAGCTTTATCTTCTGTCTTTAGCTATTCTTCTCTTTTGAGTCTTCTAGTCAATCCAGAGTTTCTTCATTCAGCACCCGCTGAGAAAACTTATACAAACCTTAACAAAAATTGTTTGTCAACATTGATAAGTCTATAAGCATAAAATAAACTTCATCTCCTGAAACGTTTGGACATAATCAAAACACTTAGGGTTCATCAAGAATTAGTCTCAGTAGTGTGAGAGATGATACTATAACATTCTTAATAAGTTTAGGAACAGTTAAATTCTATTCATCCCTTAGAACACTTTATACCTTGTAAGGAACCACATTTCCACATGCTAAAAAAACAACAAGTGGCGTTAGAGATAGGCACAATTGACATATGACAATTTTAATAGTCCAAGGTTGTAAGCTTAATAGTAATAATAGGAAAACAATTGAGTGAAAAGAGGAAACACTTAAATTAGAAGATCAATGTAATCAGAAAATGAGAATGACAAAGAATTGAAGTAAAAAGAAGTTAAAGGTCGTTTAGGTTGATGGTAATATGTGGTATGGTGTTAGTTAAAAGCTATAACTGAAGTCGGTCGAGTAGGAATAGTAGAGGATGAACATAAGAAATCATTCGATAGATGTAGGGAAGGGGGATCAAGATGAACATGAATGTCACTGACAAAGGAAAGTCTAGACGAATATCCCATTGTTGTAGGTTAAGAAAACTAAGGCCCAATATTTTCATTGTTGTAGGAGGAAAAGAGGTCTAGAGGTAAAATATATTAGAGAGGACATAACTGTTCAAAGAATGGAGCCAATTGGTTATCTAAAGTTAGAAGAGAGAAATTGGTTTCGATTTGGATGTTTTCATTTGAAGTCATTAGCTGATAATTTAAAAAAGATTCAATTTCATTAGAAGAGGTCGGAATTGTACAGGAGGCCTCAACAACGATAGAAAAGAATGTCAAGATATATGGTTAAAGAGGTGACAACAATGATAAAGGAAGAAGCTGGAATTGTTTCAGAGGTGATAAGAGTGAGATACGAATCACAGTGGCAGGAGGAAGAGATGAATTCTTTTGATACTATATATGTTGAATTAATTTGTGAATATGCAATCTCTCTTATTATAAATAGACAAGAATATATTAGTGTTTACAAGAAAAGTGCTAATTAGAGTATAAACAGAATTCCTAAATGAAAGGAGAGTACTAAGCTAATTGAGATGTAACCTAAAATCCTAGTTCAACAAGAAATATGTTAAGTTATAACTACCAATTTACAAACAAATAATTAAGTAAAATAAAAGTCATTAGTACATATGACAAAATAAATAAAATGAAATAATAATGCACGGTGTGGTGTATGATATGAATAGTTATAGGTTTAAAATAGGCAAAATGTACTATTTGACCATTGACTTATCTTAAATTTGTGCATTTGCCACTAACATTTTATTTGATCACATTTAGCTACCCACTTTTGTAGATTTGGTGAAATTTCACCCGTATTACGTTAATTGACATTTCTACATTTGTAATATTTAGCAAATTTTTAGTTTCAGTTGCAATTTCTTATTTGAAGTAGAAGAACTTTAATATTTAAGATTTTAAGTTTTTTATAATTTTGATCCAAGAAGAGTGAAATTTCACTAAATTGATGGATTAATGACCAAATATAACCAAATTTACAAAATTGAGTGGCCAAATGTGACCAAATAAAAAATCAGTGGCTAAATGCCCAAATTTGAAATAGGTCAATGGCTAAATGCCCAAATTTAGAATAGGTCCATGCCCAAATTTTGAAACTTGAAATGTGGAGAATTTGGCACTTAATCATCCCCACTTTCTTCCTCACAAGTGGGGATTCCCTACTTAATTCTCCACTAGTGGGAAAGAAAATGGTCTTCCTAACTTTTATAAATGTATCTCTTTCCAATAAAGTTTAATTCTTTTTTAATTGTTTTGTTGATATTATTTTTCTAGAAAAATATTATTATATTAATAAATATTGTAGATTTAAAGGAATAAAGTAAATATGAAAATAAATTAAAATCTATGGTTGGAGAAAAAGTATGGAATGAGGATAAAAAAAAATAGGGAATAAGAATAAAAGTGGCGGTTATAGTTGGAGATGCTCTCCATTTTCTCTATTGAAATTAAAAAGTGGACAATTTGGTTCTCCAATCATCCCCACTTTCTTCCCCATAAATGGGGATTCCATACTTAATTTCCTATTAGAGCATCTCCAACCTTCATCCCCACTTTTCTCCCTATCCCCTACATTTTTATCCTTATTTCCTACTTTTTCACAAACCATAAACTTCAATTCTTCCCCATATCAACTTTCTTTTGAAAAAATAATAATCATTATACAATTAAAATAATAATTTCTATTAATTATAAGTAAAGAAATCATTAAATTTAGCATTCAATAATACTTAAACCATTAAAACAGTAATATTTAAAAAGTGGAAAAGACTAAATAATTTCCAACTAGCGGGAAAGAAATAAAAGATGGTTGGAGTTTTAAATTCCCCACTTCCCATTTATCAATGGGATGATTGGATGACCTTAATGTGGAAGAAAGTAGTCTTCCCCATTTTTGTTAAATTATATTTTAATGAATGATCATATTTTCAATAAAACTTTAATTATTTTATTAGTTTTATTATTTAGAAGAGTATTATTATATTAATAAATATTGTAGGTAGTATAAAACAAATGAGATATGGAAAAGAATTAAGATTTATGATTGAAGAAAAAGTAGGAAATTTAAAAATTTTCGGAATGAAGATAAAAATGTAGGGTATGAGGAGAAAAATGAGGGTTATGATTTGAGATGCCGTAATTGATTTAAAAAAAAAACGTGTTTTCTAAAGTTTTAGACATAGTTGGTCTATGGTGTTTGGTTGGGGGGTGGGAGAAAAAATTTATTCTCCGTGTAAAAATAACTAAATTTTATCAAATAGTGCAATTTTAAGTATTAGTAATAGCAAATAAGTTTTTTTCATGTGCAAATTTTTGACTACCTTTTAACCTCGAGTCTTCTAACCACCCAATGTTAATTTCGTGCATTATGTTAATGAAAAAAATAATCTTCCACTAACTAGACTTAGAAATTGCATTAAACGTTAAATCCACTCTTCGCTTCTAATAACCATTGAGATAAGTTTTTATCTTGTATGAATATATATTTTTGATAGAAAGTGAAAAACTAGTTTTTCTAACAACTGAACAAGGCCTAATTAATTAATTAATCAATGTATGTAGATAAATTTGAGACACATTTGTTTTTGGTTTCCATTAATTATTTTCAGGTGAAGAAATGGCAAGAGAGCCAGAAGCAATACAAAAAGCAGTAATTTCAAACTATGCCGAAAAATTCCCCTCAGAATTCCTAAATGCAGTAACCCAAACCAAGCTTTCAACCTTAACATGCACACCATTAATGCTAAGACAACCATGGGAGCTTCTTTTTGGGAAACTAAGCAAAGGAAATATAGCAGTATGTGGAGATGCAATGCACCCAATGACACCTGATCTAGCACAAGGCGCTTGTTCTTCACTCGAAGACGGGGTCGTATTGAGCAGACATATAGGCAACTCTTTTATTCAAAATGGTGGGAAACTTATAGCAGAGGAAATGCAAGAAACATTACAAAGGTATGTTGAAGAAAGGAGATGGCGCGTGGCTACTTTGACCGGTGTTTCATTTATATCGGGGTGGGTTCAACAAGATGGGTATAGCTATTGGAGGAAGTTTGTGAGAGATGTTATATATCATCCTTTTCTTGCGAGGAGAGCTTTCAGTGCTGCTGCTTTTGATTGCGGACCACTGCCGGTGCCATACCAAAAAAATGACTAGATATCTGATTATTCAATTTGAGGTTTGTCGGATGCTTCTTAAAGGGTTAATTTTAAAAACTAACCCACATAATATTAAAAATTGTTAAATAAGTGACTGGTTTGTTTTGTTATCAGAGAGAGAGAGAGTGATCGTTGTTTTTTGTTTTGCAAAAATAATGATATTTTATTTTGACATCATAAAAATGAACGCCAACTTAAAATAGAAAAATGAAAGAACTAAAATGAAGTTACATTTTTTGTGCTCATCATGTGTTAACCTACTCATTGACATAATAGTGAAAGTAAAAGTTAGGAAAATAGAAAACATAACTCTGAAGACTTTGTAGTGAGTTTTTCAAAATATGAGGACCAAACAGTGATTTTTTACAAAAGTTAAGGACTAATAAATCATTTGCTCAACAACATTAGTTGTATAATTTCCTTGATTTGATTGTGAACCCTTCTTTTTAGTGAACTTGGAATGCAACATTGGTCTATGGCATTTCCCTAATTTATCACAATGCATGCATATTAGACCTCTTTCTTGTTATCATAAAACTACTCTTGCCATATTCACTCCTGGACTCAACATAAGAACAATTTGGATTGTGCCTTTCTTGTTTAGTCACTAGAGTTAAAACTTGTGTAATATCAGGAATAGGCTTCGCTTCATCAAGAAGATTTGAGATTTGACATTTGCAATTCTCAATCTGTTAACACTCAAGAAATTCTTAAGAACAAGCCGAAGCAAAATAATGAAGTTATAACGAGTAATGAAGTTGGATCACAAAACGACCTTCCACCAAGACACATATGGAAGAAGCAGCAAGAACTGTATAGCACTAGGCACAGTAAATGTGCGAGGATATGAAACAGAAACAAATGCCAAGCATGAAGAGTAATATCATCCACATATCAAGCAATCTCGTGCAATATCGGTGTCGACGATAAGCAGTCTTGAGAAATATAACACAAACTGTTACCATTCAGCTACAGATTATCACAGAAAGCTAAAACTCATGCCATACCCACAATATACACTTGACAAAATCCTTGAGTCTTGATTTTGTGAACATCCGTCCATCTCCAATTGGCGTCAAACGATCTCAAAACACCCCCTAAAATTCGGTTTTGTTGAGTTTATTAGCATGAACCCATATAGCTCATGATGAAACCTTAGTGTATATATGAGGTCCTATACATTCTTACTAAGCAGCCATTGATTTTCTCAGTAGTCAACATTAATCTGAATTAACATCAGATCCATATCATCTAAAGGGTTCTTAATAATAAACATGCATACTTTAACATAGGCAGTGGATTTATTTCATTGAAAAATAAAGGTTTTAGGAAGTGTTTAATGCCTAGAAATAATAGCATATTCGATCTGCTTATGCATCTAAACTTTTGGCAGTCTGGCACCAACTTTCTGTAATCTAATATATGTATGTAACTACTTTCTATAATCTGATACATGTATGTACCTGAGTATCTTGCTTAATGCCTTCCGTGAATAGGCATCACTTGAACACATCTCGCAGCAAGAGCTTTTTCTTTCTCCCCAAATTCTTCATGGATCCTTCATTAAAAAAATCAGCAAAACAATTAGCAAGATCACAAATAACCTGCAAATTACACAGTCTAACAAATACAACTGACTATGGACTTGGGGTAAATTTCAAACTTCAAGCTCAAAACAGGACTCACCAAATCAAATCTAAACCTGAGGTTGAAGATTACAAATTATTATGTGCTTGCCACAACACATAAACAGTGGTAGCAAAACCTTACCCTTCTCAATCGAGCTAAGAAACTCTTACCCAAGCTTTACTATGAAACAAGCTGATAACTCTCCTTCAAGCCATCTGATCTAAAGCTCATATTCCATCGTGTGGAAACAATATCCCGGACCTTATTGGCATGGCCATCCACAAAATATAACTCGTTCTTGGCATAAAATAAAAGAATCAAAGCGACTCCATTTCGTTTAATACTATTAGATTTATGCAAAGAAACCCGAAACTATTGAACAACCTCCGAACTGTGTTCTGTTTCGTCATGTAATGCATCAGGAAGTTTCCATCTGGATCTTCTCAAACAAACAACAGCATTATCCTTTATCACTAATATCAGTATCAGCAATGTAAAGACAAGGGAACATATCAAGATTTTTGAGCTTATTCTTAACGATCCAGCAGATGGCTCTGCCTGCAATAAATCCCAAGTATATTAACATGTGCATCCTTATTCTGACTTCCTGCAACAAATCACCTTCAAAGCTTCAACAGCCCCTTTACTCTCCACTAGTTGCTATACAAAGTAAAATGTTACATTTTCTATTGACAGCCCGAATAACTGAACTAGGAAGAAAAAAAATACAGAAAATGCAACTGAGAAGTGAACTAGGATTGTTAGGCAAGAAGTTATATTAAACAGACTTTAAGTTTCTGCTAAAGTCATCAAACAATAATCATTATCCAAATAGTCACTAAGACATTCCTATTTCATCCACTCCTAAGTATTTATCCCAAATGTAATAGCTTACATTTAGCACAACAAACAAAACAGCAAAAATACACTCATTTACTTAGAGCATAGCAACTCAATAATGGCACATTGAGAACACCTTGGTAGGCTTAACAGTTCTTGATGAATTTCCATTGGAAAAGTTGTTCCGTCATCTTTCAATTGGACCACCATCTTTTCCAACACGCTTGCATTCTTGAGAAAAAATTGGACGAAGTTTAGCATAACCTTATAGTTGTCATTTATCTCCAGAAAGCCAATGATCTTAATAGTCTTTAAATGAGATACATTAAAATTGAAAACAGCCACATCTGACCAGTGCTTTTCCCCAAAATCATGATACTCCTGGAAAATATATATTTGAGAACACTCGTGAAATTCTAAGACTTTCTAGTCCATATACACTATATCATTCACAATAACCCATTAACGAAATTTCATATTTGGAATTTAAATGGTTTTAGTTATTACCTCATCATAACCCGAGACATCAATATCTAATTTCTCAAGCACGGGAAAGCTACAAAGTAGCCAGGCAATCCCAGGGATAATATGAGAATCCAAAGACAAACATTTGATGTTGAACACCGGAGAAAACAGACTTTCCTCTCGTGTAGGTGACAGAATCTACAAATGTAATTAGGAAATGGAAATTTAGAGATACTTATTCCTCACAAAAACTAGAATGAAATAGTTATTTTTTACTCCATTTTAGAAGTTACCTCCATGAACCAATCCCCAATTCTTAGCTCTTTGACATGTTGAACTTGTTGCAGAACGTCTTTAACCAAACATATATTGCTTTTAGGTGTATCATCAGTCTCATGCCATGGACGACGAAAATCAAGAGAAGCACAAACCGAAGATGACAAATTCAGAAACTTAGCATCCATAATATTCAACGCATTTAAAAGATTCAGTTGCTCAAGCTGTGGACACGAAACTTCGAGATTAAAATACCAGTAAATTTCTTGTAAACACACTATTTTCAAGGATTTGGAAGCAATAACCAGCTCCCTAAACCCATAACAACATAAAAGTGATAACACATTGAGTACGGGACTCCCGGATAAAATAACTTCCATTACGCCATCAGCTAATCTACAACTTGCCATACTCAACTCGGTCAAAGATTGCCAATTTACCTTTCCGTAAGGCATAAAATACAACTACCGGTAAATAAATGAATCAATGTAGCATTGTTGAAAAGGAATTTCGGCAACATATATTCTTGAGTTAACTTAACAGATATTTCTTTGGCAGATTTTCTTGTCGCGAAGCGGATTTTGGAACAAAATTGAGGATCCTTCCTACCATCTTTGACAAGGCTAAAAGCATATTTGAGGTGGAATTTGTTGATGTTGGAGCATTCATAGAGAATTAAGGTGTTTCCGACGAAACAATCGAAGTTTTGAGGAGACATACCAGTGGAATCGAAGATGAGATCGGGAACTCGAGTCCATTGATTCTGCCATCGTTTTGATAAAACGGAAGTTCGAATAGATTCTTTCGTTGAAGGTAAGAGGGAGAGGATATGGTGAATGAGTGAATCCGGTAAAGCACTGATTCGGTCTTCGTTTTCCTTCAACTTGCTTTCCATTTCCTCACTCTAGGGATAGATTAACGTGAAGATGATGAGAAGAAATGGAAATTCAAACAACCAGAAACCTCAAACTACACCGTTTTTGAAGGCTTCAACATGAGGGCATAATTGGTAACGAAAAGTTCGGCGGGAATTGCAAATTTGAAATAGTACAATGTAAATATGTAGTGCATATAAATTACTCATGAACATGGGTTTTAACTATGACCTGGGTATGGGCCGTCCAGGCCCATGCCTATTTTATGTCAAACTCAACTTGGCCCAAGTCCTTGCAAGTCCGCTTAAAACTGGCCCGGGCTCGAGTTTACGAAAATTTAAAACGAGTCGGCTCGACTCGGTCCGTTTACATTTTTCAAAATTATTTATATATCGGGTTCTGATATATACAATTTTACGGGCTGTATATAAAACTAATGTAGTATTAATGATGTATTAGTAAATTATTATCAAAACTAGATTTCCAAAGCATTAGTAAAATAATAAAAAAAAACTGAATAAAACATTACTAATGTCAAAACGGGAATGGGAATCAGAATCAGAATGCGGTGGAATCGAAGTCAGAATGATTATTTATTTATTTTATTTGGTTTAATCTGGAAACAGAATCAGATTCTCTTTGATGTTGTTTGGAATTCTAATGTTTGGAATTGGACCAAATACCAAATTTAGTAATATAATAATTATGAAAAAAAATCTTTTAGCTCCATAAAAATATGGTTTTTAATTTTATTTTTTATGGAAGAATTATCATATCATTGAATAATATAGAAAAATTACAGCATGATGATAATCAAATAAAAATAAAGGAATTAAACCTCACAAAAATACAGGCAGACGCCGGTATAAACCGCATAAAGGGTAAAGAAACGCTACAAAGAGCCTAATACACCATAAATGTACTAAAAAACGATATAATAAATCATATACTCTCAAGATTCCGGATTTGTTTGGATGGAGGTTTTAGGAGGTTCATTAAAGGGAGGTTAATTTTGTAACCTTACTTGGATAGAAGTTTAATAGAATGTAGGTTTTTTTAAAGGTTAAATGGAGGTTAAATGGGGGTTGGATAACCATGATTTTACTCTCATTTTAATCCCACCAAATCGGTGGGACTCTAAGATTCTGTAATTTTATTAGACAAAATTAACCTTGATAATTATAAATTATTCCTAAATTGTTTAACCTCCCCTTAAAAAAACCTTCAAAACAAGCACGTTCATTATTTAACCTCATAATACTAATTCCACTATCCAAGCAACGTTTTATTAAAAAACCTCCCCTCCCCTCCACTCCACTCCATTCCCCTCCAATTACTTTAATGAACCTTCTAAAACCTCCATCCAATCAAACCCTTAGCTCATAATAAAGAAAAGAGACATTTTTTCTTATTGATACTAGAAAATGACGATTTTTTGATGTTTCTGGACAAAATGTTAATCAGTTTTTTCTTTTTTTATAAAGTTATTTACGAATTACTCCCTCCGGTCCATATTATTTGTCACATTTGACTAAATCACGGTTATTAAGAAAATGATTGATTTGCATTAAATATATGTAAATTGGACTAGAATATCCTTATTAATTAAGAATATGAAATTAAATACATCAAGTAATATGGAGCCATTAATAGGGGTAAAGGGGGAAAAATTTACATTGGAAACATAACATGACAAATAATATGGAACAAGATTTTTTCTCCAAATGTGACAAATAATATGGACCGGAGGGGGTACTTTTTATGAAGTTTAATTAGTTGGATGTTTTGAAGTTTAATAAAAACTATAGATAAGAAGGTGGGAAAGAGAAGAAGATTAGTGTGTTTGATTAGAAGCAAATTGTAGGCAGGGTTTTAGCAGAGTGAGGTTGTGCAACAATGGCGTCTCTCCCCCAAGAACTCATAGAGGAGATTCTTTCAAGACTTGAGGTGAAATCACTCCTCAGATTCAAAAGCGGCTTCCAAAAAGTGGTACTCTCTCATTTCTCAAGATGATAAATTTCATTTTAAACAATCATCATCATCATCTGCATCTAAGAATTTTGTTCTCTACCATATGGGTTGGAGTGATTTTGCACCCTTATTTCGATATTCAGACATTGATACTTATGAATCACGCAAATTCATTTTCCCTATTGAAATAGCGCAACCATGTCATCTCATAGGGTCCGCCAACGGATTACTTTGTTTAGCCCCTGGTTATGGTGGTTCTGAAGGTTGGAGTGGCGGCTGCTTTATATGGAATCCATGTACTGCCGTGTATACAACCATATCACCTCCCTTTCTATCTACAGGATTTAGTTATAGGAAAAGAGGCCCCGGTTATACTAGGCCATTTGGCTTCGGTTATGATTCTATTTCTGATGATTACAAGATTCTTGCAAGTTGTTATTCTCGCATTAGAGTGTTTTCGTTGAAAACACGTACGTGGAAGATGCTTGATTTTAGTGTCCAGTGTCCATTTGTTGATTCTCCTTCCTATTCAAATGGAGCTCTCCACTGGTGTGTTAATGTAACTGGATGTATCGCTGCTTTTGATTTAGCAAAGGAGAAGATTTTGTTTCTGGAGAAAACAGAGGATCGTGTAGGTGACAGAATCTACAAATGTAATTAGGAAATGGAAATTTAGAGATACTTATTCCTCACAAAAACTAGAATGAAATAGTTATTTTTTACTCCATTTTAGAAGTTACCTCCATGAACCAATCCCCAATTCTTAGCTCTTTGACATGTTGAACTTGTTGCAGAACGTCTTTAACCAAACATATATTGCTTTTAGGTGTATCATCAGTCTCATGCTATGGACGACGAAAATCAAGAGAAGCACAAACCGAAGATGACAAATTCAGAAACTTAGCATCCATAATATTCAACGCATTTAAAAGATTCAGTTGCTCAAGCTGTGGACACGAAACTTCGAGATTAAAATACCAGTAAATTTCTTGTAAACACACTATTTTCAAGGATTTGGAAGCAATAACCAGCTCCCTAAACCCATAACAACATAAAAGTGATAACACATTGAGTACGGGACTCCCGGATAAAATAACTTCCATTACGCCATCAGCTAATCTACAACTTGCCATACTCAACTCGGTCAAAGATTGCCAATTTACCTTTCCGTAAGGCATAAAATACAACTACCGGTAAATAAATGAATCAATGTAGCATTGTTGAAAAGGAATTTCGGCAACATATATTCTTGAGTTAACTTAACAGATATTTCTTTGGCAGATTTTCTTGTCGCGAAGCGGATTTTGGAACAAAATTGAGGATCCTTCCTACCATCTTTGACAAGGCTAAAAGCATATTTGAGGTGGAATTTGTTGATGTTGGAGCATTCATAGAGAATTAAGGTGTTTCCGACGAAACAATCGAAGTTTTGAGGAGACATACCAGTGGAATCGAAGATGAGATCGGGAACTCGAGTCCATTGATTCTGCCATCGTTTTGATAAAACGGAAGTTCGAATAGATTCTTTCGTTGAAGGTAAGAGGGAGAGGATATGGTGAATGAGTGAATCCGGTAAAGCACTGATTCGGTCTTCGTTTTCCTTCAACTTGCTTTCCATTTCCTCACTCTAGGGATAGATTAACGTGAAGATGATGAGAAGAAATGGAAATTCAAACAACCAGAAACCTCAAACTACACCGTTTTTGAAGGCTTCAACATGAGGGCATAATTGGTAACGAAAAGTTCGGCGGGAATTGCAAATTTGAAATAGTACAATGTAAATATGTAGTGCATATAAATTACTCATGAACATGGGTTTTAACTATGACCTGGGTATGGGCCGTCCAGGCCCATGCCTATTTTATGTCAAACTCAACTTGGCCCAAGTCCTTGCAAGTCCGCTTAAAACTGGCCCGGGCTCGAGTTTACGAAAATTTAAAACGAGTCGGCTCGACTCGGTCCGTTTACATTTTTCAAAATTATTTATATATCGGGTTCTGATATATACAATTTTACGGGCTGTATATAAAACTAATGTAGTATTAATGATGTATTAGTAAATTATTATCAAAACTAGATTTCCAAAGCATTAGTAAAATAATAAAAAAAAACTGAATAAAACATTACTAATGTCAAAACGGGAATGGGAATCAGAATCAGAATGCGGTGGAATCGAAGTCAGAATGATTATTTATTTATTTTATTTGGTTTAATCTGGAAACAGAATCAGATTCTCTTTGATGTTGTTTGGAATTCTAATGTTTGGAATTGGACCAAATACCAAATTTAGTAATATAATAATTATGAAAAAAAATCTTTTAGCTCCATAAAAATATGGTTTTTAATTTTATTTTTTATGGAAGAATTATCATATCATTGAATAATATAGAAAAATTACAGCATGATGATAATCAAATAAAAATAAAGGAATTAAACCTCACAAAAATACAGGCAGACGCCGGTATAAACCGCATAAAGGGTAAAGAAACGCTACAAAGAGCCTAATACACCATAAATGTACTAAAAAACGATATAATAAATCATATACTCTCAAGATTCCGGATTTGTTTGGATGGAGGTTTTAGGAGGTTCATTAAAGGGAGGTTAATTTTGTAACCTTACTTGGATAGAAGTTTAATAGAATGTAGGTTTTTTTAAAGGTTAAATGGAGGTTAAATGGGGGTTGGATAACCATGATTTTACTCTCATTTTAATCCCACCAAATCGGTGGGACTCTAAGATTCTGTAATTTTATTAGACAAAATTAACCTTGATAATTATAAATTATTCCTAAATTGTTTAACCTCCCCTTAAAAAAACCTTCAAAACAAGCACGTTCATTATTTAACCTCATAATACTAATTCCACTATCCAAGCAACGTTTTATTAAAAAACCTCCCCTCCCCTCCACTCCACTCCATTCCCCTCCAATTACTTTAATGAACCTTCTAAAACCTCCATCCAATCAAACCCTTAGCTCATAATAAAGAAAAGAGACATTTTTTCTTATTGATACTAGAAAATGACGATTTTTTGATGTTTCTGGACAAAATGTTAATCAGTTTTTTCTTTTTTTATAAAGTTATTTACGAATTACTCCCTCCGGTCCATATTATTTGTCACATTTGACTAAATCACGGTTATTAAGAAAATGATTGATTTGCATTAAATATATGTAAATTGGACTAGAATATCCTTATTAATTAAGAATATGAAATTAAATACATCAAGTAATATGGAGCCATTAATAGGGGTAAAGGGGGAAAAATTTACATTGGAAACATAACATGACAAATAATATGGAACAAGATTTTTTCTCCAAATGTGACAAATAATATGGACCGGAGGGGGTACTTTTTATGAAGTTTAATTAGTTGGATGTTTTGAAGTTTAATAAAAACTATAGATAAGAAGGTGGGAAAGAGAAGAAGATTAGTGTGTTTGATTAGAAGCAAATTGTAGGCAGGGTTTTAGCAGAGTGAGGTTGTGCAACAATGGCGTCTCTCCCCCAAGAACTCATAGAGGAGATTCTTTCAAGACTTGAGGTGAAATCACTCCTCAGATTCAAAAGCGGCTTCCAAAAAGTGGTACTCTCTCATTTCTCAAGATGATAAATTTCATTTTAAACAATCATCATCATCATCTGCATCTAAGAATTTTGTTCTCTACCATATGGGTTGGAGTGATTTTGCACCCTTATTTCGATATTCAGACATTGATACTTATGAATCACGCAAATTCATTTTCCCTATTGAAATAGCGCAACCATGTCATCTCATAGGGTCCGCCAACGGATTACTTTGTTTAGCCCCTGGTTATGGTGGTTCTGAAGGTTGGAGTGGCGGCTGCTTTATATGGAATCCATGTACTGCCGTGTATACAACCATATCACCTCCCTTTCTATCTACAGGATTTAGTTATAGGAAAAGAGGCCCCGGTTATACTAGGCCATTTGGCTTCGGTTATGATTCTATTTCTGATGATTACAAGATTCTTGCAAGTTGTTATTCTCGCATTAGAGTGTTTTCGTTGAAAACACGTACGTGGAAGATGCTTGATTTTAGTGTCCAGTGTCCATTTGTTGATTCTCCTTCCTATTCAAATGGAGCTCTCCACTGGTGTGTTAATGTAACTGGATGTATCGCTGCTTTTGATTTAGCAAAGGAGAAGATTTTGTTTCTAGAGCTGCCAAAGGAAATGAAGTTGTGGTACTGGCCATATGCTTGGCTTCCGGTGTTTGACTATCAAGGTTCGTTGTGTACATCTGAGGGCAAGTTTATTTGGGTGATGAGGGAATACGGCAATGCTAAATCTTGGGCTAGATTCAGTACACCTCTGCCTGAGAAACGTTCAGTACCAAGGGGAATTTCTAGACTTGGTGAAATAGTATATCGCACTAGAGGTGGACTTGGATTTGTAAAATCCGATATTCAAGGCAGAATCACTGATGAGGACAGTTCACAGATGCTCGATGTTTCAGATGCATTTGTATACAATGAGTCACTAATTTCACCCAAATGCTTCGATCCAAAATGATGATAAACTGATCGGGTTAAGGTTTCCATTCTTAGTGTGGTTTTACTTTAACTTGTGATAATATGATATGATTTGCAATGAGCTATATATGTTGACTGATAAAAATTGATGCTAGTTTTGTGATTTTCTCATTATCTATATAATGGCTCTATATTTAACTGTTACACAAATGTTCTATTGCTCTGTAGTTCACTTTAGTGAAGGTATTTCAATTATTAACTGATCGGGTTTGGGTTGACATTCTTATTGTGGTTTAACTTAACTTGTGGTAATACAATGCTTTGAACTATATATATGTTAGAGTAGTGAAAGGTGCTATTTAGTTTTGTGATTTCCTCATTTTTAAGATCAATATATTAACTAGTCAATGTGTTGCATAACATAGTAATAGTTGCTCTATATTTGCTCTGTTAGTCAGTTATTGTATTATATTGTCAGTCTTCAAATTGGTTGCTCTAAAAGTGGTTCACACAGCCTCTCAAAGTGCTCTCTATAGTGCATCTGATTCTTCCATCTTTTACTCTGGAACTTCACTATTTTTAGGTAGCTTTCCAACTTCTTTAGCTAACTTAAGAACCTACATTTGCTGCTTTTACATCCTTATTAGGTAACATCACTAGTTCGTCTGAACTTTCGTTAGAGAGAAATAGATTTCCGGTAATATAACATCTAGTATTATTGACCCGAAAAATGTATTCCGAGTTTATTAATGAATAATTGTCTTCACAGTTTCTTAAAACAAAAAAAAGAAAGAAGTGGAGACAAGTATTTGGATCCTTTCCTTTGTCCTTGCTGAAGATTTAAGGAATCAAACGTCTCTATCTTCTAATGATGGACGTGCATTGTTGAAATTGCTAGCATTGAGCGGTTGAACACAAATAGCACAAATATGAAAAGGCTTTCTTGATCATAATCATCCCTACTACCATCATCTCGATTGTGCTTTAGATTTTTCCTGACACTTGCATCCTAAGATTATTAAGAGTCTAGTAGAATTTAACAATTGCATTCATTCAATACGGCTTCCAAACCGCGGTACTCTTTAATTTCTGAAAATCATGAATTTGCCAAATTTCACTCAAAACAATCATCGTCTACATCTAAGAATCTTTTTTTCCACCAAATTTTGACATATGAAGATATATTTCTGTATTCGGATATCAATAGGTACAAATCGCGTAAAGTCAATTTTCCGGTTGAAAATAGAATGCTATGTCAACTGATAGGGTCAGCCAACGGATTGATTTGTGTTGCCCCGTTGTATAAATCGAATCCATGTATTGGTAAGCTTAAAAGGGAATGTTGCTACATATGGAATCCATGCACAGCCGAGTGTAAAAGAATATCCGTACCCTTCACAGGGGCCAACTTTAGCGAATTTGACATATTTGGCTTTGATTATGATTCAATTTGTAATGGTTACAAAATTGTTGGATACTGGAATGCTCACCTTCGAATTTTTCCATTGAAAACAAATTCATGGAGATTACATGATTATACTTTCAAATGTTCATCCATAATTCCTTTCTAGAGCTCCATTTACTGTGATGGTCCAAAAATCTCTGCTTATGATTTAGCAATGGAGAAAAATTCCTTTCTAGAGCTCTGGTAGAATTCAAGATTGTTGGCAAAAATAGACTTACTTGGGTTCCGTTGTTTGACTACCAAGGCTCCTTGTGTGCATGTAGTCGCAAGTCTATTTGGATGATGAAGGAATACGGCAACAAATGTTCTTGGGCTAAATTGAGTACATCACTTCCGCAAGATTATGCAAAACCGGTTGGGATTTATGGGGTTGGCCAAGTAGTATTTCTCATAGAATGTGGATTCGCATTCGTAAAATCTGATTCCCAAGGCAGAAAATCTGATGATGATAAATCATTTACTATCCTTTTTAGATATGCATTTTCATACAGAGTCTCTAATTTCATCCGAATATTTCTATACATAAAGATGATAAATCGTTAATTTGTGGTTGTGTTGTTTACCTTGCAAAGAAGTGATCAATAGGATGAGTTGAGCTTTGTTGAGTACTCAAACTTGGTACTCGCTTTTGTATCAATTTGTAATATCTTGATCAATCCAATGTTTTTTTTTTGTATTAATATTTATGTGCTCATTTTTTTAACAAGTTCAGGCCCTGTTAACACAACATAAAAGACTGTCTGCTTTGATCTTAATGTTATAGTGAATACTGACTGGATACAGTTTAGTTTTAATCATTGCTTATGATATTTGGGTTATGAAAATAGTGTGATAAGTTCTTGAATTCTGTTGTTAGATTAAAAGGACTTGAATCTTTTTCTGGCAAGATTTCTTACTTGAAAAGTTACAGGACTCAATGGAAGCTTGCTATTTTCAGGTATCATTCCTGCTACTTTTGGCCAACTCAAAAACCTCCAAGTGCACACCAACCAAAAAGTTTCCTTGTGTACCGTTTCATGGCAAATAAGTGTTTCGAGAAGTGGCTGCATCAATCTTGTAACTTGAGCTTTCTTCTGAGGCTCCAAACAGAAGTTGATGGAAATAATATCCTTACACACGCAGTGTGAAGGAATATACCAGCATTTTCCGGTAGGTTAACCAGAGATTGGAGACCTGAAAATGTCAAAGTGGTGGACTAAATTCATACTCAAAATTCATTTGCTACAAATCCATCATCTCAGTCAAGTTGAAGGGACTCTTTAATGAAAGGCAGCATTCTTTAATGATTTAAGAGAAAAGCATTGACAAATAGGATGAGTTTCATAATTTTGTTGAAGATATGCAAGTCATACATGAAGGAAGAGGATGATATGGATTTTGAAGATTTTGTTATTCGTGTTAAGATTATTATATAAGAACAAACAAACACATTAATATGTTAAAATATAATATAAGGGACTCGGCAAGAAGAATGAGTCTTGATCAAGAAACTCCGCATAAAGCTCCATGAGTTGTTAGGTACTATTTGGAAATGACAATAGAAATCTTATAACCAAACAACATCGATTTGTTTTTATGTATGTCCGATTAATCAGTTCATGGCGATGAGATATCATTGGATAGTGTCTTTTTCTGTTTACAGTTTGTTATGTTTATGTATATCTGGTTAACCAGTTCAAGTTTTTATAATATGTTAACATAAGAACAAACAAAGGCATATATGTGCTGAAATTTATGGAATCAATTATTGGAATTGGACTTGTATGCTTCTTATACTTATCTGAAATGTGATGGATGGATGGATGCTTTTTTTTGTATGAGGAAATCTTACAGCCATGAAGCTCCATTGAAACACTTTCAGGTACTAGCTAATTTAGAAATGGCAAGAGCAACCTTATAACCAAACAACTGTTTTTTACATATGTTTGATTAATCAGTTTACGGTTAATAAATGAGATATTCATTAGATGATGTCTCTTTCTGATAAAGCTAGTTGTTTAAACTAGAACCCCGACACGAGATCTCCAACTCGTTAAGCAATTTAAACATTTGTATGGCATTCAAGCAAACATTAATTGATAAATTAGCTTTGAGTTAATGCCTAATTGTACAAGTTTGCAGTTTTCCGGTTTGTGTATTTTTGTTATGCTGTCTTAAAAATAAAGAAGAAATGGATTAAATTCCACATCAGATTTCTTGTTTACTTAGTTTCTTTAGGAATCAAACCATATAAGCCAAACTTTTAGTTTATTTTTTGTAGATCAAAATATTTTCCTTTTTTTTTGGGTGGTTTTCCTATTTAATGGCCTCAAGATTGTACTTTAACGTGTGTTATGGTCTAAAGTAAACAAGACTGTAATCTAGACGAGCCATTTGAACTTAAGTTCATGCTATGAACTCACCATCACATTCTAATAATTGATTCGATATAATGAATGAAAAGATTTATCTACTTCAATAGATTAGCATCTTTATTAATGTGTTATTCTCCACTTCAAAAATGATATTTTATCTTATTCTAGTTTCGAGTTTCAAACTTATGGGAAATTAAAATCTTATAATTGCTGCAAAGACACTCTTAGAAATTACAAGAATGGAGATCAAACTTTTGCAAGTCTTTTTTGTTTAAGAGGTCATCCGTGAATTTAGACCTATTTCGAATTTTATTTTTATTTTTTTTGATTCTGGTGGTTGGTATTAATAATGAGCTTTATTATTATTATTAAAGCCCACCAACATAGCCCATCTTATAAAACTGTATGTCTTATTCGTTTTTGGATTTTGGTTGTCTCTCTCGTCATTGGATTAAAACGCAATCTTGGCTAGTATATGGAATCCATGTGACGAGTATAAAAGCATATCACCACCCTTTCCCGTAGTTAGACATCATAGTTCTACGCAAAATGACTCACGTTATACTAAGCAACTTGGCTTTGGTTATAATTCTACTTCCTATTCAAATGGAGCACTCCATTGGTGTGTTAATACTAGTGTGATTTAAGCTTGAGAATCGTTATGCTTTTATAAGTTTGATTTGTTTTTTCAAGTAAAAAAAAAAACAGTTTTATCTTTCATTTTCTAACAAATAAACCAAACCCTCAATTTTTTGTTTACTGAATACTAGAAAATTTGTCCTTATTTTATATTAGTATATTCCAAATAAATGAAGCTTTTTAGACAAATTTTGAACCAAATTAAATAAGAAATCGAATATAAAAAACCTTTTGATTGTGGTGAAGTGTCCTTTTGAAAGCTTTTCTCTTGTTAACCTTAAACATTGATATTTCCACTAAGAGGAGATTGGAGTGAGCGTCAGCGATGATAGCAACGGCGCAACTCTCCCAAGAGTTAATCGTTGAAATCCTGCTCAGGCTGCCAGTGAAATCTCTCCTGCACTTCAGATACCTTTCGAAATCGTTACGCGCTCTCATCAACAGCCCTAATTTTACCAATTTCTGTAAGTCTTCTCAAAACTTCAATTTCTGCAAGCTCATTTTCTCCGACGAAGCGAGGGAGAATTTTAATTAATATTTGTGATGTGAATCTCGATCTGGAAAAAAAGATTCTACATCTCGACAACCCAGTATCTGAATTGGTAGTATCCGAATTATTGAGGGAGATATGTGGTAACTTTAAGAGGGTGTTTGTTGAGGGGGATTTGGAAGGTGAGGTAGGGATAAAAAAAATATGAGACTAGATTATTGTTAGAGCCTAATTAGTAACATAGGAATATTATATTTAGTTTCTATAGGAATAGTTGTATTATTTTATATCTGACCTATTTAGGCATGTATTCTAGTTTCGTTAGGAAAAGTTTTCCTAGTTTGTGTAGGAGTCTTTGTAAAGTATATATACGTACATCGTGAATGAGAATTGACGAGGTAAATTTGCCGGAGAAATTTAACATGGTATCAGAGCATGTTTAAGATCCTAAGACCTAGCTTTCGCTAATTCAATGTCGGCCTCCCGAAGGAAGGAAAAAAGAAGAAAATGTTTTCAGATGTTTTTTTTTTAAACCTCCATAAAATTTTAGGAGAGACCAGATTGAACCGAAAACCTTCGTGAGAGTTCATGAGGGGCGGAATTGAACTAAACACCTTTACAAGTTTGTGAGGTTAGATTAGTTCGAAAAAAACCTTTTACAAGTGTTTGCGAATGTCTATTGGACTGGAAATCTTTGCGAGAGTTCATGAGGGGCACAATTAAACTAAACACCTTTACAAGTTTGTGAGGTGAGATTAGTTGGAAAAAAACCTTTTACAAGTGTTTGTGAAGAGCTATTGGACTGGAAACCTTAGCAATAGTTTTGTGAAGGATGAAAAGATTGTGTCAAGATCATAATCAAGAAGAAGATGTTGATAAATTGAAGATAATGTCGGGATGACATGAAGATTATTTCAAGTGGTATATTTTTTTTTTGTATATGATCGACTGTTGAAATTTGAATTTCTATTTTGTATTGTCCAAGTCGGACGTTTGGGATCCTCACCTCCGACTTGAGGGAGGGTATTGAGATATTGATGATATTATGAGAATAATATCATGTGATGCTTGGAGTCTAGCATTGTGAAAAACGATTATGGAAAAAAAAAAGTCGAGACATGTTACCCAGAAGAAAAGAGCAAAGGAAGTTTGCTTGAAGACAAGATATTACTTTTCGAGAAAATACGAATTTGAGTTTTGAAGCGCAAGTTGGGCATTTGTGATTTGTATGCTCCAACTTGAGGGATAGTGTTAAAGCCTAATTAGTTACGTATGAATATTATATTTAGTCTCTATAGGAATAGTTGTATTATTTTATATTTGGCCTATTTAGGCATGTATTCTAGTTTTCGTAGGAAAGGTTTTCCTTGTTGGCCCTAACAAGATCAGAATTACCTAGAGAGGGGGGGTGAATAGGTTTTTCGTCCAAAAGCAAGTTTTAGGAGAACTTAGAACGTAGTCCAATTTCTTCTGTACAGAAGTTAGCTTCTGAGAGAAATTCTGCCTTAAGACAGTTTATGTCTTTCAGCAACAAAACTTATGTTTAACAGATCTTGTGGATGATTTTTCTTATGAACAAAGACTGAGATAAGGAGATCATGCATCAATTGCAAGGTACAAGGCAAATATAATAAGTAATAGAATTGAGAGATAGAGTTCAGAAGATCCTGAGTCAACAGATTTATCCAGGTTCATCACAGAAGTCATGTGACTACGTATTGTCCCCTATGAGATCACTCAGCATAGATTTCAAATCCAATATTCAGTACTTTTATGGCAAGTACAAAAGCTCATTTACATCAATAGAACCTAGCTAATTTCTCACAAAGTCCTTACCACCCTAGTAGGAGTTAAAGGACTTTCATTAGAAAACTTATACTCTGTTTTCTGGAATTCTCACTCAATTCAAACCTCAAATGTTTTTCTCTCAACTAACTGATTACACAAGCGATATCAGTTTATAATTTCTATTATGAACTTGTATTTTCTTCACTCTCTCACTTTTACAAATTAGAAATAAGAAAAGAGAAAAAATGGAATGCTTTGTTTTTCTAAGCAAAATAACAGTGCGTTAAGATAGCTCAAAACTCGCGTGTTCGTACAAGGTTGAACTAGGCTACTATTTATATGGAGCTTGAAGATGACCATTGCTTCAATTTGAATCTTGAAAGAATTGTAGCAGTTTCTCTATCTTGTTCAAACGGTCTTCAAGTACAGTTGTTTCCATTATCCTTGTCTTTTAATCCAGATCATACATCAGATATGAATTTAAGATAATAATAGTTGGAACGTTTCCTCATTAAGTTAAACAAAGGGTAGACAAAGAAACAAACAATGTTTGTTTGATAGTGTACAGTCCAGAGCGCGCAAATAACAGTTTTTTGTTTTCCAGGACATATATGATTTGTCCTCTTAAACCGTTAACACTTAACTTCTTTTCTGTCTCTTATGAACCTTTCATAACTTAATGGAAAGCGTGCTTCTGAGTTATGAACCTCTGTCATGAAGCTTGTTCAACTTCTGAGACCAGTCTACAAAACTTTGCTTGATGCTTCTGAGAGTAGTCTTCTGGTTGACTTAGCTTTATCTTCTAAGTTGACTTTAAGAAGCAGCCTAGATTTCATTCAGCACCTGCTGAGAAACTTATGCAGAACTTAACAAAAACTGTTAGTCAATAATCATCAAGTATATAAGTGTATGTATTTAAAAATTATCTTCTAAAACACTTTGGACTAACCAAAACTCATAGGGTTCATCATTCCTAGTTTGTATAGGAGTCTTTGTAAACTATATATACGTACATCGTGAATGAGAATTGAGGATATGAATTATCCTTTGTTTGTTAGTGAGATAGGACAGTGAGACTTGAGAGGGATATAAGAGTTATCCCTGCTTATCCATCAAATTTTATACCAATAAAGGGTTAGGTATAAGAGGAGGGACGACGTAAATGGGGTGGAAAAGTTTATCTTATGTCTCACTAAATTTTATTATCTTCCCATTTTTAATTAAAATAGGCTAGTATAGTAAAATCTATTGATTTATCCTTATTCATATCACACGTATCAAACATTAGATAATAGTTTCCAAGTATCTTATTTCTACTCTTATCCCAATATCTTATATTTTTCTTATTTCTCTTTTATCCTTATCTCTGTTTTCATTGGATAGCAAACGCGCTCTAAGAGTTTGGTTCTCTTTAGTCGAGGAATTAGTTTCCAAATTTCATTTGTTCCGTGGAATCCATCCACCCGTCAGTATAGGAATCTTCCTGATTGTCCTTATAACATACCAGCTCATGTTGGATATTACAGCATAATTAGGTCGGCTTTGTTGGCCCTAACAAGATCAGAATCACCTAGAGGGGGGTGAATAGGTGTTTCAAACGAAAACTGATATTTTCAAACTTTTAATGAAAGCTCAATTTTCAGAGTCAATAATCCTCAGAGTCAGAGGCAAGCTTATTGAAGTAGCCTCTGAGGGATAATCTGCTTTAAGACAGATTCTGTCTTTTCAGCAACAGAGGTTCTGAGTAAAGAACTTCTGGACAGTCTTCTGAACACAGACTTGTGATTTTTAAGAGGAAATCTGTTTCAGCACTAAATATGATACAAGTACACAGAAGCAATTAACAAGTATAAAGAAGGGAGAAAGAGATTCAGGAGGTCCGGATGAACAGTTCAATTTATCCAAGTTCGCCACAGAATTCTTGTGACTACGTCTTGTCCTCTGAGGTCGCAGCCTCCAGAGATTTTATAAATCCACTATTCAGAACTTTTATGGCAAGTTCAGAAGCTCCTTTACATCAACAGAACTTAAGCTAATTTCTCACTTAGTTCTGACTAGCCTAAAATGAGTTAAAGGATTTTCACCAGAACAACAATACTCTGTTTTCTGGATTTCTCACCCAACTCAAATCTCAACTAGATTTCTCTCTTTTAAATCTAACTGAAGATCACAACCGATCTCAGTTTACAAGATTTCTATTATGAACTTGTTTTTCTTCACTCTCTCACAATTACAAAGTCTAAGCTAAGAAAAGATTGAGAATGGAAAGTGTGCTCTGTTTTCTTGATATAACAGTGCGTTGAGATTTTTGCTCTATGATCACACACACTGTTGATGCAGTGGAGCTTTGCTACTATTTATAGTGTTGAGTAGATAACCGTTGAGGATATTTGAATCTTCAAGAATGACAAGGATGAAAGTAGCCGTTAATCTTGTCAACTTCTTCAAACGGTCTCAAAACACTCAACTCTGTCAACTTTGTACTTTAACCTAATCCGGTATGGGATTTAAGATAAAGGTGATGGAGTTGACTGAACTTGAAGATTGATTTAGAGGGAAACGATAAGAAAGCAGGTTTTGTTTGTTGTGAACAGGCGCGTCCTTCAAACAGCTTTTTGAACTTTTGGCGCCTTGCATTAAATGCAACTGACAAAGCATTAAATGCTTAACCAAACCCGTGATAACGAACTTCTGATGTCCGTTTTCCTTCTTAGCGCTTCTGACCTAAAACAACCTTAGTCTTCTGTTTGCAAAAGAGAACTTCTGATAAAAGCTTTAGGCAGACAATCAAGACTTCAGAGCGGTTCATCCAGCTTCTGAGAAAGTGCTTCAGTCTTCAGCTTTTTAATCTTCTGAGTTCAATAGGCAAGCAGGAATTCTTCATTCAGCATCTGCTGAGAAAACTCGTAATAACTTAACGAAAATTGTTAGTCAACATTGAAAAGTATACAAGTTAATTTTCATTTTCATCTTCTGAAACGTTTGGACATAACCAAAACACTTAGGGTTCATCATTCTCCCCCATTTTGGTTATGGACAAACCGTGGTCAGAAGGTAAAAGAAAAGCATGAGGATTAGAGAGTGACTTCCTGATGCAAATATTTCATTACTTCTGAGTAAATTAACTCCCCCATTTTAGTATAAATGGTGAACTTCAGCAATCTGTATAAACTTAATAAGACTTAAGATCAAGTTGTTAGATATAATGAAGTGTAATTTACTGAGATAAAAAGAAACATAAGCAAACATTCAGAAGTCAGATATGCAAGACAGTATAGAAAAGATACAGTGTATATATGATCATTCAGAAGATAACATAGGAAACAAGATAATCAGAGGAGCAGAAAAAGTCCTAAGACATAGGCTACCCAACCCAGAACCTAGCTAAGAAGCTTAAGTCCTAAACGATTACAAGTTCCTAGATTTCTTCTGAGGAGGAGGAACAACACTGGAACCTCCAGCAGCACTTGATCTCTTCTGACCAGACTTCTCCCCCGTTTGACCAGAACCAATAGCAACACCAAGAGCTCCCTGAGACTTCAATTTTTGTTGAACATTCAGAGCAGTCTGATATTGCACAGGAGTTGGTCGCACAGAATTGATCAAATCCATTCGTCTTCTGAAGTCATCATCAATGGTCTTCATATGATCAAAGGTCTGACCAGACATAGGTCTCTGTTTCTGAACATCTTCCAGAAGGAGCTTGATCAGCCTGTTGTTAGCATACACAGCAGCCGTGAGATGCTCATTCTGAAGATAAGTCTGTCCTCGGACAAACCTATAACAATTGTGAAGAGTCTTCTCTTGTTCACGAGCTTGATTATGCATAACTTTCAGGAGTTCAGTGAGCTCAGCAATCTGTACATTCTGAGCAGATACAGCAGACTCAATGTTGGAGAGTCGGTTGTTGAGATCAGGAGTGATGTCATATACAATCTTGGCAGCTCCTGAAGATGAAGAACCTTGAGCAAAAGATTTCACTTCTCTCAGAATGTGATTTGCAGTACTTTGCAGGTCTTCAATCTTACTAGGAAGCATCTTCTCATGAGCCTCATAATGCTCGTTTGCTTCCTTGACTTCTTCTGTCAATATTTCCAAATTTTCATTGACCTTCAGAGAAGAAGCAAGAGCAATATTATCCAGAGAGGGAAGGGTCAGAGCTAATTCCCTTAATTTATACAGCTCATCATAAGTAGCTAGATGAAGTGTAGAGAGGTTGCGTATATACACAGAAGGATCCTGCATTTGGAGCATGGTCATGAGCTGCAGGTTCTGAGCTTTCAGAGAGTGTAATTCTTGCAGCACAATGCCCTGAGCATACATGTCAGCAGCAGAACTTCTTTGTCCTATACCAGCAAACCTATTCAGCAGGTCATCTGAGCCACTCTGACCCATTCTTCTCAACTCTTCAACACTTGGGGCACCTCCAGCTTCGGAAATACCAGAAGCTCTGCCCATGAAGCCAAAACTTCCAAATCTGTTATCCAGATCTTCACGATTCAAGTGTTTGCGTAGAAAGTCATAATTGGATGACAATCCAGCAAAACCTGAAGGAGTGGAGGAGGTAGTTAAGGGATCACACACAGGAGGTGTATGTCCAGAGGTTGAAAGAGGAGGGACAGAGGTTTGAGGAGAGGAGAAAATTTGTGGAGAGGAGGAGGAAAAAGAATTTGTACAGGAAGGTAAAGTTGAAGGTATTGAAAAAGGTATAGACAAAGGTATGGAAGGAGAAGGAGCAGTAATTCCAATTGATGGAAAAACAGCAAAAGAAGATAAAGAAGAAGTAGTGGAAGTAGAAATGGAGTCTGTGAAAATTGGTCCAGAGGACAGATTCACTTCTGAATAGGATCCAGAAGGAAGAGTAGATGGAGGAGGGACAACTTCAGATGTTGAGGTTGTCAGAGGAATGGAATTTTGAGATTCACTTACTTCTGTGACAGAAGGAAGTGAAGGAGATGGATGAGGAGTAAAAACAGGAGATGAGATAACCTGTTCAGAGGCATTTGGATCAAAAGATGAGATCGGCTCAGCATATAAATGAGCCATCCTGAACAGCGTTTCTGAGGCATCCCTTTCACCAGGATTTCTTCCTTGATTCAGAAGAACATTGTCAATGAAGTTCTCATTGTCAACATTCTCAACAAATTGTTTAGCTTCTTCAAGAACCTCTTCATCTTCTGGTTCACTAACCTCAGATAGCTCTTCAATCAGAGGAGCTTCAACATCCTCTTTATCAGAAATCTCTGACAGCTCTTTATCAGCAGTTTCTGGTTCCTGAGCAGCAGGTTCCTCCAATTCAGCACTCGGAGCAATAACGAAGTCCTTCTTTCTCAGAACCCTTCGTTTTGCCACAGCCTTCTTCCCAATTCTGGTAGTGAGAGTGACAGTCTCAGCAATTCGAGAGGATAGAGCAACATTATCCTCTTCCTCTGAAGTCTCACTTACCTTGGAGAACTCAGCACCCTCAAGATTAGCAGCACTTTCTAAAAGTTTGGCATCGGCCTTAGCCTTTGCAGCGATTTCACGCTCAGCAGCTAACTTGTCTTCAGCTTCTTTCTTCTTCCTTTTCTCTTCAGCAAGAGCCACAACTCTTGCAACTTTTTCAGCTTCAGCAGCCTTCTCTTTCTCAGCAAGGCGTGCTTCCTCAGCATCCTGAGCTTCTTTCTCAAGGACATCCTTTGGCTTCTCAGCAACAATCTTGCCAGAAGGTTCAACATTGATTTTTGTTTGAACCAACGTGGGAAGAGGTTCTGAGACATCAACCTTCTCAACATTCAGGACCAACTTGCTTGATCCTTTCTTTCCCTTGCCCTTCTTGGCAGCATGCTTTCCTTTCTGAACCGTTGCATCCATAATCTCCTTCTGAGCAATACTCACAGAGGAGCCCTTCTCATTCTTCTTTGGAGTAACATCAAAACTGAGGTTTCTGAAGGTATGCATCTTCAGAACCGTACTCCTACTAGTAACACCTTCTCCTGACATAACAACAGAGGCTGCCTCAAACAACCTTGTCAGGAGTGAGCCATGAGCTAATGCACTCACAGTAGTTACATTCTTCATCTGCCTTATCAGCATGGCAGGCAAATTTATCTTCTTCTGGTTGACCAGATGCCACATGAAAACCCTTTCTCTGTTGGAAACACAGTTGACTCCTCCAGCCTTCGGAAGAAAGACATTCGTAGTCAAATAATGTGCCCATCTCTGGTGCTGACTCAACCAGGTGGCATAAGTTTCCTTGGCACTTAGATCTGGCCTAGCCCAGTTGGCTTCTGAAAACCCTTCTGCTGAACCATCATCTCCAATGATGATTCCTTCATCATCAATTCCTATCACTTGAGAAATGGAAGCCCTGCTGACTTCGATTTCAACATCCCCGACCACAGAGTGAAGCACATCCTCCTCATTAGAAAAGAAATGGAGGTTCTTATAAAATTCTGTAACTAAGTTAGGGTAGATGAATTCTTCGAGAGAGACGAAAGAATTCCAGTTTTGAGCACTAAGCCAAAGAGAGATAGGTTCAGTTGATTTGACTTCATCATCTAAAAATCTAGAGGTAAAAACCCTAGATTGACTAACTTTCTTTCGTGAATCATCGGAAAAGATGTGAGTGACAGTGATTTCTTGAGCCATTTGAGGAAATGAGAAATTAGGTTAAGATTTCTAAGAGAGATGATAACACAGAAAAAGCTATGAAAATTCTAATGGCAAAGAAAATGAGAGTAAAAAGTTCTAAGTATGGAAATTCCTTATTTATACCTTAACACAGAAACCGTTCCAATTCAAAAAGTAACTTCACACCATTTAAAAGGGAACAGATAACCGTTAACCACAGAACAGCGCCGTAATAAGCAGTAAATAACGCATGCTTTCAAGTCAAATCATGATTAGAATTTATTATAACTAAATTATCTTAAACAATCAAACACTTAAGATACTCAGAGACAATAATTCTAAGTTATTGAAGAGGATAAGTCATACCAATGCCTTCTCGTAAGTTGCTGAAAGCCATACCAGCCAGAGGCTTAGTAAACATGTCAGCAAGGTTTTCTTCAGAGGAAACATGAGTAATGATAATATCCTTCTTCAGAACATGATCTCTCAGAAAGTGATGTCTAATATGAACATGCTTCATCCTGCTGTGCTGAATAGGATTCTTTGAAAGATCAATGGCACTCTTGTTATCACAGTAGATTGTAATTGTTCCAGGGATGATTCCATAGTCAGCAATTTGTTGCTTTATCCAGAGCATCTGAGAAACACAACTTCCAGCAGCAACATACTCAGCTTCAGCAGTTGAGAGGGCCACAGAGGTTTGCTTCTTGCTATGCCAGGAGACTAGGCACTCCCCCAGAAAATGACAACCACCAGAAGTGCTGACCCTTTTCAATTTATCTCTACCATAGTCAGAGTCTGTGTATCCTATAGGAGTGAAATCAGAACTACAGGGATACCACAAACCAGCTTCTGGTGTGCCTTTAAGATATCTGAGAATTCTCTTGACAGCAACATCATGAATTTCTCTTGGCTTTGATTGATATCTAGCACAAAAACACACAGCAAAATGTATATCTGGCCTGCTGGCGGTTAGGTATAAAAGAGAACCAATCATACCTCTGTAGGTTTTTATATCTACAGGTTTACCAGCTTTCTCTTCATCATCAATGTCTTTGCTGACATCCATTGGAATATCAACAGCATTAGAGTCCATCATGCCAAATTTCTTCAGCACTTCTCTAGTGTACTTGGCTTGATTGATAAACACACCATCATTACTTTGCTTGATCTGAAGTCCTAAGAAGAAGGTTAATTCTCCCATCATGGACATCTCAAACTCAGCCTTCATGTGGTCACTGAACTCTCTACACAAAGATTCATTAGTAGCACCAAATATAATATCATCAACATATACCTGAGCTATAAGGATATCCTTGTTCTTCTTCAGAGTGAACAGAGTTGTATCAACACAGCCTCTGACAAATCCCTTAGACAGAAGGAACTTTGTCAGTCTCTCATACCAAGCTCTGGGAGCTTGTTTCAGTCCATACAAGGCTTTCTTTAGCTTGTACACATGATCAGGAAACTTAGGATCTTCAAAACCAGGAGGTTGAGACACATAGACTTCCTCATCAATGTAACCATTCAGGAATGCACTTTTCACATCCATTTGAAAGAGCTTGAAACCTTTGTATGATGCAAAAGCACATAAGATTCTAATGGCTTCTAATCTTGCAACAGGAGCAAAAGTTTCACCATAATCTATGCCTTCTTGCTGACTGTAACCTTGAGCAACAAGTCTAGCCTTGTTCCTCACAACATTTCCAAATTCATCAAGCTTGTTTTTCAGAACCCATCTTGTACCAACAACCTTCTTGTTGTTAGGTCTGGGAACTAAAATCCAAACTTCTGACCTTTTGAACTGGTCAAGTTCTTCTTGCATTGCCATTAACCAGGAGTCATCATCAGCTGCTTCATAGAAGTCCTTGGGTTCCAGAAGTGACACAAAAGCCACATTCCCCATATATCTTCTGAGCTGAGCTCTGGTCATGACAGGATTATGAACAGAGTCAATGATGTTCTCTAAGGAATGATTCCTATGAGCTCTAACTTCTCTTGGTAAATCCAATGAGTCTTCTGAAACCTGTTCATCATTTGTTGAATCATATATAGGAGCATCTTCTGGAAGAGAGTTATCTTCTGTAGTTGGATGTTCTTCTGGAACATGTTCAACAGGAGGATCAACTTCAGCAGCTTTAGGAATAGCATCTTCAACAGAAGGAGATGATATTTCAGGAGCTTGAACTTCATCTTCTTCAGAGGCTTTACTATCTGCAGGGTTAGTCTCATCAAACTTTACATGAATGGATTCATCTAAAGTTTGAGTCCTCTTATTAAAAACCCTATATGCTTTACTATTTGTTGAGTAACCAAGAAAAATGGCCTCATCTGCCTTTGAATCAAACTTTGAAAGATATTCTTTTGTATTCAAAACATAGCACTTACAACCAAAGGTTCTGAAATAGCCTATTTTAGGCTTTCGACCTTTCCAGAGTTCATAAGGGGTCTTGTTCAGAATGCTTCTGATTAGCACTCTATTCAGAACATAACAAGCTGTGTTAACAGCTTCTCCCCAAAGGTACTTTGGAAGCCTTCTTTCATTGATCATGGTTCTGGCTATTTCAACCAGAGTTCTATTCTTCCTTTCAACTACCCCATTTTGTTGAGGAGTTCTGGGAGCAGAGAAGTTATGATCAATGCCTTTGATTTCACAGAATTCTTCAAACTTAAAATTCTTGAATTCTCCACCATTATCACTTCTGATATGGACTACCTTCTCATTCCTTTCATTCTCAAGTTTCTTAATCAGAACTGAGAAACATCCAAGTGATTCATCTTTGCTAGAGAGAAAGATGACCCAGGTGAATCTTGAATAGTCATCTACTATGACAAAGGCATACTTCTTTCCACCCATGCTCATTGGTTGAACAGGACCAAAAAGATCCATATGAAGTAATTCCAAAGGTCTTTTAGTTGAAATGACTTTCTTAGTTTTAAAAGAGCTTCTGGATTGTTTACCAGATTGGCAAGCATTGCATAAATGGTTCTTTTTAAAACTAATTTCAGGCAGACCCTCAACCAATTGATATCTAGCTACTTTGGCCAGAAGATCCATGCTAACATGAGCAAGTCTTCTATGCCAGAGCCAGGAGGTATCCTCTTTGGACATCAAGCATATATTTTTGCAAATATTCTCAAGATTCAGCATGAAAACATTTTCAACTCTAGGAGCAGTTAGAATAACTTCCCTTGACTTACTGTCCAAGATTTTACATCCAGAGGAGCTGAACACAACATCTCTACCTTTATCACACAGTTGTGCAACACTCAGGAGATTGAACTTCAGACCTCTGACTAGGGAGACATCTTCGATCGGAGGATTGGTTCCAATGGATCCAGAACCAAGAATTCTTCCTTTCTGAGCATCTCCAAAGCTGACTTTACCACCTCTTTTAGGTACAAATGTGATGAATGCCTTTTCATCACCTGTCATATGCCTTGAGCACCCGCTGTCAATGTACCACAGCTTTGACATTGATGGAGCACTCAGAGCAACCTGCAACACAATCAATTAGTGACAGGTACCCAATCCTTATTGGGTCCTTCAGAGTTAGATTTAGCTTCTACAGGTTTTTCTGATACTTCAGATTGCAAGAGGTTCTTAATGTGATACTTGCAATCTTTCAACCAATGTCCATCTTTCTTACACAACTTGCAAGAGGGAGGATTCTTGGATCTTTCCCTTTGCTTCTTAGGAGCATTCTTCTTCTTCTGGGAAGGTACTACTTCTTCAGAGGCATTAGCACTCTTAGAGGTTCCCACTTCAGGAGGAGAAGAGATCTCTTTCAGAAGAGAGGGAGTGACAGATTTCTTCTTCTGAGGTTTATCATTCCTCAGAGGCAGTTTTTCTTTACCTTTGACTTTTGAGTCATCGGAGGAAGAACTGAATTGTTTGCTTAGTTTATCTTCCAATATTTTCATATCAGCATAAACTTGAGTAAACCTAAGAAATTTGTCAGCCTCGCTTTTGTCCAACTTCCTTTTTAGGTATTTGAACATGCTGTACAATTCTTCAAGAGAATCAAAGATATTTTGTTCAGAGGATATGTTTACCTCGGAGTCATAGTTTGCTTCAGGAGGTGCGGAAGTTTCTCCTGTGATATCTTCAGAGGATGGCTCATCAATAGCCATAAAACATATCTGTGCTTGCTCTTCCTTCTCTTCAGGATCACTGCTAGTCTCAGAGTCTGACCAAGCAGCCAGCATAGCTTTCTTGAACTTTTTCTTATCTTTCTTCAGCTCTGGGCAGTTAGGCTTAATGTGCCCAGGTTGCTGACATCCATAGCACACAATGGGCTTGTTTGGATCTCTCTTGAACTTTTCACCAGAATCAGGAGTTTTCTTTTCAAAACTTCTGAATGGCTTCTTGTAGTTTCCACCTTTGCCTTTTCTAAAGGCTCTTTTGAACTTCCTGGTCAGCATGGCCAATTCTTCATCTTCTGATGATTCTGAAGAAGACTCTGCCTTCAGGACTACTTGTCTCTTTCCTTCTGACCTTTCTCTTAGGTCATCATTTTTTAGTGACATCTCGTGGGTGATTAGGGACCCAATGAGTTCATCATACAGATAAAAGCTCAAGTCCTGAACTTCTTCAATGGCAGTCTTCTTGGCTTGCCAAGACCTTGGTAAGCTTCTGACAATCTTCTTTACTCTTTCAGACTCTTCAATGTCTCTGCCCAAACTCTTTAAGTCATTGACTATCTTGGTGAATCTAGAATTCATTTCTGAGATAGATTCTTTGTCAAGCATTTCAAATAACTCATATTCTCTCATGAGTTGGTTGACTTTGGACTGCTTCACTTTTCCTGTTCCTTCATATGTGACTTCCAGCTTGTTCCATATGTCCTGTGCAGTTTCACAAGAAGAAACTTTGTTATATTCAGTGGCTGTAAGTGCACAATGCAACATATTTATTGCTGAAGCATTTGTTTGGAGCTTTTTCAGAATTTCATCTGAATATTCTCTCTGAGGGATAATGACATTCCCTAGACCTGGTTCCATTCTGGTAGGAATGAAATCTCCATCTGTGATGACAAACCAAGCACTCATGTTCTGAGCTTGAATGAAATACATCATTCTCTTTTTCCAGTAAGAGTAATTGTCACCATTGAATAATGGAGGTCTAGTTGTAGAGGATCCCTCTGGGACAATGAAGTGAGAAGAATTCTCAGGCTGGTGTCTACTAGCCATCTCTATTGATTCTGATAGGATCTTACACTTAGATTGTTAGATCTTTTTAGTAAATATACGAAGTGACCTTCGCTCTGATACCACTTGTTGGCCCTAACAAGATCAGAATCACCTAGAGGGGGGTGAATAGGTGTTTCAAACGAAAACTGATATTTTCAAACTTTTAATGAAAGCTCAATTTTCAGAGTCAATAATCCTCAGAGTCAGAGGCAAGCTTATTGAAGTAGCCTCTGAGGGATAATCTGCTTTAAGACAGATTCTGTCTTTTCAGCAACAGAGGTTCTGAGTAAAGAACTTCTGGACAGTCTTCTGAACACAGACTTGTGATTTTTAAGAGGAAATCTGTTTCAGCACTAAATATGATACAAGTACACAGAAGCAATTAACAAGTATAAAGAAGGGAGAAAGAGATTCAGGAGGTCCGGATGAACAGTTCAATTTATCCAAGTTCGCCACAGAATTCTTGTGACTACGTCTTGTCCTCTGAGGTCGCAGCCTCCAGAGATTTTATAAATCCACTATTCAGAACTTTTATGGCAAGTTCAGAAGCTCCTTTACATCAACAGAACTTAAGCTAATTTCTCACTTAGTTCTGACTAGCCTAAAATGAGTTAAAGGATTTTCACCAGAACAACAATACTCTGTTTTCTGGATTTCTCACCCAACTCAAATCTCAACTAGATTTCTCTCTTTTAAATCTAACTGAAGATCACAACCGATCTCAGTTTACAAGATTTCTATTATGAACTTGTTTTTCTTCACTCTCTCACAATTACAAAGTCTAAGCTAAGAAAAGATTGAGAATGGAAAGTGTGCTCTGTTTTCTTGATATAACAGTGCGTTGAGATTTTTGCTCTATGATCACACACACTGTTGATGCAGTGGAGCTTTGCTACTATTTATAGTGTTGAGTAGATAACCGTTGAGGATATTTGAATCTTCAAGAATGACAAGGATGAAAGTAGCCGTTAATCTTGTCAACTTCTTCAAACGGTCTCAAAACACTCAACTCTGTCAACTTTGTACTTTAACCTAATCCGGTATGGGATTTAAGATAAAGGTGATGGAGTTGACTGAACTTGAAGATTGATTTAGAGGGAAACGATAAGAAAGCAGGTTTTGTTTGTTGTGAACAGGCGCGTCCTTCAAACAGCTTTTTGAACTTTTGGCGCCTTGCATTAAATGCAACTGACAAAGCATTAAATGCTTAACCAAACCCGTGATAACGAACTTCTGATGTCCGTTTTCCTTCTTAGCGCTTCTGACCTAAAACAACCTTAGTCTTCTGTTTGCAAAAGAGAACTTCTGATAAAAGCTTTAGGCAGACAATCAAGACTTCAGAGCGGTTCATCCAGCTTCTGAGAAAGTGCTTCAGTCTTCAGCTTTTTAATCTTCTGAGTTCAATAGGCAAGCAGGAATTCTTCATTCAGCATCTGCTGAGAAAACTCGTAATAACTTAACGAAAATTGTTAGTCAACATTGAAAAGTATACAAGTTAATTTTCATTTTCATCTTCTGAAACGTTTGGACATAACCAAAACACTTAGGGTTCATCAGGCTTTTGGTTGTGACGACTCTACTAATCACTTCAAAGCTATTTTAATGGTAAAAGTCCGAGGAGAATTGGACAAAAAAGAGACCCTGAAGAGTTATTTTAATTGGGTCGGCATTATGTTGCCTTTTCTTCCTGGTTGAGGAGCGTTTGACAAAAGAGACCCTGAAGAGTTATTTTCTTTTCAATTATTTTTAAAGTCTAATCTTTTTCGTTTATGAAATTGACAATCTTGATAATGTATTTGATTTATTTGTATTGTTTAGCAGTGGAAGAAGATGATTCACATTGAGACTTTACAAAATACATATTTATTTTTAACTGAAAATAATAATAAATAATTTTAAATTCTTTAAGTTTTTACATATTATTCCCTTTATTTGTAAGTTAACTTTTTAATCATTTCTGTCTATTTTTAACGTAATTTCATTACATATATATTGTCATACGAAATGATTATGCGATTCTATTATGTCATGTATGTTTGTTAGTGCCAAATACAATAGTTACAAATCTCAAAAAAATAGGCACAAGGATAAACGAGTTAATTATGATAAAAGATGAGGATCTAATAAAAAAAATTTTGTAAATAGAAGAACTAAACAGAGTATTATATATAATCTTGAGGACTTTAAAATTAAAAATCAAGTTTAAAAATAATGTCCGTGATTTAATCAATTTTCAAATAGGAGTATGTGGTTTAACAATTGCAAATAAAGGTATGTGGTATGGATTTATTTGCAAACATGAATATCTATACTATTATTAAAAGGAGCTCGAAAATGACATTTGGCACAATATTAAACAATCGCCACGTGTCATTTTTTTAGCTATTTAAAAAATTTAAGGTATTTTTTATTTAATTATTATATCAATATAATATATTTGAAAACTATTGAAAACATAAATTATTGAAAATAATTATAATATTTTAATACACTTTTTGAAAAAAATATTTGAAAAAATATAGATGGATAAATGGTATATCTGGTATAAATTATATGCCTATATAGAGTATAATTTGTTAACTATTGAGTAACATAAGTTAACATGTGTAGTTAGTTTATTATACATATAAATTTATTGAAAAATCGATTTTTAATTCTAGAATGAATACAATGTAAGGATTTTTCAAAAACATAATTTTCACTTAAAAATGATGAAATTTTGTGTAAAACTCGTGCAATGCACGGGCAACAAAGCTAGTATGGTATGAATATTTTTACAAAACAGAGTATGTGGAATCACATTGTTGAGTTTTGATGGTATTTTTATATTATAAACAACTTATATCTATATACTGACAACATATTAATGCACATGATCAAATTGAAGATTTGTAAAAGGAACTTAAATATCAATTTAGTTCGTAAACTGTCAAATTCAAGAAAACGTAAAACGTCCATAATATGGATATGATTTTTAGTTGAGGATTCACAATGTCATTAAGGGTTATGCTTTATTGATATGTAAATATAGTGTTTCATAAAAAGTATTATGAAATGTACTTCGTTATCATTAAAACTTCAACTTGTAATTTAGGAAACCTTAATTTGCAAAAAAAAGTTCATACTATATGTTTCTATTTGTAAACTGTTAAATCACAGACCTCTAATTGCAAATTGAGTAAACCACGCGAATTAGTTTTGGACTTATCAATTATTTACCTTTTAATAAATAATAGACAAAAATGGTGAGATTTGTAATTCATTCCCCTTGTTTGGGGATGTTAATGGAGGTTAATGAAAATGATGAAATGCAAACTTTCTAATTAACCTTGTTCGAGAGTTTTTTAATAGATTAAATGAAAGTTAATGTAACATTTTACTTTCATTAATCTCGAAACCTTAAACCTCCAAATCGGAGGTTAATAGAAGTAAGGTAAATTTTTAATTAATTTACATCCATTAACATGTTATTCAATTCCCCCAACTCTCGAACAATAAACCTGTTATTCAATCCCCCCAACTCCCAAACAATGTTAACTTTTAACTTTCATTTCGTCACTTCCTTTTCCATTCCATTACGTCCATTAACCTTTTCTAACTCTCAACTACATTAACCTCTACTACGAAACAAAGTCATTCGGGAACACAATTAGTGTGATTTTCACACATTTGACAAGTCCATGGTGTCAGTGAATGAATAATATAAAAGATGTTATCAGTTATAAATTTTAGCTCGAGCTTTTAGTTCAATTGGCTAAATAACTGGTATCAGAGCTCTGTGATTGAAAGGTTTAGAGTTCGATTTCTGGTAACCTCAATATTTGTTGAATTAAAAATACATGATGGATTAGTCCGTGTTGTGTACGCTTCAAGCCCAAATCACATCCGCGTGAGGGGTGTGTTAGTGAATAATATAAAAGATGTTATTAGCATTAACTATCAGCTCGTAAGCAAGTCAAAAATATCATTTTTGGTGAGTCTAAAGACCTAATACAATGTTCCTTAAGTTTAAGTTTAGAGAATAAATTAAATTGACCAAAATAAACAAGAGTACGTATAATTTAAGCCTTTTTGTTTTGGTCGAATTACAAAACCGTACAATAATTTATTAGGTTTTTTTAAGTCTCTAATAGTTTGATTCTTAGAGTCAAGTTCAAATGAGACAAGGGTTTAAGATGAGACTTGTTTTTATGGTGAGACAAGCCCCTTAAGGTGTGAAAAGAGAAATAGGTGGAGGTATTTTTGTAATTCAACAGGGGAAGGTGACAAACTTGTAATTAAAGGAAAACTCCTCATGCGTGGAATTGGAGGGAAGGAAGAGGAGGTGATGTCAGTGCTGATGTCACCTCTGGAGAGAGAAAGAGTTTTAATTATTATTTTTTAAAAATGCATTTTTCCGATCTTCCCGAACTCATTTTTCAAAAAAAATCATACCACTAAACTTGTATTAATTAGGCGGTCATTTTGAGATCCATTGTTGTTATTTATAGACGATTTTTTTTTATTTTTTTATGGTTGTTCCGAATTGAATACTCGGTTGTTCCAGCAGAATACTACATTTGTTCCACCAGAGTACTACATTTGTTCCAGCGGAATACTCTGGGAGTGTAAAAAACTTAAAAAACGTTTTTACCTAACAACAATGGATCTCAAAATGACCGTCTAATATGCACATATATATTTCAGCAGAGTACTGCATTTGTTCCGGCAAAATACTACATTTGTTCCACTAGAGTACTACATTTGTTCCAACAGAATATTCTGAGAATGTAAAAAAATTAAAAAAAATTAAAAATCGTTTTTACCTAACAACAATGGATCTCAAAATGACCGTTTAATCAAGACAAAACCAACGGTGTCATTTTTTTTTGAAAAACGAGTTCGGAATAATCGGGAAAATGTATTTTAATGAAAATAAATAAAACAATTTTCTCTCTCCTGTGATGATGTCAGCGCTGACATCACCTTCATCCTACTTCCACTCCTTTCATACGTTGACCTATTATGCACTTATTTACAAGTTTGCCACATTCCCCTTTCTAATCACCAAATTGGTCAATGGCCCGTTTGACAATTAGCTGTTAGATGTTAGTTGTTAGCTGATTGCATTAGTTGTTAGTTGATTTGATTAGTTGATTTGATTAGCTGTTTGTAAAAACTTGTTTGGTAAACTTAGCTGATTGTAAATAGCTATTTGTGAAAAATGACAAATAAGGACATTCATTATTTATAAATATTATTTTCATTTTTAATCATTAGGGTTAAAAATGTCAATCAAATAAATACTACAAAAAGCTATATCAAAAAGCTCATATAAGTAGCTTTTTCTAAATTAGCTTTTACATCTCAAAAAGCTATTTTAAACCTTTCTTTACCAAACATTTAATTAGAGTTATCATTGATCAAAACCTCTAAAAAAAGTCAAAAGCTCTAATTATCCCTCAAAAAGCTGTTTACCAAACAGGGCCAATGTCTAACCATAAAAACTTGTCTCACCATAAGACCATTGTCTCACCTGAACCTCTCTCTTAATTCTTAAGTATCAAAAAGTTCCATTTAAAAATAAAAAAGTATCAAAAAGTTTTAATATTTATTTAGATTATCAAAAAAATTAATTTACCTTTAATAACACTTCTGCCAAAACACTATTTAATGAAATTGTTGGTTTCTTTTTTTCGATAAAATCAAAAATTGTATTAAAGAGCCAAAACTGCTCAAGCTATACAAGGATATACAAGCACAAGGGTAATTTACCCTCTGAAAACAAACAACGACATTATACAACTCGAAAAAACTCATTTCTGAGCCTCAAAAACCACAGTAGGTAAAAACTTGAAACTGTACAATTTAATCCGAATTAAAAAATTAATGGATCGAATGACCACATTCTTATCAAATGGAATTTGTTGAAAATAGAAACGATTTCTGGCCAACCAAACTTGATACACAGCAACTCCAAACACCATTCTTCGAAAACAGGCCAAATCAAATTTACCCCGAACTCTTTTACTAAACCAGCTGATGAGTCGCCTCCAATTCAACATCACTGCAGATTGCAATCCCTTACTAGAAATATCTAACCAGATTTCTTTAGTCTTCACACATTGGAAAATTAAATGATGAATGGTTTCCGGTTCTAAATTGCAAAGTTCACAAGTAGGAGAAGATGTAATACCAAACTTGAACAAACTTGATCTTACCCCAATCTGCCCCTTAAGCATTAACCACAAGATGAAACTACATTTACAAATTATTGGTTTCTATTTATGGGCATTGGCCTGTAAATATCAGGATATGCTTTTTTAATTATTAATGCTTTTATTATTAGGGTATAATTACTATTTTTACTTTTAAAAAGTAAATTTCCTGCGCTCAATTATTATGAAGGTAGCAGTTATTAATTATAATTATTTATTGAAGAAAATAATTCATGACCTCAATAAATTTGTAGCACATATTAATGACTAGACGTGTTTCCGTGCGATACACAGATTATTATATTGTGTTTAATTAATTACTATTTGCTTTTATGTTAATTAATTTAAGATGAAAAATTATACTATTTAAATTTTCTAATTATTTTAAACCCCAACACTGAGTAAAATATATATTATTAGTAAATGGGGTAGATATATTGTTCCAAGCTAAAGTAATATTTTTGTTTCAGGTCATGTTGCCGAAGTATTAATTAGAAACTCAATTTATCAAATTGATTAATTATGGATAAATTTAGTTACAGTTAATAATTAATATGCAATAAAGAAATATTAATATATTGCAATACCTAAAGGTTATGTATATTACTTGCTACTTTCAATCCATGTCAATATAAATTTTAGTAACTCATTTGAACAATTATAGTTTACAAATTCTAATCACTAATTTGAACAATTATTCTAAAAATAGATATTAGAAGATGAATTTGAACAAACAATGCATACTATTACTTTTCAATATGAATATAAAAGTATCAGTAACTAAATATTAAAAAAAAACACTAAAAACTATCTAATAACTCTCTCATAAAAATATTACTTAATCTTATAAATCCAATACATATGGTAAATGGTCACCTTTATTTGAAGGTTCAACATGTGAACATCACACGACAAAAGTAAATATGAGAACATACCTATATTCTTTTTAGTATATGGCTCTGTTCATATAAAAAAAAGAACAAATTAAAAAAAAAGGATGAAGATGTTGAAGAAAATACCAATATTGATATCTTTCAATTCCAACAATTTATCCCACCAATCTCTTTTTGCTACTCTTTCTCATCGCGAGCATTCTTTCTCCTATTTGAAACTCCTAATTGTATATGTAGTTGTTCTCGCAAATAGATCTTGACTTACACCAATCAATAGTACACCACCTAAAAGCTAAATAATTTCTCCAAATATTTTTTTCTCATGCATTAGATTGATGACTACCAACAACCAATTAATTGAATCTTTTATACATATGACATTGGTGTAACAACAAACCATGTAATTAATGTTCAATTTCATATAAATTTATGACTTTTCATATGCTCTTTATGTTGAATTGCTTATGGAAGAGTAAGTGTTTAGTCTTCCATTTTTTTCCTTAATAATTGCATTAATAATGTGAAACGTTTTTCATTAATGTAAAATAATAGTATTTTATATGCTTTTATATTTAGCCTCCAAAATGGTCAACCTTTTTTTTTTATGAATTGTATTTTTCTTAACCATAAATGAAATAAAATGCCAAAAAAAATTCAAAATTCTAGATTTTTGACACATCATATTTTGATGAGGTGGCACATTATGAGAATAGGGTTTTAGCTCACCTTTTATATAGATATATAGATTATACATGTGATTTACCAAAAAAAGGAAGATTTGTACATGTGTACTTTTATTCGAATTTTAAGGTTTTAAATTTTTATAAGAACTATTATTTATCACCAAAAGGAAGATTTGTACATGTGAACTTTTATTCGAATTTTAAGGTTTTAAATTTTTGTAAGAACAATTATTTATCACCAAATATTTAACTCTCATATAAAAGCTATAGAATAGGTGTTTTTTTTTTTTAAAGAAAGAAAAAAAAAGACCTATTGAATAACTTAACAATATTCACGCAATGCTTAAGGACGATGCTACACCAATGTAAAGCGTCGACAAATTTAACCTTAGCTTTTAACCCACTAAACAATGTTTTAGTGGTTATTACGATTTGAAAGAAAGTGTGAGGTCTTGGGTTCAAATCCTAAGATTGACGAAAGTAAAAATTCTCAAAACGAAATTTAACCTTAAAAAAATGCATAAATGATCACATTTTATTTATACAAACTAGTTTTCTCCCGTGCAAATGCACGGTTCCCGTGTTTCTAATTAAATGAACAATTTGGTAAAATTTTACTTTGACTTATAATTTATACAACAATCAAAAAAATAGAACCAAAAATTGGATTTTTGACTCATAAATTTATTCCTACGTAAATTAGATCTTGCAAAAATATATACTCATTAACTTACAAATTATCTTTCCCCAACAAAACCAAGACATTTTATTCCCAATGGTTATTTCACCATAGATGGAATGATAGAAATGCAACTGGTAAATATTTTATAATATTTCAAAATGAATCATAAATATTTTTATTATACATGTTGTGAAGTGAAAGAAATAATTTAAGTTAACATTATTAAGTTTTTTTTTAAAGTATTATTAAGAACTTCAAATCTTCAAATTACTATGATTAAATAAATACATCAGTCACCATCCAAAACAAATTACATTTTAATTGCAATAAAATTAAAGAGGTGTCAATTCACCAGAGCATTGGAGAGCATAATCACATTTCAATTATTATAGTGTAGAAAACAAAAAAAATAGAAATTGAAAATGGATAACTCAAAGACATTCAAATCACGTTTCAATCTTATAAGAAAAGATTAATTACTAAAAAATGACATATTTAGAGAAGATTAGAGTAAAGAGATAACTAAAAGAAATCGAACTTCGAATAACGACACTACAAAATCTTCAATGATTGACATAATAATCTTGGAGCTGTAAAAGAATTTTGTGTTATCTCACTATGCAATTTTGGTCATTTAGTTTTAAGTGATTAGGTTGTTACTATTAATTTGAATGAAATTTTTTTGTATTATATTGTGGAACATGACAGTTCGTAGTTTAGAATATATGTATATTCAATTTTGGTCATTTAGTTCTAAGTGTTTAGGTTGTTACTATTAATTTGAATGGACATTTTTTGTATTATATTGTGGAACATGACAGTTTGTTGTTTAGAATATATGTATATTCAATTTTGAATATGTTTACACCACATTTATTTTTATTATTTTAATTAAATGGTCTCATTGACGTCTATTTTTCACTAAGGGAAATTCTCTCTTGATTAGGGAATCTCATTCCTGGTGGAAACTTAGAGTGACACGTGGTGCACCCAAGGGTAAACCAAGAGACCATTTATTTTTTGACGTGTGTTTTCTGGTGAGCCAATTGATGCACAGGAAAATCAAAGATACGACTCAGTCAGTTATAAAAGATCCTGATAGTGGGGAGCAGTTGCTCTGGAGGAAATCATGGAGAAGGTGGATCAAGTGGAGGAAGCCGTTACTTCATGCGCCTATAAATACAAGAAATCACGATGAAAGAACCCAACCAAATCGCCAATCAAACCAGAGCAAAACTCTAGCAAATTTCCTTTAGACTTAAGCAATTTCCATTTTAGACATCATCAGTTTTTAGATTTCATACTTTAGATTTCGACGTTCAGTTCTCTTAGTTGTAATCACTTTCATTCAGTTTCAATACAAATTCACAAATTCCTTTCAATTCTAGTCTACATTTATTTTATTTGTTCATCAATCTTTTTCTTAAGGTGGTATCGTTTTTAGGTCTCTTTTATTCCGCACAGTCGTTTGATTTAGAAGTTAGTAGCGCAATTTCAACCCTAGTTCGAGAAAACTATAATTCTCTGGCACGCCCGCGCACACCCCACTAAAAAGAGCCGAAACAAAAATTGGCACGCCCAGTGGGACCCAATCACAATGCCGCCGAAGAGAGCAGATAAGGTTATCAGAGATCCTGAGTCAAGTTCGGATGAGGAGGAGATCGTCAAGACTGGAAATGTTCCAAAGATAGTGGGACGAATGGAAGGTGATAAGAATGCTAGCCCCAGAGGACAGTCATGGATTTCTACTGAGATCCAAAATTCACCTTTCCTGGAGAAGCGTTTCACTGCCATTGAGAAGAACGTGGAGGCCCTTCGGAGTGACATAGATCTGAAGATGGACAAGATACTCCAGAAGTTGTCAGAACCAGGAGTTATCAAAGGTGGTTCCTCAGAGACCAATGAAGGACGTGGTGCATCTGGAGAAAAATACTTAGTTCCACCATTGAGAGAGGAGGGCGCCATGGGCTCTAAGGCCGCTTCTCCAGCAGGCCGAGAGAACACTGGTAAGTCACGCATCCCTCAAATTTTTGCACATACAAATCCAGCCTCCCATGCTATTTCATATTATGAGGAGGCATGTGGTAACTTGATTAATACAGGGGATATTGGGGGCAACTTTAGAGGAAACGGAAGGAACACCGGATTTTATATGCCATACATTCAACATGACATTCCTCAACAAGTGCCTCAACAAGCGCCGCAGTTCAGCATGGAGGCGGTGAGAGAAGCTGTTCAAGAGCTTTATGGGCCTGGTCTTCGTCAAGTGGGCCGCCCTGAGTTCCACAAGCCATACCCCCATGCCATTGACATGGAGAATCCATATCCAAGAGGATACAGAGTACCTGACTTCAATTTGTTCTCTGGAGAAGATGGTTTGTCAACTTTGGAGCATGTAGCAAGATTCACAATCCAATGTGGGGAACTTGCTCACTATCCTAATTTCAACTTTCTCAAGTTGAGGCTTTTCCCAAACTCTTTGACGGGACCAGCCTTTACTTGGTACGCTACCCTCCCCAGGAACTCAATTCATGGATGGCAAGATATGGAGAGGAAATTCCATACCCAGTTCTTTAGAGCACAACTAGAAGTTTGTGTTGCTGATCTTTCGAGGCTGACCCAGAAAGGAGGAGAAAGGGCTGATGAATTCATTGGTCGCTTCAAGAAGATGAGGAGTAGATGCAATGTTTATCTCCCTGAGATGGAGTATGTGAAGATGGCCCAAAGGGGACTTGACATTGAGCTGAGAAAGAAGTTCCAAGGGATGGAGTTCAGGGACTTTTATGAGTTAGCTGCAAAGGTGATGGAGTATGAAGATCTTTTGAGAGAGGAGAATCATAGAAAGAAGACCGCCATGGGATCTTACTGTCAAGAAGTATACCATGATGTGGCAGTGGCGGATCTCAAAAGTACAGGGACTCATATTTGCCCTTTGTTATCTCAACCTTCAGGAGGACAAGCATCAAAGAGATCATATACTGAGAACACAACGCAATTCAGTTTTGATGTGTCCAAAACTGATGAACTTTTTGACTTCCTTTTAAAGGAAAAGTTTATCACTTTGCCTGCAGGTCATAAGTTACCAGTAAAGGAGGAGATAAGAGGGAAATCATACTGCAAATATCATGATTCATGGAGTCATCCAACCAATGATTGCTTTAGTTTCAAGAAAGCTGTCCAGGAAAGAATCAATAAGGGAATCCTTAAATTCCCAAAGAAGAAAGAAGCAATGTTGGTCGATGAAGATCCATTTCCACCAGTGGTCACCATGAATATGGTAGCAGTAGATATGAGAGAGGTCATCAACAGCAAGAAAGAAGATCTCCGTGTGAGACTCAAGGATTCCAAGAAGATGAATAGCAGGAGTTACCACACTTGGATCCCAAAAGAGTACTTCAGATGTCCAGAGGAACCTGAATCCAACTACAGACGGCAAGGGGGGCATAGATCCACCATTCAGGCAGGAGTGAAGAGCATCGGGGAGAATCTTTATAAAAGAGAAGTTCATACAAAGAGAGATCCAAAAACTTCTAGAAGTGAAGTTCCAGTCGCTTCAAAAACTCCCCAGAGGCCTCGTTTTGTGATGCCTCAGGTAAGAAACTATGATAACAAGTGGCAGGTGGTGCGCCACAAAAAGTTTCCTAAAGTTCTTACTAGAACGCAGAAGAGAAGGTGCCAACGCAAAAGAGCAATTGAGAGGCATTTGGGTGAGAAAGAGGTGGAGGAGAAACCAGAGATGGAGGAAACTAATAAAGGAGATCCAAAAGAGAAAGTAGCCCAGGAGAATTCGAAGGAGATCATTCAGAAGATCCGTATAGGCGACATGGTCATACCTATAAAATGTGCAACAGCTTCAGTGACGTTGCCATCAGATTTTATGGGGTCTTCAAGCAATGAAATAGTTGAGAAGAAAAGGGATTCACCTATCCCTGAAGAGAGAAATACACTCAGCAGTGGGGTCACAATTCAATCAAGTGGCCCAGGAGAACCAAAGAGAGTGGTTTTTGAGAAGCCATCCGTGAACATGACTAAACACATTAGGCCTTTGTACATCAAAGCACACTTAAATGGCAGGCCTGTATCAAAAGTGTTGATTGATAATGGTTCAACAGTGAATATCATGCCATTTAGGATGATGAAGGCCTTGGGAAAATCAATAGATGATTTGATTGAGACTGAGGTCATGGTGTCGGCTTTCACAGGAGAAACTACCAAAACTATAGGAGTGTTGCCAATCGAGATCACAGTTGGAAGAAAAACAACTATGGCGGCATTCTTTGTAGTTGATTCAACAGCGAGTTATCAAATCTTGCTTGGGAGAGACTGGATTCATGCCAACTGGTGTGTGCCGTCTTCACTTCATCAATTATTGCTTTTTTGGAAGGGAGATGAAGTAGAAGTTGTGTGGGCTGATGGGAAACCATTCACAACTCAAGCCGACTCAGTTGAAGCGAGATATTATGATGGAGCTGTAGGTCCCATTTCCTTCAAAGGTGAAAGTAAGAGAGGAGGACCAAAGAGTATCACTTGGAGGAAGAAATGCCAACAGGAAGGGAAAGCCATTCTCCAACCATCAACAATCGTTCCATGCAAATCTTGGGGAACGATTGAGGAACCCATCATTGAGGAGATCAATGATTAGTGAACTCAAGAAAAGAGAAATGGCGGCGGCTGCTTCTGCCATCGAAAAATTCAAAGTGCAGCAAGTGTTAGATGAATTGAAGTTGGAAGATGATCTGGATGCTCAAAGTGCGGAGGTGATATACGAAGAAGAGCCTCCGGAAGATGAAAATGAAGGCGTGATTCAGTTAGAAGAATTGAAACCAGCGCCTTCACCATTGGAGGATGACAGATCATTGGCCAAGGATCCTTTAGAAGAAGTGAACTTAGGAACTCTTGAGAATCCAAGAGTCACTTACATCAGTGGTTTATTGGATCCATCTATCAAAGAGAGAGTCATCGAGCTGTTGAAAGAGTTCAAGGACTGCTTTGCATGGGAGTATCATGAGATGCCTGGGCTTAGCAAAAAATTGGTGGAACATCGTCTGCCAATCAAGCCAGAGTTTAAGCCTTATAAACAACCTCCCAGGAGAATGTCAAAAGAGGTTGAGCTGAAAGTGAAGGAAGAAATTAAGAAACTTTTGAAAGCCAGATTCATTAGACCCACCAGGTATACTCAATGGTTATCCAATGTAGTGCCGGTGGTGAAGAAGAATGGGAAACTCCGAGTTTGTGTGGACTTCAGAGATCTCAATGCAGCAACCCCAAAAGATGTATATGTGATGCCCATGGCGGACATGTTGGTGGATGTCGTTGCAAATAATGAAATCCTATCGGCCATGGATTGTGTGGCCGGTTATAATCAAATTGGGATTGCAGAAGAAGACACTTCAAAGAACGCTTTCTGATGTCCAGGAGCTATTGGGACATTTGAGTGGCTGGTCATGCCTTTTGGCTTGAAGAACGCAGGTGCCACCTATCAGAGAGCCATGAATGCCATCTTTCATGATATGATCGGCAAAACTCTGGAAGTATACATTGACGATATCATCATTAAATCCAAAAGAAAAATGGATCATGTTGATCATTTGAGGCGCGGTTTTGAAAGGATGAGGGAACATCAGTTAAAACGTAATCCCCTTAAGTGTGCTTTTGGAGTGAAAGCTGGGAATTTCCTTGGATTCCTAGTTCACCAAAGAGGCATGTAAGTAGATCAGAATAAGGCAAAGGCGATCATGGAGGCCAAATCCCCTCAGACAAAGAAGGAACTTCAACGTTTCTTGGGTCAAGTAAATTACCTCAAGAGATTCATATCCAACTTGGCTGGTAAATCTAAAGCATTTTCAGATTTGCTTTGATTGAAGAAGGAGGACGAGTTTAAATGGGAGGAAAACCATCAAGAAGCCTTTCAAACGATAAAAGAGTACCTTAGTAAACCTCCGGTGTTGATGCCTCCAAAACCAGGGGCACCGCTCAGACTTTATCTTTCTGCCGCTCATGATTCCATTGGATGTCTTCTAGCACAAAATAATTCCAAGGGATATGAGCAGGCAATTTATTATTTGAGTAGATTCTTAAATGTAACTGAGATAAAGTATTCATCTATAGAAAAACTCTGTCTTTTGTTGTACTTTGCGTGTACTAAGTTGCGTCATTATATGCTCGGATCAAGGGTGTTAGTGGTTTCTCAAACGGACCTGATCAAATACATGTTGAATAAACCGCTCATAACTGGGAGGATTGGAAAGTGGTCTTTGGCTTTGGCGGAGTTCACATTGGTGTATTATCCTCAAAAGTCGGTGAAGGTACAAGCGCTTGCAGACTTTCTTGCAGATCATCCAGGCTTAGATGTGAGAGCAGATGGAGAGTTAGAGTTACCAATCTTCAGCATCGAAAGATCCCCTTGGATTTTCAAGTTTGATGGATCAAGCACAGAGACATCTGCAGGAGCAGGAGTAGTTATCATTTCACCCACAGGAGCCAAGACAACAATGTCTTTCAACTTGGAGTTCAAATGTACAAACAACCAAGCTGAATATGAAGCTGCAGTGATTGGTTTGGAGATTCTCAGAGAGTTAGGAGCAAAAGAAATCTTGATCCAAGGAGATTCCCAACTGGTGTTGAGGCAGCTATAAGGGGAATACAAATGCACCAGTTTCAGCTTGGCTCCATACTATACAACCGATGTGCAACTGTTGGAGGAGTTTAACGAATTTTCTTTTCTTCATGTTCCTAGGGAATTGAATTGGAAGGCTAATGAGTTAGCTCAGATAGCCTCTGGTTTGAAAATGTCAGAGGAGCTCACCCACAGGTTGATAATGATCAAGAAGCTTAAACATCCTTCCATCATGGAGAGAAGAATTCAAGTGGAGACCTTCAACAATGATGTCAACTTGGCAGGTGACTGGAGAAATCCCATCAAAGAATATCTCGACAATCCAGGAGGAAGAGTCCCATATGCACTCAAAATAAGAGCGTTGAACTTTGTATTGTTGGAGGGGGACTTATATCGCAAATGTGAAGATGGACTTCTACTCAAATGTTTGGGATTTCCAGAAAGCATGGAAGTCATGAAGCAAGTGCATGAGGGAGTATGCGGAGCTCATCAGGCAGGCATCAAGATGAAGTGGCTCATACGAAGACATGGATACTTTTGGCCATCTATGTTGAAGGATTGCATATCTTATGCAAAAGGATGCCGCCAATGTCAAGTTCATGGCCAAATTCAAAGAGTTCCAGCGGATGAGATGTACGCTATTGTCAAACCTTGGCCTTGTAGAGGATGGGCAATCGATTTGATAGGCAAAATCTACCCTGCATCATCAAAAGGACACACCTTTATGATTGTGGCAACTGATTACTTCACAAAATGGGTAGAGGCACTGCCAATGAAAAAAGTGGAACAGAAAGATGTGATAAAGTTTATCAAAGAAAACATCATTCATAGATATGGAATCCCTCAATCGATTACTACCGATCAGGGAACCATGTTTACTGGAGATGAAATTAAGGATTTTATGGAAGTCAATGGCATCTAGTCATATCACTCCACTCCTTACCATCCACAAGCTAATGGTCAAGCTGAAGCTTCCAACAAAGTCATCATCAACATCCTTGAAAGGATGATTGAAGGCAACCCTAGAGAATGGCACGTATTGCTTTCAAAAACTTTATGGGCGTATAGAACTTCAAAAAAGAGTGCCACAGGCGTCAGTCCCTTCTCACTAACATATGGACATGATGACGTGCTTCGCATGGAGATTGTGGTGCCACCCTTGAGAGTTGCTAAACAAAATGAACTCACCCCTGACGAATATACAGAAGCAATGATGATGGAACTTGAGGAATCCGATGAGCCTAGAATGCAAGCACTTGACCGCATGATTGGCCAGAAGAAGAAGGTTGCCAAGACAGAAAAATGGGCGAGAGAAAGAACAACTCGTGGCTGATTTCTTGAAGTCTGAATGTGAAAAAGGAAAAGAGTGTGCTACTAGACTCCAAGAATTGAAATGCCTCCTCTCTACTGATCAAACTTCATGGGAGAGCCTGAAAACCATAGATTTAGATTTTTGATTTTCGTTTGATTTTTCTAGAGAGATAGCTTTTAACTTAGTAGACAATTATTTGATGTTTGAATTGCGGCCTTGAGGCCTGCTTTCTTTTATTGCAATAAAGATCGGCGGCTATAAGCAAGCCTTACAACTTTCAAAAATGAAATTTCATTGCATTACATCAAAATAAAAAAATGAATACTTAAGCGATATTTCTATCTCATTGTTGATACCCCCTCAATTCCCAAAGGGTGGGATGAAATTTCTTGAGGTACTTTCCATTGATGAATCTCTGATGTGCTTCTCCTTCCAGGCTGGACAACCAGTATGAGTTCCCTTCTAGAACTTTGAAGATTTTGAATGGACCTTCCCAATTCGGAGACCACTTTCCATATGTTCTGTCTTTAGTTCCAATTGGCAAGATGAGTTTCCAAACGAGATCCCCTTCTTCAAAACTTTTCTTGGCGCAACTTCTCTCCTTGAGAGATTGTTTTCTGCATCTCTTCTTCAGCTTCCTGTAACTTTTTTCTAGCTTCTTCCACCTTCATGTAGCCTTGGTCGATCAAGTTGATAGACTCCTTGACGTCTTCATCAATCTCATAATTTTGTTTGCGTAGCTCTTGATAGAGGTGACGTGCAGTTACACAAGACTCCAACTGATCATTTAGAGATTCTATATGAGGCTTGAGTTCACAATATCGAGAATGACAAAATTCAATCTGAGCCTTAAAATCAGTCAGACGCTCCTTGATTGCAGAGGAAGGGTAGCAGCCGATGAGATCATCAATACTGGAATAGAGAATCCCCAAATGTTGTTTGGAAACCGAGGGAAAATCAATGCCAAGTATGGTTCTGATAATGTTTTTGGAGGCAGAGATGAGATCACCATCAGGGAGACCACTGGAAAAGTCTTCTTCAAGAAAGGAGAACTCAATACCAAGAGGAGGAGGAGCTCCACCAAGAGAAGTTTTCAACTCAGCAATTTTATCCAGAAAAGTCTGAAACAAACAGAAAGAAAGATTAGATACTCGGTGAAAATTTCATCATAACGTGGAGCTCAAGTTTCATTACCTCAGGTTTTTGAGCAATGACAGCAAAAGCATTCAAGGTGCCACTCTTTGAAGCAAATTGGAGTTTCCTAGTAGCTTCATGTTGTGAAGGTGATGTGGTAACAAGGGGAGGAGATAGCTTGGGAGGAGAAGTTCGCCCAAAAGGAGTCGAGGATGCCACTCAGTTGGAGGGTGTGCGACCTTGTAGACACTGGCTAGAAGAATCTCCTTTACTTAAATTGTCTACAGCCAACATAGGAGTTTGAATGTCATGAGGAAAAGGAAGTCTCGTTTCCGCTTGATTCACTCTAGGAACATCAAAAGACACCAGAGAATCGATAATAGGAGTTTGGTAGACGGCTAACGCAAGTGTTTCTCTTCCGGTTGTTTGACTACGTTCATTAAGTCCTTCTTGGAGGGAACCATCAATTGTAGACGATGCATTGGTCTTGCGTCTTTTTGGTAGAGGGTGATCATCTTCTAGAAATTCCTCATCAACTTCATGGTCATCAATGTTGACATTATCAAGAAAAGCAAAGTCTGGCTCGGGGAGGTCCTCAAGATTTATACCATCATCAGAGGCGACATCGGTGGGGTCACTATCTTCATCTTCGGTGCCAGTTCCCCCATCTCCAGCTATTTCTGTGTGGATATATGGATTAGTGAAGAGAATATATATAAACAAAGCAGGCCTCTAAGCCGCTATATATACATGGAAGGGCTCATCTACCTGCATTTGTCACTTTTGGGTGAAGATAGGGCGAGCGTAGAGACCACCATTGGTCAAACTCTGCCATTACGATAAGAGCCTCTTTACAAATTTTTGTCAACTTAAAGCGTTGATCTTCAATGGAAAGCTGGCGAATTCGAGCCTCAGAAGCCCTGTAACGTTCAACAGAGGCGGGAAATGTAGGTGGAGTCGGAATGGCCTGAATAAGGCCGAATTGACGTGCACATAATGATGGCCAATAAAATTCTAGGCAAGCATTTGTGGCTGATGGACTAGATTTGAAACTAGCACCGACATGAAGGAAGCGGGTTGACATGAAAGATTTCCACAAATCTTTTCCTCCTTCTGCTGAGTTGATTAAAGCGATCTTAGTTCCATTTTCTGGTAACCTGCAAAAACAATTAGCAAACCTCAAGGAAGGTCTATCTTGTATGGAGGAGAAAAATTGGAAGAATTCTCCCATCTTCGTTGTTTTTGTTTTAGCGCTCATCAGTGATCGACCAATAGGTACAGAGGTATCTTCAGGAGAATTCTTCAATTGACGAAAATATGCAAGAAGCCATAGTTGAATAACCCAGAGATTTCCACCTAGTTTCATGAAAGGTTCATTAGATACCACATGAGTCTTATGGTGATAAGTAGCTCCCAAAAACATGGTTCCTAGAGCTAATTTGTTTCCACAAGCTAGTTCATACGCGATCTCCTTATATTCCACCGTCACTTTACCAGATGCAGGGCAAAAGATGAACCGACAAATGAGGACCCATAAGAAGAGAATGTGATCAACGCGTCTAGATGGGTGAGGATTAGCCGCCATGTGTTCAACCAGACTTGCGAAATCCGTTGAGCTTCAATCTTTAAACCACTGTGGAAGATCATTTTGGATTAAAGAAGGTACATCAGAACCGACAACCGATAGTCCGGTCAATGCAAGAACATCCCTCAAAGTAACAGTCATTGGTCCGAAAGGGAAAAGAAAAGCGTTACAGTTAGGCGACCAGAAACACAAGGCCGCGTACAATAGACTTTTATTCACTTGAATGTCCACCTGCGACATTTTGATCAGTTCGTTAATTCCAAGCGCAGTCCAACTTCTTTCATATGTAGGCCGCAAACGATTCACCCAAGTGGCCCAAGCAGTGGATACGTCGCTAGAGAAACGCGGCCAACTTCTGCATTTAATGCACTTGCGGGTCCGAAGAGTAGGAGCATTCACAAGGAGTTCAGTTTCGTGAGCTAATGGAAAAGGGACTTGAGGCGGGTTGTTGCGAGAAGGAGAACCAAGTATATAAAGTTCATCATCTGCCTTATCAGTTTTGTCAGATTTGTCTTGTTGAGGCGCATGGTGACTTGCCTTATCAGTTTTGTCAGATTTGTCTTGTTGAGACACTCGGCTTGGCTTTCCAGGAGGATTTGAAGACGATTTTCTTGGTGGAGGAGCGTTGGTTTTCTTCACAAAGGAAGATTCTGTCAAAATTCAAATTAGAAGTTAGCACGTTACAAAAAATTTGGGCAGCTGTGTTCCATCTATTTTTTCAGTTCATATGGTGATCTTACCTTTAGAAGACGCCCTTGAAGACATTATTTGGTTGGAAACTAACTGGTCAGATTGGTAGAGCGCGCCGTTTAGAGAAGAACTTTGCAACGTTGACAATGTAGGGATTAGTAGTGTACAAAAATACACATAATCCCAATGACAACTTCGTGCAATTGATCCTTCGTGAGCTGGTACAATCTTCTCAACAAGCTTGGAGTATCGTGATTAAAGGAACCTGATCGAAAGATTCGTCCTTAATACTAGATAACCGACAAGTTTAGGACAGCTTTGACAACGAACTATGATCCACCATTAAAAAGCGAAAGCTAGGCGCCAATGAAAAAGAGTACTGCAATGTGACAAAAGTGGACCAAATATTTCTCTCAGAATTCAAATGTTCAGTATAAAGAGATCGAAGGAGTAGATGGTGCAAATAAAGCTAGCTAGATTTTCATCACATACATTGACAAATCCTAAGGTCGCAGTTAGATTGTTTGGAACGGAGTCTTGAAAGCCACATCGCCTTCCGAGGATGACAAACAGAAAACGGCGATCTTGATGCGAGGATGAGCAACGCTAGTCCGCGAACTACAGCTGATCGGTGACGTCTAACCAGCAATTCTGCAATTCCCTTGACAAATGTCGTGTTCAGCTGTTCTCTCAGAATTCAAATGTTCAGTATAAAGAGATCGAAGGAGTAGATGGTGCAAATAAAGCTAGCTAGATTTTCATCACATACATTGACAAATCCTAAGGTCGCAGTTAGATTGTTTGGAACGGAGTCTTGAAAGCCACATCGCCTTCCGAGGATGACAAACAGAAAACGGCGATCTTGATGCGAGGATGAGCAACGCTAGTCCGCGAACTACAGCTGATCGGTGACGTCTAACCAGCAATTCTGCAATTCCCTTGACAAATGTCGTGTTCAGCTGCAAACGGTGAATGACCGAGGATGCTGATATGAATTGTAGCTCGGCAAGTGTTGATGGAGGAATAGCAATTAAAGGAAAGACAACCAGGTATGTGTGCATATATATATATATATATATATATATATATATATATATATATATATATATATATATATATATATATATATATACACATGGATATACTTTGATGTTAATCCTTTATAAATTGGGTTTCTGTTTTAGAGTTCTTTCTCCAATAAAATTCGGATAGCTTGTTGAGCGGCTGGAATCTTGGTTTTTAGTTGGCGGCGAAGTTAGAGAGCTTGGGTACTACTGTCTTTGTTTTTGATTGGTTTGTGTTTTTAGGTTTTTACTTTTTTTTTTTTTATCTTTTCCTTATTATTTGCTTTTATCTTTTTACTTTTGTTGGGTGTTCTCGGTTTAATTTTAACTTTCTTTTTCTTTTCTTTTCTTTTTTAGATCAAAATCTTTTTCTTTTGTTTTTATTATATATTTACGTTTTTTAGGGTTTTAGTTAAGTTAAATTACTTAATAGTATTTTAATTTGGTTCAAAATCTCTTTTTTAGGTAGTTATTTTTATTTTATTTTTTAAGGTTTACTTTAGAGTCGGATGGATTGGAATGTACAAGGTAACAAGCATAAATTTTCATACTTCAAATTCTTGCTTGTGAGGGGGCAATTGTTTACACCACATTTATTTTTATTATTTTAATTAAATGGTCTCATTGACGTCTATTTTTCACTAAGGGAAATTCTCTCTTGATTAGGGAATCTCATTCCTGGTGGAAACTTAGAGTGACACGTGGTGCACCCAAGGGTAAACCAAGAGACCATTTATTTTTTGACGTGTGTTTTCTGGTGAGCCAATTGATGCACAGGAAAATCAAAGATACGACTCAGTCAGTTATAAAAGATCGTGATAGTAGGGACCAGTTGCTCTGGAGGAAATCATGGAGAAGGTGGATCAAGTGGAGGAAGCCGTTACTTCATGCGCCTATAAATACAAGAAATCACGATGAAAGAACCCAACCAAATCGCCAATCAAACCAGAGCAAAACTCTAGCAAATTTCCTTTAGACTTAAGCAATTTCCATTTTAGACATCATCAGTTTTTAGATTTCATACTTTAGATTTCGACGTTCAGTTCTCTTAGTTGTAATCACTTTCATTCAGTTTCAATACAAATTCACAAATTCCTTTCAATTCCAGTCTACATTTATTTTATTTGTTCATCAATCTGTTGGCCCTAACAAGAACAGAATCACCTAGAGGGGGGTGAATAGGTGTCAAAGTTGAAAACTGAAAAATTCTAAGTTTTTCGGGAAACTTATTTTTCAGAGTCAAATTTCCTCAGAGTCAGAAGCTAGCTTACAGAAGTTGCTTCTGAGGGAAATTCTGCCTAAACACAGTTAGACTGTTTTCAGCAACAGAAGTTCTGATTTGAGAACTTCTGGACAGTCTTCTGAACAAAGACAATGATACTTTAGAGAAAATCTGTTTCAGCACTAAATATAAGCAAGTACACAGAAGCAAAAATAACAAGTATAAGAGGGAGAAAGAAGTTCAGGAGATCCTGATTGAACAATTCGATTTATCCAAGTTCGCCACAGAAGTCCTGTGACTACGTCTTGTCCCCTGAGGTCGCAGCCTACAGAGATTTTATAAATCCACTATTCAGAACTTTTATGGCAAGTTCAGAAGCTCCTTTACATCAACAGAACTTAAGCTAATTTCTCACTTAGTTCTGACTAGCCTAAAAAGAGTTAAAGGATTTCCACCAGAACAAACAATACTCTGTTTTCTGGATTTCTCACCCAACTCTAATCTCAACTAGATTTCTCTCTTTAAATCTAACTGAATATCACAAACGATATCAGTTTACAAGATTCCTATTATGAACTTGTTTTTCTTCACTCTCTCACTTTAACTAAGACTATGCTAAGAAAGATTGAGAATGAGAAGTGGTGCTCTGTTTTTCTTGTTAAAACAGTGCGTTGAGATTTTGCTCGATGATCACACGTCGTTGATGCAATGGAGCTTTGGCTACTATTTATAGTGAATGAAGATGACCGTTGGTGAATTTGAATCTTCAATAGAGATGACATCAGTTGTTGTAGCCGTTAATTTGTCAAGTCTTCAAACGGTCTTCAAACACTTTGATTCCGTTATCCTTGTTCTTTAACTAAATCCGGTAAGTGATTTGAAATCAAAGATGAGGTTGACTGGAATCATTCTTCAATTAGATCAACAAGGGGTAGACAAGGAAATTCTGGTTTCTTTTGAACAGACAAACGCGCTTCATCAAAACAGCTTTTTGAACTTTTGGCGCCTTGCATTAAATGCACTTGTCATAGCATTAAATGCTCAAACAGAACCCGTGACAAAGCTTTCAGAAGCTAATTTCCAGTTGTCTAGACTTCTGATCAAATTGTCAAATCTTCTGATTGCAAAGAACCTCTGAGGAGAGCTTTAGCAGACTTCGGCTTCAGAGCGGAGCATCCAGCTTCTGAATTATTGAAACTCTGATTTCAGCAAACGGATCTTCTGAGTCCTCTAGGCAATCCAGAAAAGATTCATTCAGCACCTGCTGAGTAACTTACACATAGACTAAGTAGAAAAATATTAGTCAACAATAAGCTATATGTAAGAGAGTATTAAGTTTTCATCTTCTGAAACGTTTGGACATAATCAAAACACTTAGGGTTCATCACAATCTTTTTCTTAAGGTGGTATCGTTTTTAGGTCTCTTTTATTCCGCACAGTCGTTTGATTTAGAAGTTAGTAGCGCAATTTCAACCCTAGTTCGAGAAAACTATAATTCTCTGGCACGCCCGCGCACACCCCACTAAAAAGAGCCGAAACAGAATATTTACTATTTCTAAATTTATAAATTCAAATTTGTATTTTAAATAAGGTTATAAAAAAGAGTGGAAATTTTTTTATTATAAACAATAGAAGAAAGTGTGTTTTATAAAAAAAAAAATTAGAAGAAATTGTGTTAGTGGGCTTTAGGAACAGACTCACCATTTTCTTTTTATTTTAATTTGTAATCTGTAACTAAAGGTTTAAATACATGTGCATCACCTTAAGAGCATGAGAAGCTAATGAGCGTAGTGGTTGGACAATCTGCTTCCTAAACTAGTGATGTAGGTTTGATCCCCTCAAGCAGTTGTGTGGTTTTTTATTTGTTAAAGATTAATTACTATCAAAACTACGTAGTTTTGATAATATTCTCACCATAAGAAGTGTTCTCAATTTAAACCTTGTTTTCATGCGATCCCTCCTCTATATATATAAATATATATAAATTTGCACAGGAAAGAAAATACATTTATTTTTATAATTTATAAGGAAAATAATATTATTTTTTTTGTAACAAATGTAACAAAATATAATAACAAACTATTAAAAAAATAAACAATTTAAGGCTAATTTAACAATACACGGTTTTCGTGTTTCTAAAATAACATAAAAAGTAAGAGAAAAAAAATGCAAATATAATTTAATAATGAGAACAAAATAGTAATATTTGATAAATAATGGACAAATTGAAATTTAAAATATGAAACTAAGTTGTTTGTTTTTTTAAAAAAAATGATCGATTAAGAAACTATTAAAAGCTATGTATAAAAATCCGTCAAAAAAAAAAAAGCTATATATAAAAAGGAACAATATAATTAATTAGTAAGGAAACAAATTAGATACAAATCAATTACTTCTAATAGATGAATACATTTAATAATTAATAAATTAATTAATAAAAAGAAGAAAAATGTGGAGATGCCAAGTAGGATTAGGAGGAAGGATTTTAGTAGATTACTAGTTTTTGCCCGTGCAAATGCACGGATTTAATTTTAATTTTTATACACATATGATAGTGTTCTCTCAATTTATGTTTTTACATTTTAATTTAAATATATGAGAAAATTCAAATAGTTTGATTTAATGTTTGAAACTCAATTCGGTCCTTTTTCAAAAAAATAAAATCCAATTCGGTCCTCAACAGATATTAGAAAACTTAATTAAGATCTGATTAGGTCTTTAACCTATGTTACAAACATTAATTATGTATAAAATTTTCTAAAATCACCATTAAATTTGCAAATTATATAGTGAAAATTAGTAAGAATTTTAATGTTTTCAATCAAGATATTATGAAATCATTCATTGGATCCGTCACATAACTGAAGTAACATTTCAATTTTTTTGTTATGAAATATGTCAATATTTTGTGATATTCTCAATAATTGTTTGTGTATTTTATGTTTTCTTTTGTTTGCTCATTATATTTACTTTCAAATGTACTTAGATTTCAGTTCAATTTTGCTAAAAAAAAAATTAAATACATTTAACCAAATCAATATTATATATCAAATTTTAGTTTTCGTTTTAGTTTAACTGATTCTTTTTACCCATTCGAAAACTGAAATTCAAAATATAGAAAAATAATAGAACGCTTCCGAACCATGTACACTTTGTTTTATAACAACAAATTTAGGTAAGAATAGACCTACCAACTCCATATAGGGCAGAGAAAACCACAGACCTCAATAAATGTTTATAGTGGAATTTAAAAAAAAAATTAATAAGAGCTAAATTTTGACGTCACTCAAATCTCAAACATTTCAAGTAGAAGATGATTGTCTTACCACTTAGACTAACTCTTATTGGCCAATGTACTACTCTCTTAATTATAAAAAGAAAAGTTTCATATTTTTTTATTATATTTTAAATAAACTCATCAACAAACTTTTCACCAGCGCAATACATTAAGAGCGCTCCAAATCTTTTCATATTTATATGTTACTCGCAAATTAATTTTTTGATACGTAAGTTTCCTTATTAAACACTTGAAATTAGATTAACTTATAAAAAATTAGAAAAAAATACATCATATTAAGATTTAAAATTCTCTATTGAACTTTCCAAATTAATTTTAATGGTGATTTAAAATACATCATACTAAAACAAAATAATCTCTCTAAATTAGAAAAAAATACATCATATTAAGATTTAAAATTTTCCAAATTGAACTTTCTAATTCCAAAATCACACTTTTTGCTCACGGTTATGGACAAAATCACGAATAAAGCACGTAGTTTCTGAAAAACATACTCGAAAATAGTTAATTTTGTAAAAAATTACAAAAAAAGAGCGTTTTCGAAAATAAAGTACGTAATTATTTTACCATCATCATTATTATCATTATTATTATTATTTCGAAAATAAAGAATGAAAAAAAATATAGATTTATCTAATATTTATAAAAATGAAAACAATACAATTCGTCATCCCAATCCATTATTATCTGTTATCTCAAATTTTTGAGCATTTAAATAATAGATTATAAATTAAATGATTAAAAAAATTAACTAAAATTATTATAAGCAAATCAAGCAAAAATAGAAATAAGGAAATAATCTAATAAATGTAAACAAATAAATTAAATCTAAAATTAAGGACATAATCTAATTGATGTGAAAGTAATCAATTGAATCTGATATTAATGAAATAATATAATAAAAAATTAGTGCACTTTGGAAATTCATATATATAGTAAGAAAAAATATATGAACATGAAAAAAAATACTGTGTTAATAAAGTGGTTAATGCATTAAATAGAGAAAATTAATTGAAAAATAAAATTGAATTAATTAAAAAATTCAAAAAAATTTCTTAGGAGGATTAGGAGGTTTAGCTTACGGATCCCATCTTGCTATAAAATTCTAGATGACAAAATAAACACCCTAAACCCTAGAAAATGAACTCGAGGCCCTAAATTATAAACCCTAAACCCTAATAGTTATGACATGTCGCTAAATTATTAGTCCGGTATAACGATGACATGGTACACCAGATGTATTCTAGAAATTCTCATTATTCTAGAATGGCTAAATAAAGAAATACGTAATATTAAATTTCCATAAAAATGTGACTAAAATATCATACTACTATTAAATTTCACTTGTAATTTCTTTTATTTTCTTTACTAAACTTTTGAAAATAAAATATTATAATTAATTCTAATTGATGAAATTGTAGTTAATAATAAATTTCTTTAAATTTTGGTATTATAGATTGTCATACCAATTGTTATTACGAAATATTTTCACTTAGAATTGAAATAAAAAATTTCTTATAGGAAAAAATATTTTCGAATAATCTAATCATTACTGAATTTTTGAAAGTATTCCTTTCCAAAAATGAAATTTTAATTAACATATTTCAATTTATTGTTTCATTGAATTCGAATCCGAATAAAATCATGGGTTAAATTTAAATCCTATTCATCCATCTTAATGGAGTTGTGATTACTGCACTGAAATTTAAAATTTGAAGGTTTGCATCAACAAATTTTATATGTAAACACAATGAGAAATCAACAACTTTGTTTGAAACAACGATATTTGCTTTAAGTAAATTAGATTACTGAATTTTATCAGAAAAATAAATAAAAATAAATTACTGAGTAAATTATACCATTGTTATAAATTAGGATTGTTCCAAAATTACATAAATTATAGGAAGAGATTTTATAAGATTATGGTAATAAGATTTTATGTATAAATTAAAGTAACATTTAAAAAAGACCATAAATAGCATTAAAAAAAAAACCATAAATAAAAATCGAAAATGGAAATAACTATTGATTACAATTAATATATATCAAAATATTAAATAAAATAATTGAAAAAATAGAAGAGAAATAAGAGCATGCCACATAGGATTCTAAGGTAGAGCTTTAGAATATTATATAGATTATATAGATATAGATGGGTAAGCAATTATAGTACTTATAGTTATTCTTGTCTTGTTAACATTTGGTTCTGTTAAACTTGGAAGTTCTTTTACCAATTTCGGCTCTATATAAAACTTCTTCTTCTTCTTTACATTTTTGGAAATTTAGTGAGAGCTAGCTTCCAGATAGTGAAAAAAATAGTAAATATATTTACGATTAATAGGAAACAATATTATACTCAATATATGTTATACTATGAGTATTTTTGTCTTTGTAAGACATTATAAATGCTTTTCTTATTTTGCACCTAGTTTACTGAAACGACATATATTCGAGAACGAATTAAATACTAAATAGCTAATTAGGAAAATTCTTAGGGAGTAAATCATAGTTACCCTATAAAAAGAGAGTTTTGATACATGCAGCCCTTAGGACTGCATATAAGCATTAAATGCAAGTGAATATTACCTTGTATTTAATGCTTGTATATTTATTAAACTAATTGTTTCAAATTTATTTATGTTAACAAAATAATCTAAATCTATAAAAATTTAATACAATCTAAATTACCAAAATTAACAAATGCACTAAGTATTTTAGGTTTAAAATTTTAATAATTTAGGATTTAGGATCTCGGGTTTAGGGTTCAATAATTAGAACTTAGGGTTCATTTAGGGTTTAGGGTTTAGTGTATGTAGTTTAAGTTCAATAATTAGGGTCTCGGGTTCACCAATTTAAGGTTAGGGTTTTATAGTATGTAGTTTAGGTTTAATAATTAGAATTTCAGTTCATTAGTGTTTGGGGTTCACCAATTTGGGGTTTAGGGTTTAGAGTTTGTAGGTTTCGGGTATAGGGTCTATAATTTAAAAATTAAGGTCTAACTTTAAAATAATTGATACTTTTATTTTTTGTTATGACAATTTATATATATCAGATTTTTATTATATTTTTACCATAAATAGATTTGAAAATAATAGTTTTACAAATGGAAAACTACAAAATACAAATATAAATTCACTTGTATTTAATGTTTATATGCAGCCCTTAGGGCTGCATATATCGGAACCGATAAAAGTAATACTGGCGTGTCAAATTTTTGACACCCCGAAATGCCAGGTAGCTTTACTGTTATATTGAATATTGAAATCCCAATAAAAACCTAATAAAGATCACCTCTAAATGTTTAAAAAGAGCTTGGGTGAAGAAGTTTTCAAGAAAAAATTAATTGATGGAGTTCATATGATTGATCAATTATGAGAAATTTCAAATGATTCTTTAGAGGTTCTGAACATCATCATATAATCATTTTCATATGGCCAAACTCAGTAATCAAACCTCTAAACTTTATGATTTCAAATAATTCTGTAAACTAGCTTATATTATTTAGACTTTTCTTTATGAAATTGTTAGACCGCTATTATCATCATCATCGCTAAATTATTGTGCATTATAGGCAAAGTTCTATTTCTTGTTGGTGACCTTTTCCAACTCCGAGTTTTGTAATGCTCTCGTATGCAATGCCTCATTTGGTTGAGAGAATTTTAGGTTCCAAAAATTTTTTGTATTTCTTTTCTTTCCTTAATAATATCCGAGCCTTGGGTTTTGTTCTTTTTTTAAAGGTGTCGACCTTGTCAGAATGTCCGAGCTTTATGAACCTTCCTTACCTTTGCTTTTAATTAAAAAAGTTGATATTTTAATATACTACAAGAAAATTACCGTTCGGCAACAACGTTATGTAACCAGAGACAAAATTGTTGCTAAAAATGGAATTTTAGCAAGAAAGTTTTCGAGTCGTTATCAAAGCTTGTGGCTATATATTCTCGGCCCTTCATCCTAAAAAAAGTGGGTGCCATTATTCATCGCCCTCCTTTGACTATTATACATCACTCCGGATCCACCTTCTTCAAATAATACTTATAAACATCCTTAATTCCCTTTAATTATTTTTTTTAATTTTTTATTATTTAACTGGTTTCCGAACACTATATTGGATGTCGACTAATCCAGTTTCGGGAGAACATTTTAGTGGATTATAATATCAAGCTCCCTCCGAATGACGGTAGTAGGACTCGAACCATGATTCTTTCTCTATCTCAACCCACCACCTACCGCTGAGCTACCAGTCATTGGTCTCTAATTTTATTTAAACATTAAACAACTTCTCACACAAAATGCTTACATATATGTAATATTGTTTTCACAAATAATACACTCGATTAAAATTGAAGAAATTGTAGGTTTTCAATCAGACGGAATTTTTGAATACATCATACATGCTTCACTCTAGTTTCTTTTTTTAGTTACACCCAGAACAAAAGAAAGGAAAAAACAAAACACTAAACAAAATACAAACGAACTCTTCGAGAAAGTTCTCGACCCACACCGAATATTTTCTTAATCAAATCACACATTTTAAAGCTTGGACTGAACATCATCTTTATCGCTAGTAAATGGTTGATCTTTTAACATATTGTTTAGCTCCTTTTCAAATCTATCCATTATTGGTTTTGGTAAGCTTTGTGACAACATTATCCCATTTTCACCATTTTTATTTTTATATGGCAAATGACTCCCACTTAGTCCTAAAGAGTGACTAAGTCCACCATATACAGCTTCACCCCATCCAACATCCATCTTTTCAAATCCAGAATATCTCCAATCGCTGGTACTGTAGCTTATTTCACTTGCCTTAAGATTACATAGATCTCGAACGTAATCTTCAATATTTACCTCCTTGTCCTTATCGTTTTGAATCAAATGTAATGCATAACTTAATGGATTCTCTATTATTTGTTTTGCACTTGTCGTTTTCGACACTCGAGGCAAAGCTGCATTTCCATAATAACCAGCAGGTAACTTAAGCTTACTTCGCAAATCAATAGTCCAAGAAAAATTGGTCCATTTGTTAGGATGTGGTTGAAATGCAATAACACGACACTTCCAAACCGATGCAGAGACTATTTCAAAAGAAGTACAATTGCGAAGATGAGGAGGAACGTGTCTCTTTAAAGCTAAGATTTCAGTTGGTCCCAAGAAGAAAGATTTATTACAAAGGCCTTTTTGTTTTGACGGATGATGATAAAGGTCTAGTTCACGTTCCAATGCAGCCACATCGGATTCAAGAAGTGGAGATGTAAGTTTTTGTGGATTGGTACTCAAATCAATGATATGTCTTTCCCATATTGGAAGAAGAGAGGGGGAAGTTGCCCCTCTTGCTATTTCCCCGATTGCATACATGAACTGACCTAAACCAGCAGCATCCAACATGGTGTGGTTGGTACGGATAACAAAAGTAAATCCTCCGCACTTGAGTCGTGTCACCTGTCAATTATCCAATATTACTAATGACATATCTTGTTCCAAGAATTTCTACATTGGAGCAGATCAATACGACAAATAAAATAATTCACGTAGGATTACCTGAACAAGCACGAGAGGGGAGTTAAGAATATGTTTAGAGCCAGGGACATCAAGAATCAGTTGATCGAAGCATGGAATTGGAGGTACAACCGGATAACCAAATTCCTCAAGGGTAACATCTGCATCAGCCTCGGTAAATAGTACACCTTCGCCGGTACATTCTACTACAAGTTTGCCTGAAGGATCTTCTCTAAGCCTACCTGCAAGTGGATAATAAAAAACAAGTGTTTCTGCAATAGACTTTCTTATCACCTTAATAGGGTCTACACCATTCTTGGAAGGAATGTGAGAATATATTGCTATGGTAGCAGCGTGAAGCTTGAAAGCATCTAGACTATCTATGTCGGATAATTTCTTGAATTCATAAGGTGTAGGTTTTGCAGGGGGCACTAATTCAGATACATTCCTACGTACCTTAAACGTTATGGAAGATGGAGATTTTGTCGGTAATGACATGATTTATTTAAGGTAGGAATATTACAATTACACTTGCGCTCTCTTAGACAATTGATCAACAAACGACTTGGGGTTCAATTTATAGAAGGAAACTCCACCAACCATATAATAACCCATATAAAGAAATGTAATCATATCATCAACCTTAATCAGTTATTGACATAACTTTTAACTTTTGAGATCCAATAATTACTTTACTTGAAAAATTATGATTCGATGGAAGCCCCCCAAGAACCGTACCCTTATGCAGCCACCTATACCCACTCCTCCTGAAGCCGGTATCGTTGAACTTCATGTTTAAACTGATAGTTAAGAATTAAAGACATTTCTTTTTACATTGATCTCTGACACACTATTCATGTGTGAATTTCCTTTAAACTCTAAACGCGTATAATACATATCAATCTTATCATGTGATTTTAGTTTACCAATAAATGAGATCGTCAAGACTTTAAATACGAGCCCATTTAATTACATAAGTTCTTATACCATATCAGGAAATTGATTGAATTAAAAATTTAAACGATAATCATGGCCAATGACTTTTTTTTATATCAATGTGTTAGCGATAACAAAAATATTTCCGTTCAACATTGGCTCGTGTGGAAATAAATGCGGGCGTGCCAGAGAATTTGGTTCTCAACCTACGCTCTAGGAAGCGGTTTAAAATGTGAAGGGTTGCGCCTATTCCTAATGGATACTTGATTGCTAACTAAGCGATTGGACGGGAAAAGCAAGGATTGAGAAAACGTTTCCCTTGGGTTCCTAGTCGGGGTCAGCACAACTTTGACTAGAAAATGGACCAATTAAATGCTTTGTAAACTTAAAATAAGAAATCAATAAACAAAACCAAACTTTTGGAAATTTAATTTTATTGATCAATATAATGTCAAGTTACAAATGCAAGAGATGATTACAAACCAAAAATCCAACAAAAGTATTAATGTGATCAATGTTAATTAACAAAAGATAACAAACAACTAAAGATTGGAAATAACAAAAATGTCAAATTAAACCGAATTGGCGAGCTTTAACTTCTTGCTTCGATTGGCAATGGTGTTGGATGTGTGGCAATGGTGTTGGATGTGTGGAAATGGTGTCACCAAACTTATGAAAATCAGCACACAACCAAGGAATTTCGGTGTCGGAATTCGTGGAAATGGATGTCGGGTTTGAAAGGGATTGTGTAAAAGACTATGTGGGTTTGATTCGGGTGAATTCGGGACGGGTTTAAGGTGAAAAACGTGAATGACGGGGCTGTTTTGATTTGGTATGAACAAAAGGTGTATAAAAGCTTGAATTTGTGTGCTAAATGGCAATGAATGACTAAAAGATCAAAGGATTAATGACTAAGAATGAAAATAAAGGCTAAATGAGATGATTGTTTACCGAATTGGGATTGTAAATTGACAAGAATGGAGTTGGAATTGAAGAACTAAGGACCGAAGTTTAAAGAGCTCTAGAGAGAAAAGTTAAGATTGATTTTGATATGTTTTGTATTGATTTGATTGTTCAACACTCAAATTACCCACCCACTATCTCCACATTTCTTCATGTCCATTATGCACATCATGCTCCACGTTTTTAGGCACCCCTTGGATCATGGTTGCTTGAAAATAGTCATGTTTATTTGGTGTAGAAAAAATTCCATTAGCCTTTATTCTTTTCGTGCTTCTTCAAGTGTCTTCAAAAATTTGTTGTGCGACGCCCGTTGATCCCGCGAAAAATCCGAGAATACCGTTGAAAATGTGAGGATGTCTTCTTTCCGGTGATGTCAATTTCTCCACGTGTCTTCGACGTTCGGGTCTTCAAATGGTTTAATCAAAATGGTTTCATGTGACAAATAAATAGTAGAAATTAATAGATTAAGTAAAAGACTTAATTAATCCACTAAATCCACTACTTCCATCTTCACTACCCAACTTTTGACCAAGTATTTTCCTTCTCTTCTTCTCTTTTAATCTCCCTTTTGTCACTTTTATTTCTTTTTATTTTATTCTCATTTCTAACCTTACTTTCTTCTCTCATTTTCCATAACATTAAATACCGTAGGATAAAAATTAGGGAAAAGTACAAATAAAACCCTTGTGGTTTCACACTTTTGCAAATAGAGGAATGTGGTTTATTTTTTTGCAAATAGAGGAACATGGTTTCAAACATTAACAAAATTGCGGAATCCCTTAACACCGTTAAATAATGATGACGTGGCAAGGGTACCATCGTCTTTTTACTTAAAAAAAATAATAAAAAAACTATGTGGTTTCAATTTTTGCAAATAAAGGAATGTGGTTTGTTTTTCTTTGCAAATCTAGGAATGTGGTTTTAGAATTTTTACAAATAAAGGAATGTGATTTCAAATGTTTGCAAATTAAATAATGAATTGAAGAAAGTTTAGATAAAATGTTTCGATAGACAAAAAGTAATAATAGTGTAGCTGGTGGTTAATAATCATTGAAATTTCTTTCAATCAAATATTTTGTTGTTGGTTCGGGAAGTATAACATTTTAGTTGGATGTCAGCTAGGAGAGTTTACTTAAACTTTGGAATAACTAGAATTAAATGGTTAATCAAATTTAAACTTTATCAGTTTCCTCGCATATTTTATACACGTGTGTGAAAAGGTAGAGGTTTTTGGTTCAACTACTTAATGAGAATATCCCTTAACATTTGATTGAAATTTATAAATAATTATCTAACAAAAAATGACTAAAATTTCTCAATATTAAAAACGAGTTAAAAAGATTATTTAGAATTAACTTTACATACGTTTGGGTTAGGGTTAGGGTTAGGGTTACCCATTGAAATCATAATATTAACTTTCAGTGAAAGAAATTTCAATGATTATTAACCACCAGCTACAATATTATTACTTTTTGTCTATCGAAACCTTTTATCTAAAATTTCTTCAATTCATTATTTAATTTGCAAACATTTGAAATCACATTCCTTTATTTGTAAAAATTCTAAAACCACATTCCTTTATTTGCAAAAATTGAAACCACATAGTTTTTTTATTATTTTTTAAGTAAAAAGACGATGGTACCCTTGCCACGTCATCATTATTTAACGGTGTTAAAGAATTCCGCGATTTTGTTAACGTTTGAAACCACGTTCCTCTATTTGCAAAAAAAGAAACCACATTCCTCTATTTGCAAAAGTGTGAAACCACAGGAGTTTTATTTGTACTTTTCCCTAAAAATTATAACCTATAGTTTGATGTGAATAAATGTAAAAAATTACATTTACCCCCAACAATAAAAATAAATATCATGTTTACTATATATTTTCAGTAAAATTAATACAATTGTTTTTTGGTCTAGTGCATATCTACAAATACATATTGAATTATGAAACTAGATTTTTTTTATTTTTTTGCCATGTGTTAACTTTCCTAATTTATAAATTATTGATGACAAAATAAATGTAATACGTGAGATTTTTCTTTGACATTTTAAATCATTGTGTATCTTTATAGTAATTAGGAATAGTTTAAATTTTGTGGTTGAATATTAGCTTTTAATTACAGAAAGAATATAATTAAGTTCTTAAAAACATGAGATAGATAATTTTAACTTGGTTGAGGGAAAGAAATAAAAAGTGATTATTGAATAATTAAACTAAAGAGGTGGTGTGACATGCGGATAGCATGCATATCTTGAAGTATGGTTTAGATGACAAATTTTTTTCTAACTCTTCACAATTGTAAGAAGAACTTGATAGAGTTAGGTGTCAAGAAGCCAAAAAAATTCTAGAGGTAACAAAAAAAAAAAAGAAAATTAAACAAATAAATCCACTTGTTTTTCTTCCCTGTACGCCTCCCTCCTCCTTCACTCTCTCATTTTTCTTTAATTTTAGTTTCCTCCTTTTTCTTTCATAAAAATCTACAATTTCATTTTTAGCATTTATTTGAAGAAAAGTAAAGCTAAATATTGAAGGGGTTAATCCATCAACTCTAGGTTTAGGAATTTATGGATTTAACACTTCACTACAAGAAATTCGATTATATGTGACAACTATTTAAGTGTGACATAAATTGTTGTAACAAAAGCTCTATTATTTGTGATATTAAGTTTTTAATTGTCGGCAAAAAAAAATTTGTGACAGTTTTTTTGAAATAATCACAGATAGGTGAATGATTTTGTGACAATAATATCAACTTGTAACTGATAAAATTATGTGACAATTATAATTGTAACAATAAATATAAAGTATGTTACAACATATTTAAAATTGGCATAAATATTATATTCGTGACAGGTTAAATAAATTATCACAATTTTGTTTAAAAGATTGTGACAACAAAATTCAACTGTAATGAATATACTTATGTTACAATTAATAGTTGTAACAAAAATATTAAAAATATATGACAATATAATTAAAGTTGTCATAAATTCTATTTTAGTGATAATTATAAATAAATGTCATAAATTATCATTTAGTTTTGTGCTAACAAATTAAAAGGGTAACTAAAGTAAATTTGCTACAATTAATTGTTGTAACAGAATGTTTAAAAGTCGTGACAATTTAGTATTAGTTGTTGTGTACAAAAGAGTGGATGACACTAGCAAGTGCACTAGACAAGTAATAAAGTGATAAGTTATCGTCTCCACAGGGATAGAACAGTTTCAAGTTGGTCTCTTTACTGAAACAGAACAGTCGGGTGATTGGTCTAGATTTATTGATTGAATTTAATCTAACTAAGTCTACTATTAATCTAAGGTTGTCACTGAGCATGCAATAATAAGCTAAGAGATATCAATAATAAGGAAACATGTGTAAAGCGCAGCCAGAACTGATGGCAAACAAGCACACATTCCATTTATACAAATCCACCATGTTTATTATAAGTCTAAGGTATCTTCACTGTATTCACTCAAGTCAGATGGTCACATGTTCCCAAGATTCTTTATACTTATGCAAAATTAGTTTCCATTAGATTACACAAGCACAAGCGTTAAGCACATGAAGCATCTTATAAATAAGAACCCTTAGCACACATTTTATCCTTATTGGTCCCGGTATAAAACATATGTGTTCAATCAGTTTATCTATTGCTTGATCCGAGTTGGTCACTACAACATCAAACAACTGAAAATACAAGTTAGCTAGACTTATATATGAATGAAGATTCTATTGAACAAGCTGAATAAACATGGTTTCATTGATAAAAGGAAAGTGACGCTTACAAACCACAAGCCAGAAAGCTGGCTTTCGACCTTGAGTGACTAGTCACTCATTGTCATGTTTACAGCGTTTGAAGGAATGGAAAACTAAGAACATGTTCTACTTGGCCTCGAATGAGACTTCCACAGAAACGACTACAACTAAAGCTAAGTTTACTGAAATTGAAAGCTACTAATGACTGGTAATATGAGATATTAAAAACAATACTCTTGCAGGAGTATTTATACAAGAAAGAAAAGAAACAAACAAAATGGAAGATGCTTCTCGGAATCTGGCTGTTCTTGGGCAGGTTGTTCTCTAGCAGAAGAAGACAACTGCATAATAGGACAAGTCAACCTGCAGAAAGAGACAAATGCACAAGAAGACAACTTCACATCACAATGCTTTCACAAACCTCCAAAACCTTGCTTTTTCTCTTCCCCACATCACAAAACCGAGAACATGTGAGGAGAGGGTATCTTTGACCTGATTTTCTGCAGATTCAACCCTAAATTCAAGCTGTTCAGACTCAACTAAGCACAAGCAGACTAACTGGGAGCACAGGCTGAACTTGTGCCTTAAAGAACAGTCTCAAGCTGTTCGAAACACAGTTTTGGCACGAAAACACTATGGAAAACCCTTGATTTTATAGACACAAATCACACCCAACAATAGTTGTCATAAAATTTAACTATATCAAATAGGGATGACAACAGATATTATACTATTTGACCCTGTTTGACCCTAATGGGATTATTGAACCCGATTTTAAAAGGTAGGGGACATGTATGAGACTACCAACTCCTAGGTAACCTTTATTTGATACTCGTCGTATATTATTTGGTGTTTGACTTGTAATGTGCAACGTTTCATTTCCAACAACAACAAAAACAAATATTGGTATACAAATAGACCATGATCTTTATAACTGAATTGAACTGAATTGAAATGAAGTTCATTTACTGAAAGGAAATCACTGAACTAAATCGAATTGAACTGAACTGAATTAATTAAACTAAATTGAACTGAACTGAACCACCGATAAGACATAAAAACATGGTCTTAATGTTTGAATTTAGCACCGAAATAATTCAATTTTTAGTAATTAATATTTGTAGTACAAAAATATAATGGTTAATTTTTATTTGTATCAAACAATTTGATCCAAATACGAACATAGACGTCATTAGAACATATTTTTATGCTAACATAATATTATAATTACAAACAAGTAATGGGCATCAATTGGTACCCGTTAACTAAAAGTTAAGGATATGAGATTTGAAGAGTAAAGTCGTTAGGGGTATCTGGGATGGATACTTGTGACGAAATCTAACCGGGTAACGGCAATGTTTTAGAAGTCGCTAGCTAGGTGTTCCTGGGGGTCAGGGGCTGGTCACGTTATAAGGCTTTGTTCTTTATGCCGTATTAGTAATTTATTTGAGTTCAATTCAACTCAGTAGTATTCAGTTCAGTTTGTTCATAAAAAACAAGGGTTAACTAGTCGATGACAAATTGGATTTGAATCATTTAACGAGGCTTAGCCATTCCATTGGTCCAAATTGGATTCTTGATTTTGAACAAATAGACAGACCTTACACAAGTATCGAAAGATCAAATAATACTCCATCTCTAAATTTTTTTGAACGGATCCCATCCCTACTCTTAAACTTAATTTTCATTATTTTTTGATAATTAAAACTTGTTTTATAATACTTAATTGTAATTAAATATTACCAGAATCTGTAAATAGTTGCCACTTAAATCTATATATCTATATAAAAGTGGAACTCAAATGCTAGTACCACAAGATGCCATGTCAGCTTTTATGTGTCAAAACCACAAAAATCACATTTTCAAATTTTTTAATTTACAAACAATTAATATTTTTGTTGCTGTTTCGTAGTTGTTTCGGTTTCTGAACAAAAAATCCCCCAAACTGAACCTTTTCAACTCCCCCTCATCACAAAAAAAGTAACAGATGATGAGAAATTGAAGTTCAATTGGGTATATAAATGGTGAGATTCGGCTCCATGGGTTGTTATTATGACTGATGGACTATGACGTTCAAAGCTATTGTTTTGGCTGGTAAGAATCCTTCGATTGATGTAATACTAAAACTACAGATGTTGGTGATTCTTATTTGTTTATAATGATGAATTGATCTTGCATACAACTACTTAGGATTTCAGATAATGGTGGAATACGAACAGTCTGAGATATTGTCAAAGTAGAGCAGAGCAAAAAGAAAGCAGGAGGTGTGTAGATGCTTCGATCAATCATGGTTCTCATTGAGGTGTAAAAATTCTTAATTCCTAGGAATTTGGTTATTCCCTGCTTTTCTTTTGCCATGACTATCAAATTAAATATATATTTATTTCTAAAGATTTCAATCTCTACATTTTTGCTTCTAACATTTTGCCATTATCTATTATTCCTATGATTGAATATATAGCCTCACCGCAATGTTCAGTTTCATCAAATTTGAAATTTGCTTGGTGAAGTCTTTAGTTTTAATACTGCTAACCTTATCATAGGGGAAAATGTGGTTTAGGTTTAAAGTTCATTCTGCAGGATGGTTAACTACTGTTTTCAACTTTTACTTTGATATTCGATTCTTTTGTTGGTTTCGACGAGCCTGAGCAGGTGTTTTAGAGCATTTGACTGGAGTAACAAAAATATCCTACCTTGCATATATTTTCCAATTCTATCCAAGTTCTAATCCAATTTATTTAGTATAACAAATTAATGAAGGTTCCTTGATCCGGAGAGGATTAACGAGGGAAAACTATAGTTACTACTTTCTGATGTTGATAGGTTTTCTATAGGTGGAGTGTTTTTAAGATTGCTTTTCGCCAATTAATCTTAAAAAATTATTAGTTCTTGAGTTGATTAAAATGTTCATAAGAAAGTTTTCAGGTCACAAGAAGAACTATCAATTTTTATGCAACTTTTGATATTTGTAGCTAATATTGTGGCTAACTCTCTCATTTTCTCCTTAATATATTACAGCAAACTTCACTTAAATACGTTCTTTGTTTTTCGTTACAACTCTTCTCCTTTGATGTTTCATGCATTTGTAATTTCTGCTCTTTCCTTTGCTCACATGTTCTTCCTCCATCAGTCTGCGCAATCTATAAGATGTAATTAATTACAGTTCAAAATTTTATGTACCTTCCAAGAATTGCATTTGATCTTCCCAATTACCATGCTCATTCTTTCCTATTTGATGTTTTACAGGAAGATGTTGACTCGACCACCGAGATTATTGATTTCATCCCACTTTTTAACAATTATATTGGCATGCTCTCCCTTTCAGAAATCTCCCTCATCTTGGTACGCTTTGTTTCATACCACACTATAGTTACACTTTCTAAAGGCATTCAATTCCAAACTATGTTAACATGTGGCTACACTTGTCTTTTAACTCAATATTTATAGGAGAATATGAATGGTTTTGCTACTTCTCACAAAATTTCAATCTCTTGGGATTCATTTAGGAGTTGAATTTCATGCAAGTAGATAAATGTTGCTTTGAAAGTGTTTTTGGAGGCTAAGTGTTTGCTTTCAATTATCTATATAGAATTCCAGGATTATCTCAATGTTAATGTCAATGAAATTTGACCAAAAACAAAATGTTAGAAGCATTGCTAACAGCTTAGACTAACAGATTGAAAAGTGTTGCTCTACTGTGAAGCAAATTACTGAAAAACTATTGTTCAATTCCAAGTTTGCTGCATTAATCCTTACTAACTATGTACTAGAACAAATAAGTTTGACAAGTGCTTAATTGAAGGGAAAATGCAGTTCCTGAAAATAAAGAAGAGAATGGAGAAAGTTGAAGCGGTGCCTCAGCGATGCTTCCCAAAATTAAATTTACTTATAAATTTGTAATTTAGTGGGTTCTGCACCTAAAGTTTAGTATTTCATTTTTAATTATAACCTAATTTGAGTGGTTTTTCTAGGAATGTCCTAATAATTTTGAAGATTTGTATTTACAATTAATTGGTTCTTTTTTTTTCTGTCTCCTCATATCTCCTATATGGTTGTTTTAGATTAATTTTAATTTTTAAAGTTTATGCTCTATTTTATGTGTGGTTGAAAGAGTTTGTGTTTAATATGATGAGATGAATAAGTAGCTTATTCTTATTATTAAAGTGGGTGTGGTTTGAGAGAGTGGTAGGAAACAAAAAGCATATAAATAAGCCTTTAGGAAAATAGTAGGTCACACAGGCCTGTGACATTACCATGGGATGAGATTTTTAATATGTACCTCCATTCACTAACTCCCATTTTAGAGTCCGACTCTTTATGCGACTACTAACTTTAACTGCTAATCGTAAAATAATAAACAATATTATATTGAAAAAATATCTAAAATGCCTTCATATTATGTTACTTTTTAAAAACATAAAGAACGACGGTTCATAAAGGCACTATTTAGAGTAAAAAACATAAATTCCAATTTAATGCTTAATGACCAAAATAAAGTTTGGTCATTACAGTTTACGTGAACACGACTCTATATAAAATAATATGTTCTATCATATTCATTAATATTTTAATTAATTATAATTTGCACTTTATATTTTGAAAAATCTATATATATATAAATAAATAATTAGGTAAATCAAATCAAATTATATTATATTATAAGAACAAAATTTAATTTGATATATTTTGCAATTTTACGAAAATAAGAAAAAAGATTATTAACTCCGCGCATTGCGCGGACGTACGACTAGTTAAACAAATAATCAACAAAAGAAAAGTTACTCTTTTATTTTTCTTTCCTTCTTTTCTTTCCCTCCTTTTTTTTGCCTCATTTCCCCCACAACTCACGTTTTTTTGTTCACAACCAATTGCACTACTACACTTTCCTTCAAAAAAATAAATTAAAAATTGCACTTCTACACTTTCCTTCATTTCGTCCATATGCATTTCTTTTTTTAACTATTATATTTCGTTCAAATTTCATGCTCGTCCTAAAATTTCATCATTTTTATACAATAATTGGCAGAAATGGCATCAAAATCCAACCAAAAGAAGAGGCAACGACCAAACTCTAAGGTTGACATTCAAAAGCAAACAAATGACGGGAAGCGGAGTGGATATCTAGCCAACCAACGCCGACTAACAACTGAGCAACATCAATTAATGAACCACACCCATTCAAGGAATCAATTTGTCGATTCAGATGAAACTTAATCTCCCTCACCCGATTTGCAATTCATGGCAGAAGGATATATCGTTGATGAACGTTTGACATTCTGCTCTCGATATATTAACACCATGGATACCAAATTCAACAGGTTATCTAGGAATGATGATTTTGTTGATGCCATATGTAGTAATTTATCCATCTTTAAGAGAAATGGGTAGCCAAAAGGACGTGCAGATCAGGTATATTTGAGTACGACTGAATTTGATGAAGCAAGGATGTATATACTCCAAAACTGTGACGAAGTGTTGCCGTATATTGCGTAAGTATAAACAATGTTTTTCTTAAAAAAATTTAGATATCTAATAATGTATATGACAACTAATTTCTATGTTGAGCAGAAAACATAAATCACAATTAGTTGGTCGGAATGACAAGGATATTATAGCGAAGCATAAAGTTGAATTTCCGCAGTGGTTTTATTCCCAAGTAAGTTAGAAAATAGAAAGGGAACTATGGTTTTATTTTTAATTTTCTACTGATTCTACATTTTAATTTGTTTTCTTTCTTTTTTTCAATGATTAGGTCTCAAAACTACATAAAGAAGAACTGGTAGATGGTGATCTTCTCAATTTGGCAATTGGGCCACACAAATTAGTTCATCGATACGATTCTTATGTAGTGAACGGATTCAGATTTCACACAAATTCACATGAAAAACATTTAAAATGTCAAAACAGTGGCATGTTAGTGAAAGGAGATGAATCTACTCAACTACAAGAATATTATGGTGTATTGACCAATATTTATAAGTTGTCTTTCGTTGGTAGCAATGAGGTCTTTGTGTTCAAATATCACTGGTGGGATGTTAATAGAAATGGTGTAGGTTATAAAATTAACAAATGGGGCTATACTTATGTCAACTCAAGTCGGTCTTTGAATACTAAGGAGAATTTTGTGTTAGCTGCTCAAGCAGAACAAGTATACTTTCTAAAGGATATGAATGATCCTCAATGGTTGGCTGTGAATAAGCATTCTCCTAGAGATGTTTATTTCAATCCATCGTCCTTAGTAGATGATGATTTAGTAGATGATCCAAGCTCTAATGATGCAGAAGCATACCAGAGTGCCACTATCTCAAATCAAATCAATTTGGATGATATGATTGATGATCATATGAACCAAGTATTCAACAGGGATGATTTTGAAGCTGAAACTGTGAATGAAGGAGCAGAAGATGATTCAATTAAGGAAGTCCTTGAAGATGATGATGCTTTCTCTTTGAATAGTGATGATGATGCGAACTTGGATTCCAACATGGGATTCATTTTGTGATTATAATATGCTTTGAAATAACTTTTAGTTTATTTATTTGTTAAACATTTTAGAGTGACAATTAATCATAGCTGTGATCCAAATGCATAAAGGACAACCGAAACTCAGAGCATTATGTTTGCCCCAAATTGAGAGTCCTATTTCTCGACCTTTGCCAAAAATTATCTTTCTCATCCCGTCTTAGTACATACTATTTCACGACCTTTACACTAAGGTGCTAATTGTTAAAATCTCTTTCTGATTCTATACACTAAGGTGCTTTCTATGTTGAAATAATTAGAGGAGGGAATAAAACTTTGGAGGGACGAAAAAATAGACTTGGCTAATATTTCATAAACACTCAATTCTCACAACTAATATACACTCACAATCTTTCTATTTTTTCGTTTGCAGTACAACCATTCATTTACATCCACTCTTATTTATACAAGCTAGATGGATTACAATCTTATTTTATTTTAGCTATAATACAAATTCCACCTCTAACTAGATACATGATCCTAATACTTAGAATCAGAGGTACTTTGGTTTTATTTTACAAATCCATTAACTTATACATTCCCAATATTATTGCTTATCACCATCTCATGCATGCACTCCACGTAAAACTTCTATTCCAATTTTGCTACATTTGCCGATTCTACTCTTCCAACATTTACCTCATGAAATTAAGTTTATTTTATTTTTAACATGCCCCCGTAAACTTAATTTTCTGTGACTCCGAGTTGGGCTCTCAACAGGCTGAACACGTCATATTTCAGGGGCTTCGTGAAAATATCCGCAATCTGGTCTTGTGTTTTCACATACTGCAGTTTCACCTCCTTATTCTCAACGCACTCCCGAATATAGTGATATCTTGTGTCAATGTGCTTGCTTCGATCATGAAATACTGGATTTTTAGCTAACTCCAATGCAGATTTGTTGTCGATGAAAATATATGTCGGATCATTTTGTGTCATCCGAAATTCTTTCAATAATCTTCGGAGCCAAATTGCATGACAGACACACGAGGTTGCAGCAACGTATTCAGCCTCGCAGGTTGATAAAGTCACAATCGCCTGTTTTTTCGAACTCCACGTAAACGCAGTATCTCCAAGAAAAAATACAAACCCAGTTGTACTCTTTCTTTCATCTTTGTCACCGGCCCAATCACTATCACAATATCCAACTAATTTGAAATCATCAGATTTTGAATAAAATAATCCCAAATTAGTTGTACCTTTGACATATCGTAGAATTCTTTTTGCTGCATTCCAGTGTGATATTGTTGGGGCTTCCATATACCGACTTACTAAGCCGACTGCAAAAAGAATATCCGGTCTCGTACAAGTCAAATATCTGAGACTCTCGACCAAGCTTCGAAATAACGTCGGGTTGACTCTGTCTCCGCCTTCATCTTTGGTCAACTTTAATTCGCATTCGACCGGTGTACTGACAGAGTTGCAATTCTCCATTTGGAACTTCTTCAGGATCTCATTGGCAAAACTATTTTGAGAAATAAAAATTCCTTCGTCAGTCTGCTTCACTTCTATGCCAAGATAATATGACATCAGGACAAGATCTGTCATCTCAAATTCACGAGCCATCGTCTTTCTGAACTCTTCAAACATCTTCGGATTATTCCCTGTAAAAATGAGATCATCTACATATAAACAGACAAGTAACATATCTCCATTTTTCACTTTTGCATACAGGGCATATTCGTGCGGGCATTTGACAAAACCATTTTCTCGAAAGTATTTGTCAATGCGACTATTCCAGGCTCGTGGTGCTTGTTTGAGACCATAAAGTGCCTTTTTTAATTTTAGCACTTTATTTTCTTGATTTTTCACAACATAACCCGGCGGTTGCTGAATATAGATCTCTTCCTCTAGAAATCCGTTGAGAAATGCAGATTTAACATCCATTTGATGAATTTTCCACCCGTGTTGAGCAACTACAGAAATCACCAGCCTGATACTCTCCATCCGGGCAACAGGAGCAAAAACTTCATTGTAGTCAATACCGGGTCGTTGGCTGAACCCTTTTGCCACCAATCTTGCTTTATATCTGACAATTTTGCCATTTGCATCTTTCTTCGCCTTAAATACCCATTTAACTCCAATGGGTTTTTGACCTTCCGGAAGTGAAGCGAGTTCCCACGTTTTATTTTTTTCAATCGAATGAATCTCCTCGTCCATGGCTTTCCTCCATTTTTCATCCTTCATTGCTTCTTCTAGATCTGTAGGTTCATCATTAACAAAATGACAATACAGGGTTAGCTCACTAAGATTTCTAGTGACATCATAAAGTTCTTCAATGCTCCTGAATTTCTGTGGACTTTCATCTGAGCTTTCTTCATTGCTGGAAGACGACTCCGAGCTAGATGAGCTGGATGATGTCGAACTGGACCCCGGTGTTATAGCAGCGGAAGATTCTTCTTGATCACTGTTTTCATCCAGGAAAGGATAAAAACTGTAGTTCTCTTTTCTCTCCGTCCAGTCCCAAACTGCTTCTTCATCAACTGTGACATCTCTGCTGATGATAATTTTCTCTGCCAGTGGATCAAACAGTTTGTAGCCTTTGGAATATTCTGAATAGCCCACGAACAAATATTTCTTGCTTTTGTCATCGAGCTTCTTGCGTTCTTCATCTGCAACATGAACATAAGCAATACTACCAAAAACACGTAAATGATGAATACTGGGCTTGATTCCGCTCCAAACTTCTTGAGGCGTTTTATTTTTGACACTAATAGTTGGGGATCTGTTCAATAAATAGACAGCACAATCTACTGTTTCGACCCATAATTCCTTTGGCAAATTTTTGCTTTTTAACATACTTCTTACCATGTTGAGAACTGTTCGGTTCTTCCTTTCAACTACACCATTTTGCTGAGGCGATCTCGGGACGGAAAGGAAATGACGGATTTCTTCTTCTTCACAAAACTGTTTGAACTGGTTGGACATGTATTCGCCACCTCTGTCAGATCTCAGTGCCTTGATGCGATGACCACTTTCATTTTCCACGAGGGCTTTAAATTTTTTAAATACGCCAAAAACTTCTGACTTTTCCTTCAAAAAATACACCCAGATTTTTCTACTATAATCATCAATAAAAAGTAGAAAATATCTATTTTTACCCAAGGAAAGTGGTGTAATTGGTCCACACACGTCAATATGAACTAGCTCAAGTGGCGCCTTTGCTCTTGACATGGATTCTTTCGGAAAACTGGTTCTGAACTGCTTTCCAACAAGACATCCTTCGCAAAGTTGATGTGGCTGGTCAATGTTAGGCAAACCTTTCACCATCTGTTTCTGGCCCAACAGCTTCAAACCTCCGAAATTGAGATGTCCATACCGCAAATGCCATAGCCACGGGGAAATTTTTACATAAGCTTTCAAACATTTGGCCACGTCTGTTTGAATATTGATTGTGAACATTCTATTTTTCGACATCGGCACCCGTGCAATTAACTCCTTCTTCTGATTCAATAGGAGTAATTTTCGATCCGCCATATGAACTTCATAGTTCTTTTCCAGTAACTGTCCCAAACTCAGAATATTGCTTTTCATGTTAGGAACAAAATAAACATCATCAATAAATTGGTGAGAACCATTTTTCAACCGAATCAAAATTGTTCCTTTGCCGGTGATGGAAACTTTGGAGGAATCTCCAAATACAACATTACCACGAATAGACTCGTCAAGATCCACGAACATCTTCTTGTCACCACACATATGGTTACTTGCTCCGTTGTCAAGATACCATATGTTATTTTCACAATTTTCTTCTCCTTCATAGGTAAGTAACACCGTGCCGGTTACTTCCTCCTCTTGAATGTTGTTAACTGTCTCCTCTACCTCCTTCGGGGAACTCCAACACTCCACCGCGTAGTGACCAAACTTTGAACAATTGTAACATTGAATATTTGATTTGTCTCGTCCATCATTCTGCCTCCAGTTTCCTCTACCTTGTCCACGTCCACGTCCTCTGCCTCTGCCTCTGTTAAATTGAGTGCTTCTGTCAGCTTGACTTTCATCATTTCTGTTTTGACTTCTTCCACGTCCTCCACGTCCTCTTCCTCTTCCAAATCCACCTCGGCCTCTTCCGCGTCCTCTGTCTGCCTGGCTTCTTTCTTGGTTGTTTTCGCCATTTTTAGACACCGTCTTTGCAACTAAGACGTGTTCCATAGAATCTTCTCGTCTTTTCGCGAACCGTTCCTCACGAGCTTGTAAAGATCCAATGACTTCATCAAGTGACATTGTAGTAATGTCTTTAGATTCTTCAATAGCCACTACTACGTAGTCAAATTTCGGTAATAGCGACCGCAAAAAATTTTCAACGATTCTGGTTTCTTCAACTTTTTCTCCATATTGCCGCATCTGGTTTACCACAGCTTTAACTCATGATGAATAATCAATAATCGCCTCTGATTCCTTCATCTTCATACTCTCAAATTCACCTCTCAACATCTGTAGACAAACCTTTTTAACTTTCTCTTCTCCTTGAAGAGAAACACGTAAAATCTCCCATGCCTGCTTTGACGTCGTAGCTTCAGCTACCTTCTCAAACCTTACTTCATCTAAACCCTGATAGATTAAAGTAAGTGCCTTCTAGTCATTTTTACGCATTTTTTCCAGAGCTTCTTTTTCAGCCTGTGGCAATGCTTTTTCATTGACAGGGACTACATAGCCATTCTCGACGATATCCCAGACTTCTTGGCAGCCGAGTAACGCCTTCATACGAATACACCAACTTGAATAATTGGTTTTTGTAAGGAGAGGGAACTGATAAGAAATTTTATCTGCCATTTTCGAAGGATTTCTTAATTCTATGCAGAAGGACAACTCTCAGAAACTTGGCGCTGGTACCACTTTGTTGAAATAATTAGAGGAGGGAATAAAACATTGGAGGGACGAAAAAATAGACTTGGCTAATATTTCATAAACACTCAATTCTCACAACTAATATACACTCACAATCTTTCTATTTTTTCGTTTGCAGTACAACCATTCATTTACATCCACTCCTATTTATACAAGCTAGATGGATTTAAATCTTATTTTATTTTAGCTATAATACAAATTCCACCTCTAACTAGATACATGATCCTAATACTTAGAATCGGTGGTACTTTGGTTTTATTTTACAAATCCAGTAACTTATACATTCCCAATATTATTGCTTATCACCATCTCATGCATGCACTCCACGATAAAACTTCTATTCCAATTTTGCTACATTTGCCGATTCTACTCTTCCAACATTTACCTCATGAAATTAAGTTTATTTTATTTTTAACATTCTAGTCCGGTTTTCTCTCTCAGTCCTAAGTCCTCATCAAGTAGTATTCGGCAACATTCAGTCATCAATTTCATTCCGGCAAACTAATAAGTTAAAGCATGTAAGTTTTTTTCTATTTTGCATAATATTTCTGCAATTTTTTCGTTCTTTAGCTATCAGGTCTGCTTCTATCTATAGTGGATTCTAATAACATGCCCCATCTTCAGTTTCTACCTATCTTGCGGTTTTGCTGTTTGATTAAATTTGATTTGGAAGTGGATTTTATAGGATTTGTGGGCATTCATCGGCAGTTATTTTGAAATTTGATTAAATTGATTAGGTCTTCGAATTGGGTTTTAATGGGTTTGAGTATTTACTTGTTTGAGGCAAGTGAGGCAGAAAAGCGAAGAGCGTCGATTACTATTAATAATATCTTGTCTGTGCTGATTCATTACAGTGAATCTACTGGGAAATCTGTGTGTGGAAAACGATGCAGCTTACCCGGAGCCGGACTTATCAGCTTATCTTTAAATTTATCACTTGGTAGAATCAAACAAAGCTTTGTATTGTGAGTTGTTTCGAGTTCCTAATTGTTTTACTTTCAGCATATTTCATGTTTGGAAGATTGTTGATTGTGTTCTTGCAATGAACTTGTTTTTCATTTGGAGGACGGATCCACATTTGCCTAATTTACCTATAGTTTATGCTAGTGATGCCTTCTTAAAACTGAGGTGATTTCTTAGAAATAACTGACAAACTAATTGCTACTTGCATTGGTTAACATTGATCATCCGGAGCGTTTTGTTTACGCGTATTGGAAGAATGATCGTTGTCAAAACTTCAACTGTTCGTATGTTAAATTACAGTACAAGCATGTACAGTACGTATGTTAAATTACAGGTTGGCACTTCAACTGTTCTTCCCATGTGTTGTCAAAACTTTTTGTTCAGTTATTCTAATTAATGGGTTTTCTCTCTTATTAAGAAGAATAAGACTACTTTTTGGAATTTTATGCACATATCACCTGTTCGTAATGCTACTGGCAAGGTACTATGAATGTTTAAACTATTCCTGTTCCCCACCTTTCACATTATTCGTTGTTAAATACTGAGCATTTAAAGTCTTTTTAATGTTAAAATGCAGGCAAAATTTGAAGTACCCTTTGTAGTTTGTAGTATCTGATATTGGTGAATGAGAGTTGGCAATTTATTTCGCTTTTACTTCTTTTGTTAACTTTATCTAAAATTTGTTCAGCTCCTTGATGTGAGCTATAGCAGGGAGCTAGTTAAGATCTTGAATTGTGTTGTCTGGAAAAAGAAGCATTAGAACATGATGTTGATATTGTACGATTAGGAAAATACTACGGTTTAATCAAATAGTGGAATGCAATTGATCTTCTTTTGTGCATTATTGTTATTTTTCAGTTTGCTTTAGCATCTGAATGTCATGACTAATTTCAATTGCCGGTTGGATATGATGAATAGAGGAGATGGCGAGAACTGGAAAATGGATGATACTAGGTTCTCTTTTCGCACTTAGAGAAGATTACATGTTCATAAAATTGTAAATGTTTACGAAGTCTATTTAGGTCCTAATGTGATCGAATGGGATTACATAAACATTTGGCTATATGCCTGTTACTTGTAAAAAGGAAGTCCATGAAGTTCTATGGATCTGGTACTGCAAATGCTTAGTGGAAAAGTGTCGAGACCTAAAATTGGTACTTGTCCTATGAAATGTGGAACCTTTGGTGGTTAATTTAAAATTTTGATTTGTGTTTTGTGGGTAACGGGTGAGACAACAATTACTGGAGGTGGAAAGTCAACAATTTCCATGGAGATGACAATGGTGTTTTCACTTGTTAGGCAATCAATGAACTAGTAGACCTCTAGATTGACAATGATAAATTGCTTCAATAGCTTAATTAGTTGGTATGTAGGTTAGAAATACTTCATTCTTTTGATGTAATAGATGCATGATTCCACGTTTTTTTTTATTGAAATCATTACTATTAAACGTATATCAATAGATAATTTTTAACATTTAATTCTTTTATTTATATTTACGTAAAATTAATATAAAAGATATATAAATTTAAATATATTTTTACATGTGAACATATTTGTGACACTTTTTTGATCAAAAAGAATTATTATTAAAAATTGTCAGTAATATGTGAGTTTGACAAGTTGATATGGTAACAAATATCCAATACTAACAAGTTGTAATTGTAACAAATACATAAATGTATGAAGTTGAATTGTAACAAATATGTAATTGTGATAAGTTGAACTTGACACATATTTTTTAGTTACAAAAATTTGTTGTAGTAATATGTAATTGTCACAAGTTACTATTGTATCAAATATCCAATTGTAACAATTTTAAAATGTCACAAATTTATATATATGTCAAGTTGAAATTGTAGCTAATACTTAACTGTACAAAATGAAATTGACACGTATATTTATTAGTTACAATAATTTATTGTCACAAATTTAAACTCGTGACAGCTAATTTATTGTTACAATTGTATACATGTGACATTAAAAATTGTCACACTTAATGTTTTCTAGTGACAACCACGGAAGTCGTCACATGATTTTAGTTTTTAAAAAGATATAATATGTGACAACTTATTAATTTGGCGACAACATATTATTGTCACATTTCTCAAAAATTATCTGCGACGGAGTTTCGCATGACAACCTTATGACAATGGCATATTGTCACAATAATTTTTTGTGACAATTTTTCAAGATTAGTGACAATATCTTTTGTCATAAATACTCGAATTTCTTGTAGTTCTTAAAGGTATAGTCCGGCCAAATCTTGCAAAAAAAGGTTGGACACAAAATTACCATGGACGAGTTTCTTATAGTGGCTTGAATAGACTTCAGTCGATTGAATACGTTGGAGCTTTCTGGTGACCGAAGATGGACTCCTGACGATGATACTTCAGACAAATTTATTTCTAAACAGTTTAGGTATGGCTTTTAAGTAAGTTTAAGTCTGGTAATGTGACCAAATTTGGAAGATAAATTACCACCATTTTATGAAGTTTATAGTTGCATGTCTTTAGATTCGGTTATTCTTGAGATGTATGTTCTTGGGGTGTTTTATTATAACTAAGTTAATTACGAAGACTTATATCCATTGATTTTAATTGATAGTTTTACCAAATAGAATTTGGTGTATGTCAAGAGTTATGGGAAATTAATATGAGATACATTTGGGGGAATTTAGATCTATTATGACTGAATTTATATAACTTGGAAATTATTATAGTATTTTGGAATTTATCATATGTGCTTATTTATAGTGAAAGTAGATATATTATACGATTCTGAATAGTTGATGGAAATGAATTAGATCGAATTGAGATTAGTCTTAGGAGCTTATGTATTATATTTGCACATATATTTTAAGTTAGGATAGGACATGATAGATGAAAGATTTAGTATGGTAAATTTGTTACTTTGATATTATGAATATTCTTATTGTCACACCAATAAAAGAAGAAAGAATAAGTTATATAAAACTAAATATGATTATTAATTTATTATTGTTTGATGGGTATAAACTTACGAAGTAGGCTATGGTGACTTTGTTTTTGAGTTACTTTGTTTGTACTTTGCTTTATTCACCATTAGATCACTTTTCACCCCATGATCTAATGGTGGACAAAACAAAGTAATGCTTACTTTGTCAAAAACAAAGTGACCATAGAATTTCCCTAAACTTATATTGTAAGGGTAAGAATTATAATCTAACGTAAAAAGATTATTTATATTGTGTTATTAAATAATTAAATTGCATGTGATTTTATAATGGTTCTTTCTTAAATAAAAGACGGCATGTATATTGGAGTACCATGAGTTAGGATGTATTGATAGATTTCTAAGATCAATAGCGTAGAACTACGTGGCTTTGATTCTCGGTTGGAGATAACGGGATATGTAGGAAGCTCGATAATTAATATTGTCGGGTCCAAGCCAAATTAGATAGATTAGGTTAGAGAGTGTCAAAACATTTGATAGTTTATAATACTCGAAAGCGGGTGTCACAAATGTTTAAGGTAACTTTAAATAAGTATTTTGTGGTTTTACGGTTTTGCAAATAAAGGACTATGGTTTGACTTTAATCAAATAAAGGATTGTGGTTTGAATTATTTGCAGAATTAAGAAAATTGTCAATTTTGTTGACATAAAAGAGGACTGTTTTGGCCCGAAATGTTTTTCTGACCTTTGAGCTTAACTCTAACTTGACTGTTCAAAACTCAAAAAAACATTTCGGGCAAAAAATGTCCTCATTTACATCAACAAAATTGTCTATTTCCTTAGTTTGCAAACTATGCAAACCACATTCTTTTTTTTGCTCAAAGGCAAACCACAGTACTTTATTTGCAAAATCAAGAAATCACAAGGCACTTATTTGAAATTAACCCTATAGTTTAAAGCTAGGGAAAATTACGGGTAAATTACATCAGAGGTTCCTAAACTTTACCCACTTTTTCAAAGTGGTACCAAAAAAACTATTCTGCACATCTATGTACCCAAACTATTGATGACCTCCAAATTAGTACCTACTGACTTGATATAGCAGGTTCAGCCAAAGTCAATGCCCGGTCAACGAAATTTTTTTTACTTTTTGTTGACTTCATTTACTTCCATGGGCAAATTGGTAAATTAACCATTCACCTTCCTATTTCTTCTTCCCTTCCATTCTCTCTCATTTCTCCACCATAACTCCTACCTCCTTTAATTTTTTTTGTTCTTGTTCCTTCTACCTCTTTACCTTCTTTTTTTAACAAATTTAAGAACTATCGGATCCCGACAAGGGCGGGTTTTCGCCGGAATCTAAAAATTCAAGATTCTAGATAGGGTAACATGCTGGAATTTGAAATTTCCAGATTTCGACGGTCGCCGTCTATCCGAAATCTGGAAATCCATATTCCGTTGGCCTCGGGAGGATGCCAAAATCTAGAAACTCCAGATCCCGGCGGACGACGACCTGGAAATCCCAGGTCGCCGCAACCTGGGATTTCCAGATCCCAGGTCGTCGGGATCTAGAACCCAGTTCTTTGCGAGGGGAGATATGGTTCCAAATCTCGCCAACCTGGGATCTGGAAATCCCAGGTCGCGGCGACTTGGGATCTGGAAATCCCAGGTCTCGGCGACTTAGGATATGGAAATCCCAGGTCCCGGCGACCTAGGGTTTCCAAATCCCAGGTTCGCCGAAATTTGGAGTTTCTAGATTTCGACGGCGACCGAAATCTGGAACGACGACCGAAATCTAGAATTCCAGATTCCCGGTCGCCACTAGAAGCTGAAAACTTCAGATTACAGATTCATAATTAAAAAAGAAAGGGAAGAAAAAGAGGAAGAAAAAAAATGAAGAAAAAAAATTAAAGAAAGAAGAGGAAAACTTCAATTATGGTGAAAAAGAAAGGAAGAAGAAGAAGATGAGGGTAGTTTAGTCATTTTATCTTTAGGAGTCAAAAAAGTCAACAAATTTGCATTGACCAACGTTGACCGGATGTTGACTTGGGGTTAACATGCTATAGCAGGTCATTAGGTACCAGTTTGGGAGGTTATCGATAATTTTGGTACATAGATGTGCAAAATAGTTTTTTAGGTACCACTTTAGGAACGTATGTATAGTTTAGGAACCTCTGGTATAATTTACCCGAAAAATTACAAAAATAAATCATGTACGAATTTAGTTATTTTGAAACATAATTTTTGTGGCTTAAATTTTGCAAACATATATCATGTGGATTCAATTGTTAGCAATTAAAGGTTAATTTTGATGTCATCATCTTATTTTTCACTAATAATGCTAACTTTTGATGTCATCATCTTATTTTCACTAGACTTTGCTTCGCATTAAATTAATAAAAAAAAATATATATATTTTAAGGCTAATTGCTCTACATTTAGGATTTCTTTTTTCTTGTCTGTTACTCATCTTATTCTTTACTGTCATTTACCTAAGATTCAAATGGTTTAATCATGAACTGCATGTATCCCTATTTTGTATGCCTAAGGCTAATTTGACGTGCCGACTTTTAATGAGGTGTTTGTTTGGAGGATGGGATTAGATTTTTAGGAATGAGATGGTTGATAAGTCCAAAATGTACTTATAATTCAAGGCATTTAATCGATATATTCATACGAAATTGATCCATTTAGCTTAGATTTACATAGGTTGGGGGCAACTTTACCTTTGTATTTGTGTTTTCATGTGTAGGGATCAAGTTTGGTGAAATCGAGTTGATTAGGTGCTAAAATCGGGTTCTACTCGAGCAAACGAGGTAGTTTTGACACCTTGAAGTATTCTGGCCATAACTTACTCATACGAGCGTATGTTTGGGTGTTTCAAGTTGCGTTGGAAAGCTAAGACATAGACAAACAACTTTCATGTTTTAAGTTTTTCCAAATTCGGAGCAGAAAGTGGTCAAAACAGGGTTCGAAGTTGGAAGACAAATTCCCGACGAGATGGAGCTATCTCGATCGAGACACAAAAGCTTGTTTATTAAGGCTTTGTATGTCTCGATCGAGACATTTAAGCATCTCGATCGAGACGAGGAAAACTTGACAAACAATTTGCTTGTCTCGATCGAGACACTTTTTGATAAGTCCAAAATGTACTTATTATTCAAGGCTATTAATCGTTATTTTCACACGAAACTGATCCATTTAGCTTAGATTTACATAGGTTAGGGGCAACTTCACCTTTGTATTTGTGTTTTCATGTGTAGGGATCAAGTTTGGTGAAATCGTGTTGATTTGGTGCTTAAATCGGGTTCTACTCGAGCAAACGAGGCAGTTTTGACACCTTGCAGTATTTCGGCCATAACTCCCTCATACGAACGTATTTTTGGGCGTTTCAAGTTGCGTTAGAAAGCTAACACATATACAAACAACTTTCATGTTTTAAGTTTTTCCAATTTCGGAGCACAAAATGGTTAAAACAGGGTTCAAAGTCAAACTCGATCGAGGAACTCATCAAACTCGATCAAGTGGCCTTTTCTTTATGAGTCACTCGATCGAGCCAATATTCCACTCGATCGAGTGGCCTATTCTTGACAAACAGAATGGCTCACTCGATCGAGTGGATCTTTCACTCGATCGAGTGAGGCGTTCGGTTTTCCATGAATGGCTCACTCGATCGAGTGAAAAGCTCACTCGATCGAGTGACACTTCGACCAACGTGCTCCTTCGTCCGAAAGTTGTATTTTATCACCCAATCGACGCCCCGAATCGCCCAATAGCTTTGTCCTTCCGTCAAGCTATGTAATCCTTGAGTTTTTGGCTATAAATACGTCATTCTCCAGTGAAAGAAAGGGGATCCGAGATAGAGAATATCAATCAAGAAAGAATTGTATTTTTAGTTGAAATTCGAAAGTTCTACATCCATACTTTATGTCCTTCGTTCCGATTTCCATTGCATTGAAGTACTAATCGAGAGATAGACTATTTCATCGATTCATCGAGGAGAAGACGAGCAAGAACGCCCCGAGGATTGACAAACCTCACGATCAAGAGTAAAAAGGATTGACAACCCTCTTTCCCTTTATCGATTACAGTTCTTAATTTCTCTGAATTTCCGTTGTAATTTCTATGAATGTTTGACAATTGGAATACTTATAATAAAAGTTATATTCATATATGTTCATGTGTTTGAATGTTCAAATCTTATTGCTTGATATATTTACTTTGTTTCTATCAAGTAAAATCAATAGAGTATTCATCGCTTACGCTTTATTAATCTAGGATAGGTCCAGTTAGTAAGTCGTAATCAATCTAACTTACGTGATGTTCATTAATCTAATTAAGATTGTCTAGGATAGGTCCAGTAGTCTTGTTAAGTTAATTCACTTAAGGACAATTAAACGTAAGTATCGAAAGATCGTGTTTAATTGTGTTCTAGAATTGGTTGAATTGTATGAGTAAATTGTTAAAATGTTCATTGTGCTTAAATGAATTGTTGACTTGCGTGGATAAAGAACGTTGGTAAAAGTATCGGATTAGGATTTCAGTTAGTTTATTTTATGTTTAAAGTACTTAGTTTAATAATCAAAATCTCAAATATCGCATTTACTACTTTTCAAGAGAAAACGAACGAAGTATTATAAAGATTTATTAGTTTACACATTTACCGTTCTCTGTGGGTTCGATCTTAATATTACTACTTGAGTGATTCCGTACACTTGCGGAAAATACCCAACACTTTTCCATCTCGATCGAGACAAGCATTCTGTTTGTCAAGAATTGCTTGTCTCGATCGAGACTATGGCCATCTCGATCGAGATCCTTTGTGTCTCGATCGAGATGAGCCTCGACCAACCTATCCCTTCATCGGAAGTTGTGTTTCGTCGCCAAGCGACGCCCCGAATCACCCAATGGCTTCATCCTTCCGTCAAGCTATGTAATCCTTGAGTTTTTGGCTATAAATACGTCGTTCTCCTGCGAAAAGAAATATACAGAATATCTACTACAAAAAGAATAGCATTTTAGTCGTTACAAGAAGTTCGAAGTTCTACATCCATACTTCACGTCCTTCGTTCCGATTACCATTGCATTGAAGTACTGATCGAGAGATAGTCTATTTCATCGATTCATCGAGGAGAAGACGAGCAAGAACGCCCCGAGGATTGACAAACCTCACGATCAAGAGTAAAAAGGATTGACAACCCTCTTTCCCTTTATCGATTACAGTTCTTTCATTTCTCTGAATTTCCGTTGTAATTTCTATGAATGTTTGACATTTGGAATTCCTATAATAAAAGTTATGTTCTTATATATTCATGTGTTTGAATGTTCAAATCTTATTGCTTGGTAAATTTACTTTGTTTCTATCAAGTAAAATCAATAGAATTTTCATGACTTACACTTTATTAATCTAGGATAGGTCCAGTTAGTAAGTCGTAATCAATCTAACTTACGTGATATTCATTAATCTAATCAAGATTGTCTAGGATAGGTCCAGTAATCTTGTTAGGTTAATTCACTTAAGGACAATTAAACACAAGTATCGAAAGATCGTGTTTAATTGTGTTCTAGAATTGGTTGAATTGTATGAGTAATTTGTTAAAATGTTCATCGCACTTAAATGAGTTGTTGACTTTGCGTGGATAAAGAACGTTGGTAAAAGTGTCGGATTATGATTTAAGTTAGTTTAGTTTACGTTTTAAGTACTTAGTTAATAATCAAAATCTCAAATATCGCATTTACTACTTTTCAAGAGAAAACGAACAAAGTATTATAAAGACTTATTAGTTTGTACATTTACCGTTCTCTGTGGGTTCGATCTTATTATTACTACTTGAGTGATTCCGTACACTTGCGGAAAATACCCAACAATGGTTATTTTTGCTAAGCCCTTGTTTGTTTGGGGATAAAGAGGGGAGATGAAATTTTTTCTCATCTCGTCTCCCAAATCTTATACCTAACGGGGAGTTTGGCAAATATTGGGGATAAGATGAGATAAGCTTAGACCTATTTTTGCTATGAACTAATTTGAGATGAGCTTATTTTTTAAGTTGGATTTTGGTAGTCCCTTGTTTGTTTGGAGGGACTAGTAGAGATTAGATTTTAAGCCCAAAAAAGTAAAAGACAATATTATCCCTCATTTAAAAATAAATTTGAATATAATAATGACCATCACACTAATTAATTATGAATAACAAATAACCCTCCATCCCACATTACCGTACCCAACTCCTTCAAAAGAACACAACGGTCGACTAAGAGGTTCATAAAAATCGACCGTTCCTCCATCCTAAATCAAAAGCGATTCTGGGACGGCTGAGATTACTCTTTGATTTTTTAATTGCACTGACTTGAATTGTATAAATGCGATGAACAATCAAAGGATAAAGTTTTCCAAATTGCATCGCACGGAAGAAATTCGATGCGGTGCGATGCATTCCTGGAAACAGACTGTTGGAGAGAAATCGCGCGGCATCGTATTGCCTTCGTGGGATGAATTCTGATTTCAGAGAGAAATACCAAAATTTCTAGAATTCATCGCACGGAAGAAATTTGATGTCGTGCGATGCATTCCTGAAAACATACTGTTGGAGAGAAATCGTGTGGCATCGTATTTCAGAAAAACGATTGGGTTCCTTAATTGAAATAGAATTGCATTTTGATCGCATTTCAAAAAAACGATTGGGTTCCCTAAGTATAATTTATGTGGTAGATTTTATCAATCACAACTATGCAATTTAAAAAAACAGTTAAAAAAACAAGATGATTACAATTAAACACAAATTCCCTAATCACAAGTACAAAACAAGAATCTCATCAAACAAAACAAGAATAGACATTAATGAAGAAGAAGAAGAATAAATCAAAGAAAAGAAAAAATAAAAAGAAACTTTGGATGTAGAAAGATGGACAGTTTAGAGGAAAAGAAAAGAGGATGCCGAAGAATGGATGAGAGATCGGAAAACGGAGGTCGGAGGGGAGATCGGAGATGTGGCACAACTGACCGGCGACGGAGGTGGGGAGGGCGGAGGAGGAGTACTGTGAATGAAGATGGAGGAGAAGTTGAGCGAGGGGATATGGCTGGAATATTTAAAAATTAACAAGGGATACTTAGTCTTTTCTCCACTTAAGTGACTCTAAGCCCCATCTCAAAAAAGAAAGACACCTCCTCCCCATCCTAATTTGAACCGCCACTTCATCCGGGACCTCAACTGTTGGATTCAACTGACCTAAGTTTAGGCCGCCAAACCCCGCCTCACCTTCGCGATTTCTGGCCACCAAACCTCTCCTCACCTGAAACGCATCTCTTCAAACGCCGCGGAGTTCGCCGGAATTGAGATTTAGGTCATTTGGGAAGAAAAATGGAAGATGAAAATTGGGGATTTGGATTGAGATTGTAAATTAGGGATTTCGATTTAGAGTTCAAAAGGATGATGATGAGCAAACGCATGAGAAGATGGATATTGGTAGCGCCGGTAAAAGTCGTCTGAAAATGGATCTAAAAATTTTTCCTATTTACGTTGGTTATCGTATTCTGTGAAATGCGATTCAATACGATATGTCCATTTTTTTTGTTTGTGTTTCTCATCGTATTCTGTGAAATGCAATTCAATACAATCTGTCTCTTTTTTTGTGTTTGTTTTGCCCATCGTATTCTGTGAAATGCTGTGAAATGCAATTCAATACGATTTGTCAATTTTTTCGGGATCGATTGGATGTTGATGTGTCCCCATTGTGAAGAATTAATCGAGAACAATGGGTCTAGGGTTTGCTGGAAAAAAATGAACCGCCTACTTCTCACACAGAAGAGAATGGAGAACGGTTAAGGAAAATTTTGCTTTAAAAAATATTTTCATTTACCCATTTTAAAATGAAATCGGGGGTAATATGATAATCTCCATATTTTTAACTCTCATTGCATCCCTGAAAATAAACAAGTTTTTAAACAGTCTCTATTTACTATTTAATCTTAACCTCCTCATTTTAAACTCATCTCAACCTCCTTCCCCATCTCATCTCATCCTCAATTCTAAATAAACACCCCGTAAGGATAAAACCATTTGAATGTTAGAATAAAGGCTTGATACATTTGTAGCCCCCTAAACTTGTCTATTTTTTTCACTTAGCCCCTTAAACTTAAGAGACAACTTATTAGCCACCTGAATTTGTAGGATTTTTCCACATGGCCCCTGAACTTGTAACTTTTTCCATTTGGCTCATTCAACTTGTAAATGTGGCCCACTTTGCCCCTTTTATGCTTATGTGGCATGAATTTTGTATTACTACTTATATCATGTCATGTCAGCTCAACGAGTCAAAATAGGTCATATTAGACAAGTTGAGGGGGCCAAATGGAAAGAATTTACAAGTTCAAGTGGCTAATAGATCCTTTAAGTTGAGGACGCTAAGTGAAAAAAGTTGATAAGTATAGGGAGTTGTTTATATATTAAGAAACTGGTATTTCACTTAGGCTTGGTTTAACTTTTCCCAAAGCTCTCTTTAATCCAAATTTATTTGTTTAATTAATTTGCTGGAATTATAACCAGAATTGGCAAAATTAATAAAGAAAACAAAAATATATCTGGGACAGAATATTTTGTCTCTAAAACCAGTTGCTAACATATCAACCATTTGAAAGTTGTTGCAAAGATTAGCACCAAGTCATATATAACAACTGAAACTATTCTGTCCCAAACCATTGATTTTTTCAAAACACGTTTAGCAATAGATCTTGGACAAAACGTTTTATCCCAATTCAAGTGTTCTTGTAGTCATTTCTGGAACGACAATCTCTTGTTGCCAAACAATATAGATTTGCTATGTAACAATTGAGCATACGTTGGCATCGGCCCTGGCCAAGTAACGAAGCAAAATGTACACCACTTGCTTCGATATTTACATAAAGGCCGAAGCAAATGTTTATTTTTTATTGAAAAAAAATATTTGAATTGAATAGAGTCCTGTATTATTCTTGTAAACATGTATTTGCACAATTATTCTTTAAGCTTGGCATGGAAAGTGTAAGCAAACATGACAAATTTGAATATCCAAGCAAACTAACAACAAAAAAGTTTGCATCGAAAGTTCAGCAAACATATACTACCATCATGCACTGTCAAAGTATACCGGAAAATGTTGTTACAAATGAATTCATTTCAATAAAGTGATATCATGTCTTCGCTATGCACATGTTATAACTATATCTTTAGCCTTGTGGGCATCATTGAATTTCGGGAAGAAAGAATTTGGAACGAACCTGCTCGAATATACCAACTTGAGTAATATAGGTCAGTGCGTTTGGGCTTGCCACGCATCAGAAGAAAAGGGCAATCTACTCCCTAATACAATTATGAAAGTAGATATAATGTTCAAACTTCAACTTGTAATGCTAAAAAATAAGCAGTTACAATAATAAAGCAAAGCCAATGGAGTAGAAACAAGAAAAGTAAATTTAAAAGCCAAATAAATAAACACACAAAGCTCAAAAACCTGGTTATGATAGTTCATTCCAAAATGAGTAAAAGAAAAGAACCCTTGATCACATCAAACGATTTTTTAAGTAAGCAAGCGTGAAACAAAAAGATAGAGAATGTTGAAGTGAATTCTAATGTTATGATAAGAAGGTGATCATGTCAAGTAGTTATTAGGGGACAGATTTGAAAGGATTGAAAGCAAGTGATTCAAACCAAATTATCAGTCAAAGCCGCCAGAGTTGCTCAAGTCTTGATCCCACATGTATCAATGTATGGATAACAGGACATTTATGAATGTTTTGTTCCAAAATTATCTATGAATTTCCAGCAAATTATAAAACACAAAACACATGGTACAGTCCTGTGCTATGGTGTTGAATTTCAATTTAGTTGCAGTTTTTTCGTTCAATGATATTAAATTGAAACTATGTATCTTAGGCGTAATATTTTTTCTGTAGAAACTGTCTTCTTATTGACTAATCTTAAGAAAAGTTAAGACCATCCACAGTGGTGGTTATTTTGTTGTTCTTTCACTTAAGTACATGAAAAACCATTATAGAAATTGTATGAAAAGTTCTCTGTTTATCAATGTTCTTAAATATGAGAACAATTAGGCTGAAGTTCTCTAAAGTAAATCAAGAGAGTAAGTCAAAAGTCTAGGAGGCTCCATCTGGCGCATCGGACACATGCACCAAATGGAACGAGTTAGAGAGTTCCAAAATGTGGCAGTGACGGGAACCATCTCCTGCCACTACCTTGCAATTTTACATAGAAAATATAAAAGTGTTTCACTTCTTTCCATTTAATTAATTTTTAATGTTTTTAAGAGCAACTTTAATGGTGGATGTGTATCCCTTCGTGCACCACGACCGCTAGGAGGTCTCATGGTTATACGTACTTATGTGCTGCACCTAAAAGCAACATAAAGCTGTTGAAATATTCTCCTAAAAGCTTTTGTGATCTTTGTGGTGAAAGTTATTGTAGAGTCCACTACTAATTCGCCATTGAAACTTGGTTATCCAGGCTTTCGCCCATTGCGGAAAATTCCCCACCGCTGCCTCCCGTAGGAGTCTGGGCCGTGTCTCAGTCCCAGTGTGGCTGATCATCGCCTTGGTAAGCTATTGCCTCACCAACTAGCTAATCAGACGCAACCCCTCCTCGAGCGGATTCCTCCTTTTGCTCCTCCGCCTACGGGGTATTAGTACGCTTAAACGCAAACATTATATTATCCAATCCAATATCAGTGTTTTCGATACAGGACCGGACAACTTATTCTTAACATGTTTCTGATTTATTGTTAGGACATAATATTTAAATAATATCGTTGATAATTGATAACAAATTAATAGATTAAGTTCAAGAATAATGTTCAACTAAAATTACTCAAAATAACACAGCTTCTCTCATCTTAAATGGGGAGTTTTGTTATCATATAATTAATTGTGAGGCTAACAAGATTGAAAACATTCGCGTCGTCTAGAAACAACATTTTAGAATGAGAACTCCACCTCGCAAGAAAGGATAAAAACTGAAATGGAGGCAATCCTATTGCAGAACTTGTCAAAATTCACAATTGCAGTTAGATATTGATCTGATCTGAGTTTTAACTAGGCATGCCAACCTCCATTGCACATCCCAAACCTAAACGAATAGTTTTTCAGGTAGGAACTTTACCTGCCAGTTCAACGGTGAAACCAAAGGTTGCAATTTCTGTAAGCAAATATGTATAGAAGCTCGCAGAAACACAAGTGCAATTAGATAAAAGATATGAAGATGAAACCAGGATATTTTGACAGTATGAGCAAGAAATACTGGCATGCATTGATCTATCACGAGAAAATTTGCTACTTCAATTGATAATACAAAGTAAATTACTAGTGTTTCTCTTCAATGGAGCAATGCGAGCGACATCATACAAATATACCAAAAGAGAAAAAAAAAATACAAGGATTCTAGCAAATCTTTTTCTTCTTTTTATACGAAAATGGAAGTAACTCGTGGTGGTTAGTCAAGATGATTTTCCTCTCATATTGCTCATCTACACAATACTTCTATGGTATTTATGTTAGAACTCATAAATAGATCCCAGCTTTTCAACCTCTTCTGCTTGGCACCTATGATGTTGCATCTAGTTAAGATTCAAAAATGAAAGCTGATGATGATGACAACTATGTTATTTAATCAAATCAACCACTTGAGTATCAACTCGGACATGACATGTTCAGGTCTTAAATAATATTCCCGTGATGTATGTTGGATACTTTCACATGCAATGCTAAAAACAGGATACATTCATGAAATTTGAATGTAGAACATTCCCAACACTGTCCACGATGGCTGAACAAGTCATGGGTGATTCAATTGCTGGAGTCATGAAATTTGAATGTAGACCATTTCTGATGCATGAAAATTGCTGGATATGGAAGTAAAAAAATGCTCTTTCTACCTCTAAATTCACATGGTGTTTGATCAAAGCAATTGCATATTCCATAAACTTTGCTTCACATGGCATTGTGACAGATCCATGTCTAGACAATCCAAAATTGTAGTGAAAACGTCATTGAATATATTAATCTTAAACTAAATTAGGTATTTGACTTTTAAATTGTAAGGCTTGTTCTTCCCTGCTTTGATTGGAATGATAGAACTGCTATTTTCTGCAACCTCAACAGTTTCTGGGAATATCTTTCAACCGCAGCAAGCTTCAGACATTTCTTTGCTAGTTTCAAAAGCTTCATAGCACTGATCATATTACTTTTCCAGAACTGAACGAAAGAGAGGTGGGGCAAGTTTGATAGAGAGCAAATCCTATTCATTATGACCCCTGACTAGCCAAATATAAATCTCCTAGTTCATCACAATAAGGAATCATATAATTGTTTGTAAAATCTGCATCAGTCATCTGAAAAAATGAATTGAACTGGTTTTTTCTTAAGCAAATTCTTACTTAGAAGGGCCTTCAGCACTCTTACTCAGGGCTTGAACATCTTCTCCACACTATAAGTAGGCATGTTTGATAGTCGATAAATGAAAGGTAGGGTATAGTTTGTAATGTGTGAATACCCTAATGCTAAGCAATTAGATAACAGAATATATGAGTATTTATAATTTGAACCCAATACGATTGGTAACTGATGTAATTTGACTCGCTTAACAGAAATTTGAAACAAAAGTCTGTAAATGTACTGCGATTGTTATATCTCAAGTTTCAATTTAGTGAACACCAAGGGTCACAACAAGTCATATAACTAACAAAGTTATGTATTTATAATCAAAATCAGAACATAATGATTTAAATCATGCCAAGAATTAGAGCGGAAATACTATTTGCTCGATCCCTGACTAGCCACATATAAATCTCCTAGTTCACTTGAATAACGAATCATATACTTTTTTGTAAAATCCGCATCAGTCATCTGAAAAAATGAATTGAAACTAAGTTTTTTCTTCAGCAAATTCTCACTCAGAAGGGCCTTCAGCACTCTTACTCGGGGCTTGAACCTCTCTTCTCCACACTGTAACAAAGCAGGATTGGGTTGCGAACAATATCAAAAATGCTAAATCCCTCAACACTTAACAACAGTTGTGTTACCTCCTTAATCTTTCTTTTTGATACAGAAAGTGCTACAGGTGCTCCCGCAAACGCAATTGAAATATTCTCATCTGAAAAGCCGATCTCCCTAAATAGTTTCAACTTGAGCTCCCAATTTTCTCTAGTCATAGAACCCATCACCCTAACAGCATAAAGAAACATCTTAGATTTCCTATCGACACCCATCTCATCTACTCTTTTAACAATATCCTTGAAATTCTCTGGCTTGGTGAGAAGAGGCAGCGACAATAAATGAATTCTTTTGGCAATCTGTGTGGAACAAATACCACAACTCTTCAAGTATTCTACATTCGGCACCAGTGTTCTATCAAAATCACACCTTACCCAAATCCTGGCAGTCGAAGAATTCTTTAAAAGGCTAGAAATATCAGCATCAGGTCCCAAAACATTTTTATACCCTAAAAGAGAGCGACGAAGCCTATCAGCTCTAGAACGCAATAAGGATGGAGAAGCAGAAACAATGTCAGCCAAAGCAGTGGATTGAAAACCCAAGTCCTGAAAAAGCTCGATTTTAGGCTTAACACTCCTGTCGAGATTAGCAGAAAGAATCCAGGGTGCCTTTTGGACAAGAGCTTCCAAGTGATTCTGAGCAAACCCATTTTCTTTCAGGAAATTGAAAACCGTATCGGCATTGTGGGGTTTGGTGAGGTATGTGGTAGATGATAAAGATGAAACCTTTGAAGCGGATTTCGGGGAGAAGTTGTGTTGATTAACTAAGTAATCCAAGATTGAGATTTTGGGGGTTGAAGTAGTCGACAAGGAAGCAAGGGATAATGGTGGAAAGATTGGAAATTTATGGATATGATGATGATGATGATGATGATGATGATGATGGGAGGCCTTCAAAGAGCGAAATCTAGAAATGAAGGGAAGCATATTATATTTCTAGGGTTTTGAAGCATAATCAAGAAACAAACAGTGTAGACAAAAACAGAGTGACTGAAATTAAACCCTAACCCTAACCCTAACCTGGGAATCGGAGTAAAGTTTCCATTGATGAATTCATCAGCCTCTTCTCGGGTTCGTGCTCAGAAATGCAACACTGCAAACTGGACCATTCAACACTGTTCGTTTTGTTTAAAAATAAAATATGAGAAGGGATCCTATGTCAAAATACAGGTGTAACCAATGTTATTAAAATCGGACCGGCCGGTTCGACCGGTCGAACCGCGAACCGGTTAGATGTTCGGTCTAGTTCCATACTGAAAGGTTTAATTATATAAAACCGGATAGAATCGGGATCGAACCGAAAATCGGATTAAACCAGTAAACCGAATTGACCCCGGTTTTTAATCAAAAAATAAAATTAAAAATGTAGAGGAACTGATTCAATAACCGCCGCCGGAGAAACCGATTCAACGGCAAAAAGAGTCCGACTTGAAAAATGATCTACTGTCTGAATTCCTAACTCCATTCTTTTTCAATTCAAAGAAAACCAAAAAACTCAAAACCAATTAGAATTCAAACTCATTTTAGATTGAGGGAGATTCGGTATAAAAATGATCTCAAGGGCGATTTGAATGTCGATAATACCTGCTTCAGTAGACCGGAAAAATACATGAAATTTTGGCCGGAAAAATAGATGGTAGTTGTAATTGAATTTGAAAAGAAGATGTGAGGAAATTAAAATAGGAGGAAGAAGCATACACAGGTATGAAGAAGAAGAGAAAGGTAAGTGGAAAGTTTTGTTATTTTTCATTTTGAGTTGTTAATTTATTTTTATTTTCATTTCAGTTCCTAATTGTTGAGGTGTGCGATTTGTAATTCACTCACATTTGTGTGAGTGCTTGTGGTCTGATAAGGGGCCAATCAGTTTTAAAAGATTAGGGACTACGAAAACATTACAATAATTTAGGGGGTGCACAGGTATTCTATTAAAGTTTAGGGGACATTAATGCATTAAGCATATATATTTATGTATTTTAATTCTTTTATATATTATATATGTAAACCGGTTGAACCACTGGTTGAACCTTTTAAACCTTTAAACCTTTTGTTACGCCGGTTCAATGTTCGGTCTGGTTTTTAAAACATTGAGTGTAACTTTATTTTTGCTTTATTTTTTTTTTTATTTTGTCTTATTTACTATTAGGCTAGTTTTTAACCCATTATTTTGTGAAAAATGAAGTAACCATACAATTTTCCAAAAATCCAATTTTTTCAACCAACCCAACTCCAAGTGATTAAGGCTCTTCTGAATAAGAATTTGCTCATGAAAAGACCTGCTTTGGCTGCATTTTCTGTTAAGAATATGATATAGCAGTAAGAAGAAAAGAGATGGACAACACTAGAGGAGGTGTATTATATCTGGAAATTACAGTAGAACAGTGATTACAATGAGGAAGCCTAAACACCAAAAGATGAACACTACCCAGGGACTAGTCCCCCATATCAACCAGCCTAAAGCTGATGACCCAAAACAAGCTAAAACAATCCCTCCCTCTCTAGAGCACACATCCTGTCCTTATCAATAGTCTCTCCCCTGCACAAAAGACAAAACACAACAACAGACAAATACCTAGTAATCCTTCCCCTGAACAACAAACAAATACAACACAAGACAAAAGACCTAGTAATCCTTCCCTTTATCTTTCTCACGTGATTTCTTTCTCTCATACACTCTCCACAGCTTGGGCCTATTACTAACACTACCGTCCCGTTGAGGAGCAGTCTTGTCCTCAAGACTGATATCGGGATATTGGGCCCGTATGCTCAGCTCATCCTCCCAAGTTGCATTTTCAGCTCCTTTCCCGGACCATTGTACTAACCATTGATTGATTTCTTCAGAACCTCGGGATATCTTGCGGCTAGCTAAGACTTTTTCCGGTTGGAATGAGGAGGCCAACTCAACTTCAAAGCCATCGGGTAGGGTAGGCTCAACTGAATGTGGGGCTGCTGCTTGTTTTAACATTGAAGCATGAAAAACAGGATGGACTCTGGAATGAGAGGGCAATTTCAGCTCATAAGCGACTTGGCCAATACGACGGATTACTTGAAACGGTCCATAAAAACGAGCTGCAAGCTTTTGATTCACGCGTCTAGCCACCGATTGCTGTTTGTGAGGGCGAAGTTTAAGGTAAACCCAATCTCCTGCAGAAAAAGAGATATCACGGCGGTGTTTATCTGCTTCCCGCTTCATTAATTGCTGAGCTTTCAACAAATGTAACTTTAGCTGGTTAAGGGCTTCTGTACGATCGCTGAGCTCCCTAGCAACCCACTCAACTCGAATTTCTCCAGGTACATACTGAAGGGGTGTAGGTGGTTTTCTGCCGTATACGACTTCAAAGGGAGTAGTGCCTGTGGAATTATGATACGTCGTGTTATACCAATACTCGGCCCACGGAAGCCAAACGGACCAAGTGCGGGGCTGCTCCACTGAGAAGCACCTCAGATAGGCCTCTAAACATCTGTTGACAACCTCTGTTTGCCCGTCTGTTTCGGGATGGTATGCCGATGACATCTGTAATTTTGTCCCCTGCATCCGGAAGAGTTCTTGCCAAAACCAGCTCATAAAAATTGGATCTCTATCACTAACTATGGCTTGAGGGATGCCATGAAGTCTGATAATTTCTTTGGCGAATACTTCAGCGATGGTTTTGGCTGTATAAGGGTGGCGTAAAGGAACAAAGTGACTGTATTTGCTGAGTCGGTCAACTACTACAAGTATAGCATCAAACCCCTTAGACCGCGGAAGACCCGTAATGAAATCCATGGATACCTCATTCCACACTATCTCTGGGATTTGCAATGGCTGTAGGAGACCCGCCGGCGCCAACGTTGAAGCCTTAAAGCGCTGACATATATCGCACTGTCGGACATACTCTTGAACCGTTTTGCTCATCCCCACCCAATATATATTGGCCGCCAGCCTCCGATAAGTCCTATAAAACCCCGAATGCCCCCCTGTAGGAGAGGAATGGAATTCTTCCAAAAGAGAAGGGATAAGAGGTGAGGTGCTTGGAATGACTAACCGGTTTTTGTAAAGAAGAACACCTGATTTCAATTGGTATCCGGGTCTGGAATTAGGATCAGCCTGCAAGTCCTCCTTGATTTTTCGCAAGTTGGCGTCCGTGTCCATCCCGTGATGTAACTGAGCTCCCTCGATCCATCTCGGGTAGGATTTAATTACTGTTAGTTCTCCCTCTTCCTCCTTGCGGGATAGAGCATCCGCTCCACTATTCAATTTACCCGGCTTGTAAAAAATGTCAAATTGATACCCAAGAAGCTTAGCAACCCAATTCTGTTGATCACAAGTTGTTATCCGCTGCTCCAAGAGGTGTTTAAGGCTTTTTTGATCAGTGAAAACACGAAATTTCCTACCAACAAGATAGGTACGCCAATGTTGGATGGCAAGAACTAGCCCCATCAATTCCTTTTCGTAAGCCGACTTCGAGAGGTTCCTTTCCGCCAATGCTTTACTGAAAAACGCTATCGGCTTGGACTTCTGCATTAAGATTGCGCCCACGCCCCGTCCTGAAGCATCGCATTCAATGTCAAAGATATCGTCAAAATTTGGTAAGGCCAATACCGGAGCTGTTGTTATCGCCTTTTTTAATGCATCAAAAGCTTTCTGAGTTTCAGAATTCCATACATAACCATCCTTTCTTGTTAAATCTGTTAATGGTTTTGCTATCTTCCCATAATCCGCAATAAATTTCCTGTAGTAGCCGGTTAAACCCAAAAACGCTCGAACGCCTTTCACTGATTTAGGAGCTGGCCAATTAACCACCGTCTCTATCTTGGTCGGGTCCATCGACACCCCTTCTCTGGTGACAATGTGCCCCAAGTACTCAACACACTGCCCTCCAAAAGTGCACTTTTTGATGTTGGCGACAAATTGATTATCTAACAGAATTTGAAGTGCTTCCCTCACGTGTCTGAGATGCGATGCCCAATCAGGACTGAAAATTAAGATATCATCAAAGAAGACCAAAATTGACTTGCGGAGGAGAGGGCGGAAAATCTCGTTCATCGTCGCTTGGAAGGTGGCAGGAGCATTGGTCAATCCAAAGGGCATAACCAAGTATTCATAGTGTCCATTGTGGGTACGGAAAGCTGTTTTCTCAACATCATCTTCGTTCATCAAGATTTGGTGATACCCGGCCTTGAGATCAATTTTTGAGAAAAATTTGGATCCCGACAACTCGTCTAACAGCTCGTCAACGACTGGAATGGGGTACTTGTCTGGAATGGTCAACTTGTTCAAGGCTCGGTAGTCCACACATAGCCTCCATGTGGCGTCTTTCTTCTTCACAAGCAATACTGGACTGGAGTATGAACTATTGCTGTTTCGAACAACTCCTTGTTCCATTAAGTCTTGAACTTGCCTTTCTATCTCATCCTTGTGGTGATGAGGGTAACGATAGGGCCGAACGCATACTGGACCGCTTCCGGGAAGAAGGTTGATAGAATGACTTATTTGTCGTGGTGGAGGTAACCCTTTAGGCTCCTGGAATATCACAACAAATTCAGACAAGAGTTGGTTCAATTCTCCTCTTTGATCACCCGTCAATTCTTCCGACTCACTAATTCTTTCGGGCTCTTGGATTGATAATTGATCCGACTCTCCTTCTAACCATGCTTGTAAGGGAATTGTAGATGCTGTTTTTCTTCCTCCTTCCAATTCAATCAATTTGTCCTTGTGCCAAAACCTCATCTTCCCCTGCTTCCAATCATGCCATACTTCTCCTAAAGTCCGAAGCCACTCTATACCCAATATCATATCCAGGTTGCCCAATTCGAAAATTAGAGCCTTGATATCATTTTTAAAAGCTCCCATCGTCAACTCAATTAAAGGACAATATTCCGAAATTTGCACCTTGTACCCGTCCCCAAGTTTGATGTTGATATCGGAACACACCTTTGTCTTAATTCCCAACGAATTCACTAGTCGTCGCGATATGAAATTATGAGTGGCTCCACTGTCCACGAGGACTGAAATTGGGATTCCGTGAATTTCTGCATCAATTCGAATAGTTTTGAGATCGTCGTTGTTGTGACGTCCGGTGAACCCATCCCATTCTAGTACCTGGCATTCCCCTCTTTCATCCGCCTCCATTGCTTCCTCATGTGATTCTGCCTCCATGAGAACGATCTCACCTCCGCTGTCCACTTCCTCATCATCAGCCAAGAGAAGAATTCTCAATTTCCCTTCCGGGCAACGGTGTTGTGGAGAATAGGGCTGCCCACATCGAAAACACAATCCTTTGCGCCTTCGTTCTTCCCAATCCTTCTGGGTAATGTGCTTCGTACCTCGATTTTTCAACGTTTGTTGTGCGCTAGATGATGCCATGGATGATCGTTGTGGAACGTCGTTCCTTGAGCTGGAGTAATTAGGCGCTGAATAATAAGAGGTGGAATAATTGCTGTGGGTCATGGGCCCCACCCACTTATTATTTTCTCGGGCCATTGAGTATCCTGCCCTGTTATTACTGTATCCTTTCCAAGTGCTCGAAGTCGCGTGACTTTTTGCATCCCCTTCTCTAGACAACCAGTTGCTGCCCCTAAATCTGCCACCACCACCTCTCCCCTTGTTATTAGATCTTTCCGCCGTACGAGCCAAACGCATCGCGTCAAACCGAGTTACAGGGTTGTGCATCAATACAGCATCCTTGATATCCTCTTGAAGCCCTTTTATAAAGTATCCCACATATTGCAACTCCGGCTGCCTTGGGACCAACGAGGCAATATGCTCGAAATCTTCAATGTATTCCGCTATCGTCCCCGTCTGTTGTAGCGCCGCCAACTCAATGTAGGGATTTTGCATCTCTAGGCTGCCAAAACGTTGGAAAAGCTCTTCCTTAAAGACTTCCCAAGTTACTGAAGGTTCAGACTCGAGCAAAATAGAGAACCAATTTATGGCCGGCCCGGACATACAAATTTCCGACATGGGAATCCGCAATTCTGGAGGCGTGTTGTTTATACGAAAGTACGTCTCAGCCCGAGTGAGCCATCCCTTAGGATCAAAACCCTCAAACATTGGCAGTTTCACTCTCCTTCCAGCTAAATGTGCATCTGTTGCTTGGTCTGGTGCAACGTTGTGGTTTGTAATTTCCAGATCAAAGTGTCGCCTTGGCGGAGGAGGAGGAGGAGTTGCATTTTGGCCGATTCTCACACCTTCTCGCGTGCCGGTGTCTGAGCCCTCCTCTCTTCTAATTCTTACCTGAGAAACAGACTCCTCAGTTTCTGATTGCCTATCCTGCTTATTCATCCAAGCAGTCACATGAGCTTGAAACTCTTGAAAAGAAATCTGCATTGTCGTTACATTTTGGGATAAAATGGCGACTTGACTTCCTATCCCTGAGAGCTGCTTCTCAACCCCCACTATTTTCGCATCCGTTGAATCAAACTTGCCCTGGATCTTTGGATCCATTTCGCCGGCGGTTTTAGTCATCCGGCAGGTCGGACCACTTTGTTAAGAATATGATATAGCAGTAAGAAGAAAAGAGATGGACAACACTAGAGGAGGTGTATTATATCTGGAAATTACAGTAGAACAGTGATTACAATGAGGAAGCCTAAACACCAAAAGATGAACACTACCCAGGGACTAGTCCCCCATATCAACCAGCCTAAAGCTGATGACCCAAAACAAGCTAAAACAATCCCTCCCTCTCTAGAGCACACATCCTGTCCTTATCAATAGTCTCTCCCCTGCACAAAAGACAAAACACAACAACAGACAAATACCTAGTAATCCTTCCCCTGAACAACAAACAAATACAACACAAGACAAAAGACCTAGTAATCCTTCCCTTTATCTTTCTCACGTGATTTCTTTCTCTCATACACTCTCCACAGCTTGGGCCTATTACTAACATTTTCTCAGTTGAGTAATCCAGATTTTATCAACAACTAACGAGTATGCGACTCCTTGTTCAGATGAACTAGAAGATTTCTGTTTGACTAGTCAGGTTTCATAGTCAACAAGTTCTGATGAAAAGATTCTTGATATGGCATTAACTCGAATCAGACATTGTTTCTCGTACCTGAGTACCTTGTTTTCACTCAATGTGTTCAGCACTTGTTCTACTCTGAAATTATTAAGAGTTTTCAGTTTTCTGTTCTGTTGATTAAGTTGATGAATTGTTGATTTTTGTGGCGTGGTGTAGTCAATTCCTTGTTAATTAGTGGTTAAAAGAATTAACACTTTTCAATTGTGTAACGTCCCCGTTGCTGAAACGTAAAACAGAATTGCTGCAAAAGAATAGAACACGTAGGGAAGCATTTATTTACATTAGGTTTGATCAAGAATGTGGTACAATACAGAATATTCTTGTTTTCTGGTTAGCTGTAACTTCAATTCTGTGAATGTATATAGAAGCTGTATGCAAAGGAAAAGCTTATTACAAATATTTCCAGCTCTCATATTATCTTTTACCTTAAATAACAGATTGATATACTGTGCAATGTGTTACACTTGCCTTCTTGATATACTGATAGTTTAATGTCAAAATTATTTCTAATGCAGAGGAATGATGCAGTGACAGAGAAGTGAAAACATAGTTGAAGAGTCTATAAATAGGTGAGACTTAAAGCGAGAAGGCGTGAGTATGTCTCATGAAGGGAAGTTTTCTGCATTTAGGTAACATTTGGAAGTCGAAGTAGTTAATAACTTTTGCACTATATAGATAGATATATATGGTCAGATCCATATTTCTGCTAATTATATAAAATATTATGCTTAAGAATCATGTTGTGAAAACAAATAACAATTAATGACGTACAACGAAAACCGCGAATATGAAAATTTCTTTCTCTTTCAGCAGTGCTTTTCATGAACTTAGTCACGAGCTATGAAATTTATAATTTGATTATCATATAGTTCTTTTCTCAAATTCATGAACAACTTTGTCTATATTACAAGAAATGTCCCGATAGTTTTCATTGAAAGCTTTTTTTCTTCTTTTCCTAAAACCAATATCATTAATTATAACTGTATATGTATATTACAGTGAAGTACAATTGAATAGTACTAGTACATCTCAAAAGAATAATCAGAAATAACCAAAATGATAATTCGACAGGTCCTTGTCTGAAACAAGAAACAGAACAATAATATTAAGCACACAAAAAACAAAATGTTGAAATACAAGAGAAGGAAATTCAAGAGGATGGTGGGGGAGTAAAGAAAGGGAGAGAAGGAATTGTAGTCGGGATGTTGGGGATAGAAGGCATGTTCGGCATTGGAGGCAGAGCGAACTTTGGGAGATTAGTTATGCTAGACAATGGAGGCAGACCAACACCCTTTGGGAGAGTAGGCATGTTCGGAAGAGGAGGAAGAGCAGCAGGCTTAGGCAGAGATGGTAACGTTGGCAATGCCGGCTGTGGAAAGGTGGGAATAGTAGGTAGTGGTGGCATTGCTGCTGGTTTAGGCAGATTTGGCAAAGGCGGCATCTGCAGAAGACTGCGAGCAGCTAATCCAACATCCATGCTTGAGAATGACAGAGCAAGGAAAAGAGAGAAGAAGGCAAAATAGTTTGATTTAGCCATTTCAATGTATGCTTAATTAGAGGGCTTAAAGAGATTAATTATTGTTTATGATTTGGATGAGAGAAAATGAAGGGTTGTATTAGTTTATATATAGATGGACAAAAGATTAGTGCAGATGAGAAAAACAAGTTTTGATCTTGGTTAGCTAACCTGCATATGTATCTTCCACTGAAAAATACAACTTTATTTATGTTTGACTTTTTTTGGTTAACCAATTGTGGAATATTTGCCACAGTTATAATGTTTAAAGCTGTTTATTTTTCTTAGTTTAAGGTTGCAAAAGTACATTATTTATTTGAATATTGAACATGTTGCAAAAAGGAAGTTGAGTTCATGTAAAACTGAAATGTATCTTGATTACCTACTACTCCAGAACATCTTCATTAAGGATGGATTTTAATGTACTAACTTTCATTTTCCATTTTGGAGGAAAACAAATTACTTTATTCACAATGACTTTGGAAAAGTCAAAGTGTACGTATAAGAAATCAAAGCAACACTCTTAATACACACTAAATAAAAGTGAGAGTCAGAAGAGGTAATGAAATGGAACGGAAAGTGATAAATGGAGGTTAATAATGAACCTCAATTTAGGAGTGTTTATGAAATTGAAATGAGCTGAAGTGGATGTAAATTAGTTAAAAAAAATTATGTCACTCTCATTATCTTGTTTGGTTTCGAAGGTTAAAGTTTTGAAATTAATGGAACTAAAATGTTACTTTCATTCACTTTCATTGACTCTCTATAAAAAAACTTTCAGATGAGGTTAATATGCTATTTTTAAGTTCTATTATTTTCGTTAACCTTCTCTAAGAGAATTAAAAGCTCAAACTACAGAGTTAAAATTCTCAAATTACTTTTATAAACTTGTTGCCAAAGCTTTTCAAGCTTCTTTTTTTCATTATCAAAAGAAGGCTGGAAGCCCGAAACATTAAAAAAATAATACTTCAACTAAAAAAGGAGCCAAAACGGTCCTCAAACTTGATGTCCAGGATGTCTATAGGAGTCACACAACACTCACCGTAAAGTAAGTCAGCAGCTCAGTTACCTTGACAATAACTATGAACAAAATTTGCTCTCTCAATCACGGCCCTGAAGCCGTTGACACCCTTTTATTAGCCAAACACAGATGAGCAAGTACTTCTAGCCATGAACCCAACACCACCAAGGATGAAAACATAGAATCCAAGAATGAAGTTTGTCCAAAAGCTGTTCAAGTTTCAGAACAGAAGGAAAAGGAAACCAGCTTACACTGCTCAAGTTTAAATAAGAAAGTTAAACTCTTTTTCAACCCTTCAACTGTATTCTAAGAACAAACAGATTACTTGACTTTTGGAGGACTTACCTGTTGGTGTGCCCTAGTTCTAGGCATAGTTATTTGTTGATGTATTGTACTTTTGTTGATTGTACTATACATTTGTTTTATGGAATAAAAGGCATTAATTCATTCAGTCAATATATCTTGTATTATATGAACTGTATGAAGTATCCATTGATTGTATATCATAAATTACCAGAAGCTAGTTCTACTCATGGGAATGAATAGAACGTAAAGCTTTTACGAACATGATATGTACACGTGTACAGGATATGTTTGTAGGTACGTATGACCAATACGGGACTTGGTCGATCCGCTTTAGAAGGCACATGGTGGGAGTGTCATTGCCCTTCTATAAATGTAGATCTCTTTTATCTGTCGACCTGATTTCAATATAGTATTGAATGAGGAATCTGATTAGATTTGACATACGCCTAACAGGTCTGTAAAAGGATGCCAAATACGGGTATGATTGGTCTAGTCAGTGAACTGATTCATACTGATAGTTGAAGTGAAGGGATTACCACTCACTCCCAAGTGAGATGATATCATTAGGCCACTCGATGAGTTGAACTGAGAAATGTGTGGCCACACTCAGATAAGCTGGTTACTTATCTGTTCTTCAGTTAACTCTAGATCGAGAAATATCTCAAGCTTTAGAGGATGACGTCCACCATGCCTCATGCTTGATATATCGATATGCATGGTAAGAGATATTAGAGAATACTACAGGGTATCTATCTGTATGAGATGGACTAACACTGTAATCAATTGGTGACTGATATGGTCTAGGCAACTCTCTATCAGTCGTTGAGCTAATTGATTATGGCCCACAGGATCGTGCACACTAGACACTGAGACTTGTACTCGGAGAACTAATACATGTAGTGTATTTGGGATGAACTTATTATTAGTTGTTAACTAATAATGTTAATTGATTAATTGTTCTAATTGGAACAAGTTAATTGATTGTATGGAGGGATTAATTATTCAATCGGGTTAATTAATTAAGCGATTGATTAATTAGATTTTCTTTAGGGGTTAGTGTGTGATTAATTATAACCTAATTGATGTTAATTGAATCTATTGTATTCTATTGTGGTACAATCAGATTAATTAAATTAATACAGGTACTGAAACTGTAATTAGTCGACACACTATAAATTAATCCTAATCGATTGAAACCCTAGACTTTCTGACACAGAAAATCACAGAACCCTAATTCCCTCCTCACTGAATTCGGCCGAACTCCCTAGAGTGATCCCGGAGTCTCCGTTCATCGTTCTTCGTGCCTCTTGCGAGTACCTGATCACTGGAGGTGTCGTGCACGTGAATTTGGAGGAATCACCGATCGTGCGGTTCGTCCATCTCTCTCAGAGGGATTCCATGTGAGTGACTAATGTAGATTTAATCACGTTAATTAAACAAATAACATTGAGGCAATGATAAAGATCAAGTGAAATCTGATCAATGATTAAAAAATCGTTTTTCTCGCTTCCGCTGCGCGACTCTGATCGTTGATCAGATTCCAACAGTGGCATCAGAGCCGTTGGTTGAATCATTGATTAATGTTATTTTAGTTAAATCGGGTTTTTGCTATTTTTCCCGATATAGGATTTTAATCGGATCATATGGCATGTGTTTGATCGATGTTTTTGATTTTTCTGATGACGTGTGGTTGCTGATTTATTTTTCTGTTTTAAAAAAAAAAAAAAAAAAAAAAAATTTGGATTTTAGGGTTTGGGGTGGCCGGAATCGCCACCCCGACGGAGGCTGGCGGCGGCGTCGCCGGCCAGCAGCGCCGCCGGCCAGCGGTGGCCGGGGGGAGCTGCAATCCGCAGCTCCCCTTTGCTGCGGGGCAGCAGTCCCTTTGGGACTGCTGGCCGCGGCTGGTGGCGGCCAGCGAAGGCGGCGCCCCGCAAGGGGCGGCCGCCGGCCGCCACTGGCCTGGCCGAGCAGTCCCAAGGGGACTGCTGCGGCCTACGGCGGCCGGGGAGCTGCTGTTAGCAGCTCCCCACCCCAGCTGCGGGGCAGCAGTCCCAAAGGGACTGCTGGCCGTGGCTGGCAGCTGCCGCCGGTCGCCGGCTACCGCCGGCCAGGCTGGGCAGTCCCTTTTGGGACTGCTGCAGCCAGCAGCGGTGGCTGCTGCCATGGCAGCAGCCACCAAGGGTTCGGGGCGACCCGAACGCCCCCGAAACCCTAATTTTTGAATTTTGGGTCCGGGGCGCGGGTCGGAGCGGGTAACGGGTCGGGTCCGATGTGTTTGGGGGCATAATTAATTTTTATTTCGTTTTGAAATTAAACTCGTTTTTACTAAAAAAAAATTAATTTGGCCCAAATACAGTTAATTAATTTAATTAGCTTAGGTTAAATTAATTAAATTGAAAAGTTTATGTCGTGCCATGCATTTGTATATCTTAGATTTTATTTCGACGATATTAAATTAAATATGGTATGATGATAAAATTAATTTAATGGATCGAGACACCGGTGGCATTAAATGTGTTTTAGTTTTCGATTGAGTAATTCCCAAAGTTCAGTGGGAGCAATGATGAAATCATTGGGCCTTCACGGGCTAATTTACTGGTTGAGAAAACTGAAATGATTTTATCAAATTGGGTTGGCTTAATTAAATTAAAATGTGAATTAGGATTACCATAGTCATGCATTTATTTTATATCGTCTAATGTTCTTTTTGCAGCAACTTGTTATAGAATCTTATGGGCTTTTAAATTGAAGTATGGAATGTAAATTTTGGATTTTAAATTTTCATTACTTTTGTTTAGACAAATTGTATAGGTTTTATTTTGATGTAATCACAAGAAGACCGAAGAGAAGTTCCTGATGAGCCCAAGCCCATGGAGGAAGCCCGAAGTTTTCATTTCTGTTTTTCAATTAATAGTCCTATAGGATGTATTAGAAAAGCCCATAGGATGTCTATTTTATTTTGTATTATTATATTTTTATATGATATGTAAAATGAACAAATAAAACGAATCTAATAAGTTGCATCGCTATTGATCACCAGATCAATTCTATTTCACATGTTAAGCCGATCGCCCAATGTAATCTGTTAAACAAAATATCGGGTATTTTATAAATGCTTTACCTAAGCCTCACCTCTTCCTCCCAGGTGGTGCTACAGTGTATATCATGCCCTAGCAGAATATATTGTAGTAACTGGTGGGCCGTTGAGGGTTAAGATACTTTCTTTTGAAAGTGTGGTTAACAGAGATTGTAGGTTTTACTCGAAGAAGGAACATCATTAAGCTAGTTGCGGGTTCCTAAGCATGGATAGGTAAAGTGTCAATAGACCTATCAAACCAAGAGTTCTCTAGGTGGGAGAATTGAGTAGGTTGCTCTACCAAATACGCTAATATGAGATACAAGCCCTAGCTTGATCAATTATTAATGGGATTGTGGATCTTGGTATAACAAAGTCAATATAATCACCAAAAGAAATTAATTTAACAGATATTAATTTGCTTATTGACATTAAAGTCCTTATTCTAATTCTCTCTCTCTTTCTGCAGAATCTACTTAAAACTTAAACTCGATTAAAGAAAAGAGATGGCAACTAACAATCCTCTCAAACCACTATTGGAAAAGGAGAAACTGACAGGGACAAACTTCCTAGATTGGGCTAGGGCGGTGCAAATCGTCCTAAGGCACGAGGCTAGGGAGTATGTGCTGACTACTCCCATTCCAGATGCTCCTGGTGCACGTGCCACTGCTGCTGTCACACAAGCTTATGAAAAGCATGTGAAGGACGACAGGGAGGTGGCATGTATAATGCTTGGTACAATGACTGCTGAACTTCAAAAGCAGTTCATGGATCAAGGGGCCCGTCAAATGATGACCAATCTGAGAACTATGTTCGAGGATCAGGCTCGTCAGGAGAGGTACTTGACCACCAAAGCATTGAGCAACACTGTAATGCAACCTGGGACTTCTGTTAGCGCACATGTGCTAAAGATGAAGGGCTTTATTGACAGGTTGGCTAGTCTCAACTCAGCTGTGTTGGAGACTACTGCAGTGGACATGATCCTCAGTTCACTCCCTCCTTCCTTTGACTCATTTATCCTGAACTACAATATGCAGGGTCAGGATAGAACAGTCATGGAGTTGCATGGCCTGCTAAAACAGGCTGAGCAGACTATGACTAAGGGCAGGAAGGTGGAGGTGAATGTGGTGAGCAGTGGTAAGGCTAATGGGACTAAGAACAAGAATGTGTTCAAGAACAAGGGTAGGAAGCCCGCTGGCAAAGGCAAGAAGAAAGCCTTCAAGCCACACCCATTAGACCTATGCCACGAGTGTGGTGAGAAGGGGCACTGGAAGAGTGCATGTCCTAAGCTAAGGGGAAATGTGAAGAACAAGCAGGCTGCTGGATCTTCAGGTATTTATGTTGTTGAGATTAACCTTACTATTTCTTCATCTTGGGTTTTAGACACAGGATGTGGTTCTCACATTTGTTCAAATGTGCAGGGGCTCAGAAATAGGAGGAGCTTGAGTTCAGGTGATGTGGATCTCCGCGTCGGAAATGGTGCCAGGGTGCATGCATTAGATGTAGGAGATTATTACTTGTGTTTGCCTACTGGGCTAGAACTCATTTTGAGAAATTGTTACCATGTACCTGCAATGCGCAGGAATATTATTTCAGTTTCTTGTCTGGATGATTTGGGATTTTCCTTTAATATTATGCATGGAACTTTTAGTATCTTATGTGGTAATATTTTATATGGAACAGGCGTTCTTCAGAACGGGTTGTATGTCTTAGATTTGTCCAACCAATCTCATGTATACAATGTAAATAAAAGGATTAAGATAAGTGATTATAATAATCCTACATATGTCTGGCATTGCCGTCTTGGGCACATAAACGAGAGACGTATCGCTGAGCTCCACTCAAGTGGAATTTTAGGATCTTTTGATCTACAGGCTCTAGATACTTGTGAATCTTGTTTACGTGGCAAGATGACAAAAGCACCTTTCAAGAAGACTGGTGAAAGATCAACTGAGCTATTGGGGCTTATACATTCAGATGTATGTGGACCAATGAGCACACAAGCTAGACAAGGTTTTCAGTATTTCATTACTTTCACAGATGACTATAGCCGTTTCGGCTATGTGTATTTGATGAGACACAAATCTGAGACACTTCAAAAGTTCAAGGATTTTAAGAATGAAGTTGAAAACCAGCTTGGTAAGAAGATTAAAGCACTCCGGTCTGATAGAGGGGGTGAGTATCTGAGCCAAGAGTTTGACGAATTCTTGAGTGAGTGTGGGATAGTATCCCAACTTACTCCTCCTGGTACACCTCAATGGAATGGGGTTTCAGAGAGGAGAAACAGGACCTTGTTAGACATGGTCCGCTCAATGATGAGTCAGGCTAATCTCCCTATATCCTTTTGGGGATATGCTTTAGAGACTGCTGCTTACATTCTAAACAATACACCCAGCAAGGCAGTTAAGGGAACACCATACGAGCTATGGAAGGGCAGGAAACCCTGTGTGTCCTTTATGAAGATTTGGGGCTGTGATGCTCACGTCAAGAAATTGATTAGTAGCAAACTAGAGTCCAGAACTTTCAAATGCCAGTTTGTAGGTTACCCTAAGGAAACTAAGGGTTACTATTTCTACAATCCATTAGAGAACAAAGTTTTTGTTGCTCGAACTGGAGTCTTTTTGGAAAAGGATTTCATTTCCAAGAAAGACAGTGGGAGCAGTATTGAACTTGGAGAAGTTCAAGAACCGCAAACTCCTGCAGCGACTGCTGAGGAAGCTGAGACAATTGTTCCTGATGTTCAGGTTTATGAACAGGTAGAACATATTGTACGGGAACCTAGAAGGTCTGGTAGGTTACGTCAAGGGCCTGAGAGGTATGGATACCTGGTCACCCAAGACGATGAGGTCATGGTTGTGGAACAAGATGACCCTAAGTCCTACAAGGAGGCTATTGAAGGGCCGCAATCAGATAAATGGCGTGGAGCCATGGAATCTGAAATGCAATCTATGTATGACAATGAGGTCTGGCGGTTGGTTGATCCCTTCCCTGGAGTCAAAGTTGTGGAGAGCATGTGGCTTTTCAAGCTGAAAGCTGACAACACCTTCAAGGGGCGTCTGGTGGCGAAAGGGTTCAGGCAAATTCATGGAATTGATTATGATGAAACCTTCTCACCAGTAGCTATGCTCAAATCCATAAGGATATTGCTTGCTATAGCGGCATGGTACGACTATGAGATATGGCAAATGGATGTCAAGACCGCTTTCTTGAATGGAGAGCTAGAGGAGGATGTCTATATGGCTCAACCTGAAGGTTTTGTAAATCCAGAATATCCTAACCGAATATGCAAGCTTCAAAAGTCCATTTATGGACTTAAGCAAGCATCTAGGTCTTGGAACAAGAAGTTCAATGAATCCATAAAGGAATTTGGATTCATTCAGAACCTCGATGAGCCCTATGTGTATCGTAAGAATAGTGGGAGCTCGGACACTTTCCTAGTGCTCTATGTCGATGACATTTTATTGATAGGAGGAAACATTTCAGAGCTGCAAGCCACAAAGCAGTGGCTGAACAAATGTTTTGCAATGAAGGACCTTGGGGAGGTTGAGACTATCTTGGGGATCAGAATCCACAGAGATAGGGCAAAACGCCTGCTGGGGCTTTCTCAGACAAAGTACATAGACAAAATCCTTAAGAGGTTCAACATGTCCAACTCAAAGAAGGGATTCATCCCTATGGCACATGGTTTGAAACTGTCTAAGAAGGAACACAGTCCTAAGACTGAGAAGGAGAGGCGCAAGGTCTCCAAGTACCCTTATGCTTCTGCTATAGGGTCGATTATGTATGCTATGCTATGTACCAGGCCTGATGTTGCTTTTGCCCTCAGTATGACTAGCCGTTTCCAGTCTTGCTTCGGCGAGAAACACTGGAAGGCAGTCAAGGCAATCCTAAAGTACTTGAGACGTACTAGAGATCTTTTCTTGGTTTATGGTGGCGATGATGAGTTGGTTGTGTCCAGTTACACTGACTCAGGATTCCAGACTGATCAAGACGAACAACAATCCCAATCTGGTTTTGTGTTCCTCTTGAATGGCGGTGCCATTAGTTGGAAGTCCACTAAACAGCCAACTGTTGCAGATTCTACAGCGGAAGCTGAGTACATTGCTGCTTGTGAGGCTTCTAAGGAAGCGGTCTGGATGAGGAAGTTCATTTCTGATCTTGGAGTAGTACCTTCTATCCAGGATTCAGTTGTGCTCTTCTGTGACAACAATGGGGCCATGATACAAGCTAAGGAGCCCCAGTCTACAAAGAAGAACCAGCATGTACTCAGGAAGTTTCACCTTATTCGGGAGATTATCCAAAGAGGTGATGTTAGACTACAGAGAGTGGATACAGATAACAATGTTGCTGATCCGATGACGAAGGCTCTTGCTGAACGCAAGAACAATGCTCATGCTAGATCTATAGGGATTAGGGCGATGCCTGCTTGGACCTAGGTCAAGTGGGAGATTGTTGGTGTGCCCTAGTTCTAGGCATAGTTATTTGTTGATGTATTGTACTTTTGTTGATTGTACTATACATTTGTTTTATGGAATAAAAGGCATTAATTCATTCAGTCAATATATCTTGTATTATATGAACTGTATGAAGTATCCATTGATTGTATATCATAAATTACCAGAAGCTAGTTCTACTCATGGGAATGAATAGAACGTAAAGCTTTTACGAACATGATATGTACACGTGTACAGGATATGTTTGTAGGTACGTATGACCAATACGGGACTTGGTCGATCCGCTTTAGAAGGCACATGGTGGGAGTGTCATTGCCCTTCTATAAATGTAGATCTCTTTTATCTGTCGACCTGATTTCAATATAGTATTGAATGAGGAATCTGATTAGATTTGACATACGCCTAACAGGTCTGTAAAAGGATGCCAAATACGGGTATGATTGGTCTAGTCAGTGAACTGATTCATACTGATAGTTGAAGTGAAGGGATTACCACTCACTCCCAAGTGAGATGATATCATTAGGCCACTCGATGAGTTGAACTGAGAAATGTGTGGCCACACTCAGATAAGCTGGTTACTTATCTGTTCTTCAGTTAACTCTAGATCGAGAAATATCTCAAGCTTTAGAGGATGACGTCCACCATGCCTCATGCTTGATATATCGATATGCATGGTAAGAGATATTAGAGAATACTACAGGGTATCTATCTGTATGAGATGGACTAACACTGTAATCAATTGGTGACTGATATGGTCTAGGCAACTCTCTATCAGTCGTTGAGCTAATTGATTATGGCCCACAGGATCGTGCACACTAGACACTGAGACTTGTACTCGGAGAACTAATACATGTAGTGTATTTGGGATGAACTTATTATTAGTTGTTAACTAATAATGTTAATTGATTAATTGTTCTAATTGGAACAAGTTAATTGATTGTATGGAGGGATTAATTATTCAATCGGGTTAATTAATTAAGCGATTGATTAATTAGATTTTCTTTAGGGGTTAGTGTGTGATTAATTATAACCTAATTGATGTTAATTGAATCTATTGTATTCTATTGTGGTACAATCAGATTAATTAAATTAATACAGGTACTGAAACTGTAATTAGTCGACACACTATAAATTAATCCTAATCGATTGAAACCCTAGACTTTCTGACACAGAAAATCACAGAACCCTAATTCCCTCCTCACTGAATTCGGCCGAACTCCCTAGAGTGATCCCGGAGTCTCCGTTCATCGTTCTTCGTGCCTCTTGCGAGTACCTGATCACTGGAGGTGTCGTGCACGTGAATTTGGAGGAATCACCGATCGTGCGGTTCGTCCATCTCTCTCAGAGGGATTCCATGTGAGTGACTAATGTAGATTTAATCACGTTAATTAAACAAATAACATTGAGGCAATGATAAAGATCAAGTGAAATCTGATCAATGATTAAAAAATCGTTTTTCTCGCTTCCGCTGCGCGACTCTGATCGTTGATCAGATTCCAACATTACCAGCATAGGCAAATCTGGATTTGAAGCAAACTTTTGCTACCAAGACTGTTCTCTTCTTTTGCACCACATTACAGCCATGAGAACATTACACAATTTAAGTATTTAACCTCTACACTGACAGACAAGCAATTGGCTATGCATCAGCCACCATAACATAAACTAAAACTTAAATGATTTCACATTACAACATTCAGTTAAAACAATCTACGTAAGTACCAGCAAACATCTCCAATTCAAGCTCATGTTATGTCAAGAATTTTCATCAGAGCCTTTGACTATGAACCCGGACTACCCACATAAATATCTCTTAGTTCATCCGAATAAGGAATCAAATACTTGTTTTTAAACTTTGTATTGGTCATTTGTCAAAATGTAACAAAACCAGGTTTTTTCTTAAGCAAATTCTTACTTTGAAGGGTTTTAAGCACTTGTACTCGCGGCTTTAGCCTCTTCTTCAAACTGTAAGAAGCAATATTGGGTTGCTAACGATTTCAGAGATGGTCAAGTTCTGAACACTAAGCACCAGCTGTATTATCTCCTTAACCTTCTGTTCTGACTTTTGATACATCGAATGCTTGTGGTGCTGTCCTAAAAGCATTCAAAACATTCTGCCCTGAAAAGCCTAAGTCCCTAAAGAGTTTCAACTTCAACTCCCAACTCTCCATACTCATAGAACTCATCACCCTAACAACGCATAGAAAAATCTTAGATTTTCTATCAATGCCCATCTCGTCGATGCTTTGAACTAAACCCTTCAACTTCTCTTGATTGTTAAGAAAAAACAATGGATAGCAACAGACATAGGTAGCAATCTTCGAGGAGCAAACCCCACAACTCTTCAAGTATTCTATGTTAGGCACGAATGCCCTCTCCAAATCATGCGTGAGAATCCTCGCAAACCCATAATTCGATAACAGCCTACAAATGTCAGCATTAGGTCCCAAAACATTCTATAACCTTAAAATAGACAGCCTAAGGTTGTCAGCACTTCTATATAACAACCATGGAGAACCAGCAATAATATGAGCAAAATCAGAAGACTGAAATCTCAAGTCCCTTCTGAATGAGAATTTGCTCATGAAACGACCTGCTTTGGCTGCATTTTCCCAGATGACTAGTGCAGATTTTAAAAACAAGTATGTAAAAAAATGAACTCTAAGATTTCTGTTTGACTAGTCAGGGTTCATAGTCAAGAAGTTCTGATGATCTTGATTTTGCATTGACTCGATTTGAACATTGTTGCTGGTATTTGAGTAGCTTGTTTTTACTCAATGTTTTCAGCTCTTGTTGTACTTCAGAATTATGAAATATTATGCACAGTTATTCTTTTTGGACTCCCCCATTGATCAAGCTATCAATTTTGGACACTGCTAAATGATCATTCGATTGTAAATTTTGACACTCTAGTGACATTTTTAAATAAGAGAAATATTAAAATACTTCTGGAGTACGAATGACGTGATACACCGGACTAATAATTCGAAAACATGTCACATATATTAGTATTTAGAGTTAATGATTTAGGGGTTTAGTTTTTAAAGTCGAGGGTTTTTATTTTAGGGTCTAGAATTTTCTATAAATTATTAACTGAAAAGTAAATTTTTAATTAATTACACGTTAAAATCTTATTAGTTGATCTAACATATGTCAACTATGATCGTGCTCCGAGAGTATACTAAAATCTCTCTTTAAATTATTATGCACAATTATCCTTTTGTACTCTTATACTTTTAAGACCCACATAGATTTGGTAAAAATAACAGTTCAATCCTATAGGATAGTATAGATTATTAAAAATCTTAATGCAATATAAATTTTTGATTTAATTTTGTTTGTGGGTGTTATTTTAAGTAGGGGTGTGCATCGGTACAAAACCGAACCGAACCGAAAATACTGAATACCGAATTAGCACAAAAAACTAAACCGAACATACACCGAATGACAACATAAACCGAACCGAACCGATTTTTTTCGGTGCGGTTCGATTTTAAACCGAATTAATAAAAAAGTTTACAAAATAGCTACTTTTTCAACCATTTCAACTCATAATATCACTTGCATATTTACAAATGAGTCATACCCAAGCTTTTCAAACAAATGGTGAAACATATAATACATTTATAACTTATATCAATATGTGCATACATATAAAATCTATCCATTTGATAAATAGAGTAGAAAGATGAAAAATCTTGAATTATTTGAATTAAGTTTGTAAATAGATGAATAATCTTTGTAATTTTAATTAGAAAAATGAGTATTAGCTCTATATTTATAATAATATCTAAATATCAATGGAAAAAATTAACTAATGTCTAATAATCGGTTCGGTTCGGTTTTTTAATCATTTTTTTCTAAACCGAACCGAACCGAACCGAATACTGATATACTCAAAATATCTAAACCGAAATCGAACCGAAAACCGAATTTCAATGCGGTTCGGTTCGGTATTCGGTTTAAACCGCACCGATGCACACCCCTAATTTTAAGAGTAAATAAAGTTTAATGAAGTTGTGTAAACAATAAATTGATAAAATTAATACTTTAATTCTATTAATTCGAAAATTTTTAACCTCTAAAATAAAAGTTAATATTTTACTCCTAGTTAATAATTTTACCAAATTCCCAATTTATAATTAGTGTTTAAGTTCACTTTAACAACTTCAATTGAATTTGGGAGATTCATGTTTTGTTATGTGATATAGTGTCTTTTAAAAGATAAAAATGTCATTAGTCGTCATAAAAGTAACAGCTCTTTGTTTTATCACCCAAAGTTCCATTGATAAAATTCCATCCCCAAAGTTCATCACCCAAAGTTCCATTGATAAAATTCAATATTCCATCCCAAAACTCATTTAAGAGAAAGTCCAAGGAACATGAACTAAAGAAACATATTTAACAACTAGAAAATGAGCGAAAATTCGATTCCAGAAACATGTACATTCATAGATTTCTCAGTAGGAATCAAATGTAATCTACAAATCGATTTTGAAACAGCAACAAGAGAAGTCTAATTCCAGGTACAAGGGCATTTATCAACACCAGTTAACAATGACATGGGAATGAGATTTTACCTTCAACTAGAAGCGAGAAACAAATCCGAATAATACTACAGCAATCTAGTAGATACATGAATAATTACTCTAAGTTTAACCAAGTTTCACAAATTTCACCAAGTTGAAACTCATTGATGTATCTGTGGAACTTGGACAGATTCAATGAAACTCATGTGGAACCATAATGGAACTCAATCTTTCATAGAATGAAACCATAATGAAACTCACGTGGAACCCATTGGAATTGTTTCAACAAGCTTTCATAGAGTTTTACAATAGTCAAACATGGTAAAAATGGGAACAGCTTGTACATTGGGAAGTCAACAGCTCATATGTAACAAAATAACAGCATACTCCATAACCTCAGATACAAATTTTGAGCCAAATGATAAAGTTTAAACATAGGTTGATTGAATTATGATAGGGTTTTGTTGATTAATTAGGACCAAACTTGCAATCTTGTATCCTTCCATCCAATTATTCGGCATTTATTTATAGTGATTATAATTCTGAGATCAGTTGACATTAATAGAACTCTTTAAGATTCTTCATGAACTATAGCAATGGAGGAGCAAACCAGTCTTTATAAAAAGATATATTTATTTAAGTTAACAAATTGCAATAACATAAATGATTTTCGGAATGGACGCTCTGAACCTAGTTCATGCTAGATACATATAAAGAGAGATTGATGCCAATCACATTATGACTTCAATCTTGTGTTTGTGGACAGATTCAATGTTATTTGTGAGATCATTTTTCTTTTCAGTTATTACTATTTATCACACAGTTTGAAAAATAGACAATGTAAATTTCCAGTTCAAGGTCTTGTTAGAAATGAATTACACCAATGCATTTCATGTCAAGTATTAGAGAATAATTCCTTAGAGGTAATATTGAAGAGCCACATGCAAACCTCCTAACTTTATCAAGAGTAAGGATAGGAATCACATACTTCTTTATGAACTTACCACCAGTCAGACGACATAATGTTGCCAAACCAGGTCTTTTCTTAAGCAAATTATTGCTCTGAAGGAACTTGCACACTCTTAGTCGGGCCTTCAACCTCTTTTCCCCACTGTAAGTTAGCAAATTTGGGTACCTAGCAATACGAGAGACATCGATTACACTGCATAACAGCTGCGATACCTCCTTAATCTTTCTCTCGGATACAGCCAACGCTTGAGGTACTATTAACCTAAAAGCATCTGAATATTCTTCTGTGAAAAGCCAAGCTCCCTGAAGATTTGCGACTTCAGCACCCAATAAAATGACAGATTGTTTAAACATCTAAAAATTTCAACAAGTAACATAAAACCAGTTGGCTATGAACCCTGACTTCCCACATACAAATCTCCTAGTTCATCGGAGTAAGGAATCATATACTTTTTTGTGAAATCTGCATCGGTAATCCTAAAAAATGTAATCAAACTAGGTGTATTCTTAAGCAAATTCTTACTCTGAAGGGACTTCCACACTCTTACTCGGGGCTTGAACCTCTTCTCCACACTGTAACAAAACAGGATTGGGTTGCAAACAATATCAGAGATGCTAAATCCCTCAACACTTAACAACAATTGTGTTACCTCCTTAATCTTTCTTTTTGATACAGCAAGTGCTTGAGGTGCTCCTGCAAACGCAATTGAAATATTCTCATCTGAAAAGCCGATCTCCCTAAATAGTTTCAACTTGAGCTCCCAATTTTCTCTAGTCATAGAACCCATCACCCTAACAGCATAAAGAAACATCTTAGATTTCCTATCGACACCCATCTCATCTACTCTTTTAACAATATCCTTGAAATTCTCTGGCTTGGTGAGAAAAAGCAGCGACAATAAATGAATGTATTTAGCAATCTGTGTGGAACAAATACCGCAACTCTTCAAGTATTCTACATTCGGCACCAGTGTTCTATCAAAATCACACCTTACCAAAAACCTGGCAGTCGAAGAATTCTTTAAAAGGCTAGAAATATCAGCATCAGGTCCGAAAACATTTTTAAACCCTAAAAGAGAGCGGCGAAGCCTATCAGCTCTAGAACGCAATAAGGATGGAGAAGCAGAAACAATGTCAGCCAAAGCAGTGGATTGAAAACCCAAGTCCTGAAAAAGCTCGATTTTAGGCTTAACACTCCTGTCGAGATTAGCAGAAAGAATCCAGGGTGCCTTTTGGACAAGAGCTTCCAAGTGATTCTGAGCAAACCCATTTTCTTTGAGGAAATTGAAAACCGTATCGGCATTGTGGGGTTTGGTGAGGTATGTGGTAGATGATAAAGATGAAACCTTTGAAGCGCATTCCGGGGAGAAGTTGTGTTGATTAACTAAGTAATCCAAGATTGAGATTTTAGTCGAGAAGGAAGCAATAGATAAAGGTGGAAAGATGGGAAATTTATGGAGATGATGATGGGAGATTATCAAAGACCGAAACCTGGAAATGAAGGGAACCATATTCTAATTCTAGGGTTAGGGTTTGGAAGCTAATGGGGAATCAAAATGGTACCTGAGTGTAAGCTGATAATCTGCCATTGACATCGAGGGAGCTCGTCTCCCGTAGCTGAATCATTGAAGAAGCGAGAAAGACATCAATTTCAACTAGGTTGAGAGAGATTTGAGATTACGTCTGAACTTGTTTCGAAGCTGTAACGGTTTTAAACTTTTAAAAGTTACAAATAATTTTACAAATTAACTCCTTGATTTCGTTATCAATGTATCAAAACTTACAAATTTTAGATGACACATACTATAAGTGAAATAATATAATACAAGAAGTCAAAAATTTACTCAATGATATTATCGATGATTTTCAAATTTTGATAAGATCAATTTTCGAATTAGGAGTTAGTCAAAGCAATTGGATAAAATTAAGCAGTCATTTATAACTATTAACAAATATAAATTACTTGTAATAGTTAATAAGAATATGGTGTTATTTGTTATATTTAAAGAAGTATAGCTTTGTAATGTTTAAAATTTATAGTAACAGTTGAAATTTTTAAACAATTCAAAAAACTGCTTAAATATTAACCAAAAAATAAATGTTCATGGTTTCTTTATAGTTATTTGAGAATAAGATAAAAACTAAATTTTTTTATTAAATTAATAAAATTTCACTTTGTAATCTCAAATAAAATATTTCTTCCACTCAAATATCTCAAATACAAAATTATTTAGGAAGGTTAATTTTGATTTATAATGTGGCAAAAGCTCTAAAATGATGCCGTGTGAAATCATTTGTTTCGTAGGACATAGTTGTTCTATTAGTTGTTCTATCTCAATCTTTTATAATGTATTCAAAATTAATGAAAAGTAGATTTGGAAATAATTTATGGGATAATTATTAATCTAGATCATTTTCTATGATGGTTTAACGTTTCTAAACTAGTTTGACTAATCATTACCACACTAGACATGTTTAAGGTTTTGGAACAAAAATACCCCTCATTTGAAAAAACATCACATAACTCTTCCCACTACTCATTGGCTTCTCTCTTCATTCTTTCATTCTTGTTTTCCGTAACTACTTCCTCCTTTACTGTTACTCTATTGTTTCTGTTTTCCCATATATAATTGACGACAAACACAATACGACGACGATAAGTAAACGGCAGCGATTGCGAGTAATGAGGAAGAGAAGAATGACATATCTAGAAATGAGTAAAATAAGAAATAATAGAAGAAAAAGGGGAAAAGGAAAAAGGGTAGAAGAAAGGAGTAAGAAGAAACATCAAATTAAATTTCAATTTTCTTGTCGTGCTGGACAGCACGACATCGAGAAAAAGCAAAAAAATTTGTCATCAAAAAAAAATGCTAACAAACTTGTCGTGTTGCCGTGTCGTGCTATCGTGCGACAACTTTGATAGCACAAAAAAATGAAAAAACTTGTCAGCACGACATGTTTTTCATTTTTTTGTGCTTTCTTGCATATTTAAAGCTTAAGTTGATTATAGAGTGCTTTCCATGTCACAGGAATTAATCTGGGCATTATTTCACAATAAATATACCTCACAAATCACATATTGTTCATAATTACTCGCCGAAATCGGAAAGAAAAAAGTCTAGGGTTTCAAATTGAGATGAGAATATACAAGATGAAGAAGAAAATTTGAGCAATTGAGGGACAATGGCAAAACACTCACCATTAAAGCCACTATGACTGACCTTTTTGAACTTTTGGAGATGAAGAAGATGAATCGGGAAAGGATTCTGTGTGACCGGAAAAGGAAGGAGATGAAGAAGGATAAAGTTCTGGCGATAAAGGAGATGAAGTTCTGGAGATGGAGAATGATGAAGTTCTTGAGATGAAAAATGATGGAGTTTTGGAGATGAAAGGATGTGCTTTGTGGTTGGTCGAAAATTGAAGGAGATGAAGAAGATGAAGTTCTGGAGATGAAGAATTATGGAGTTCTGGAGATGAAAGGATGTGCTCTCTGTGGTTAATCAGAAATGAAAAGAGATGAAGAAGATGGAGAGAAAGAAGGAGAAACGGAGATAACGTTAACTGGTTTTGTAGAATGAAGAGTATTTTTGCCATCAAAATATGAACGAGTCTAGTGTGGTAATGTTAAGTCAAACTAGTCTATAAACGTTAAGCCACTGTAGAAATTGGTCTAGATTAGTAATTAACCCATAATCTATGTATACTAAAGGCCTAATGCTATTGTATTGTTCCTTTTGGTCACTTTACTTCCCCGACTTTCAAAAAATTCAGTTTACCCCTCAACTCCAAAAAGTGGTATTGACAACCATTTCTTTTTAAATGTTTGAGGATATGTTTTACCCATTTCATAATGCGCCTCAATTTTGACCACTAAAATGTCAAGTGTACAATTTACTCAAAAATTGACAACTAAAGAAATACTTTGGAAAACTAGTTTTTGTAGTTTAGAGAGTAAACGGGATTTTTTTTGAAAATTGAGAGGGTAAAGTTATCAAAACGGACAACTTTAGATAGCTCACAATAACACTTTTTGAAGTTTTAGGGGTAAACTGATATTTTTGAAAGTTAGATAGGTAAAGTGATCAAAATAAACAAGTTCGGAGAGCTGCAATAGCATTAGGTCCGTACTAAAGCACTACAATATTTATTTTTTAATAATTAAAATATAATGTGTCATTCCTTTTTTTTAGGACAATTTTTTTAATATGTTAAGTTTTATTTTGTTAGAGTAATATCTTTAATGAAGTTCAAAATGATGAGGACACATGGCCTTTCACCCTCACTAGAGCTCAATACAACGAGATTATGAATCTCCTTGCGCAAAATCAGAATCATGATAATGACAAGTGTAAGCACTGGTTTTTGAACCCAGTAACGAAAGCAATTTTCGAGCTCCTCGTTTCGCCAGTCGCACAAGCGTCAATACTCGTCAAAGAACGGACCAACTGTCCAAAATCATAACTCACTCCTCCTGCGTGTCATTGACACCTCCAATGACACGTAAATCAGCTTTTCAAATCTCCTAAACAAAGGCTCAATCAACTTTGCACAAAATAAAACTCAACCATGCGAGAATCAACACATAGTCCAACTTGGAGGCCAATTTAGACCCCCTTAAGGTCCGAATTAGAAAAAACATAAATCATGAAAGTTGTAGATCTACGTCTTAGCATTCTAAAACGACTTCTGGGGGGGGGGGTCTAAATGAGCTAAAGAAGTTGTATCCAAAATACTAAAATTTGTCAAAACGAGACTACACTGGTTAAGTCTCCTACCCTTGAATCGTACGGTCATCATCACCCTGACCGTACGGTCATCATCACCCTTGAATCGTACGGTCTCCTACCCTTGAACCGTACGGGCTCCCTACGTGGCTAAACGGTCTCTATCCTTATCCTCCACGTGTCACTAGAAGCCAAACGAGTTTGGCCGGGCCTTTTGAAAGGGCCGTCTGAGATCTAAAAATAGATCTTAGACGGGAGTTACGGTCTCCACAAGGGAAACCGTACGGTCTCTATAGAGACCGTACTGTCTCTACCTTTTCCTATAAAAGGGGTCCGAATTCCTCATTCCATTCATCAATAATTCCTTTATTTCCTCCATTTTCTCTCGATTTCTGAGCGGTTCTTAACCCGATATAAGTTGCCTCTGAAAAGTTGCCTAAGGTTGCCTCTGATATAAAAGAATCGCTCATATATCGAAGTTCTGCCTCTAAAACATCCAAGCTGCCTAAAGTCCTCACGACAACTAAATTATCCTTCCAATATCCAAATTATACTCAAATCTAGTCTCAAAAGTCCAAATTCCATCACTGCTCTCGGCCCTGCTAGAGCAAACGCAGTCCTTCCAGTCCGAAAGATTACCCCGAAATCCTTCCTTTTCAGTCACCTAGAGTACGCCCTACGCACCTCCAGCCCCAAAGTTCCTCCCTACGGCTCTGTTCTTCAACGAGTACTAGCTTGCAAGCATTCTACTGGCACGCTACGAGGGTAAGCTTCTGAGGGTTTTTACCGTGTCACTCAACGGTTTACCGTACAGTTTTTACTTTATTTAAATGCTTTTTGTGTGATAATAATAATACAAGACAATAATGAGTTAGGTTGCATTAAAGATCCTCTAGGGCCTAGAATGTCGGAACTAATAAGTTGTATCCACGAACGTAAATAGAATCTCTGGTTTTCAAAACAATCAGTACATACACCGGTTCGTACAATTGGCCGGGTGGCGATTCTAGTCAAAGAAGGCTAAAGCCGCTATAAGCGCCATTTTCCGCTCAGAGCAAGGAAAAGCAAGTTGCCTTAGCAAATAGTCACCACTAAATCACCACTTTATATTCTGGTAAAATCTTTTCTTTATCCTAGAGTACCTATATGCATGATCGCTGGATCATTGATACAGGAGCAACCGATCATATTGTATGTAGCTTAAATGATTTCTCATCCTACAAACCTACAAATAACATCTCTCTCTAGTTGCCAAATAGCCACACTGTTCCAGTCACTCACATAGGGACAGTGAAATTGAGTAATGAACTTGTCTTACATGATGCATTATATGTTCCCCAATTTCATTACAACTTAATTTCCAGCAGTAAATTAACCTCACAATCTAAGCTATGTCTATATTTCACATCGCAGAAAATGCCTCATCCAAGATATGAACCCCTACCAGAAGATTAGATGTGCTAAAATGGTGGGAGGGTTATATTACCTGGATAAACAATACAATTCTCATTTAGCAGCATTGGCTTCCATAAACACCAGTCTCGCCTTGTGGCATATGCGTCTAGGTCATCCTTCAGATCTTAGGAGCAATCTATTGCACAAGATAAAACCCACTATTCCTGCAAACAATACACACTCGACTGTGATGTATGTCATCTATCCAAACGAAAAAATAAGAGTTATAATCTTAGTTTATCGAGAGCAAAAAATTGTTTTAATTTAATCCATATGAATACTTGGGGCCCTGTTTCACAATCTTTGAATGGAAACATTATTTTCTAACGATTGTTGATGATTGTAGTCGTTTTGTGTGGTTATTTTTGATGAAATACAAGTCAGAGACTATGGCAGCTATTCAGGTTTTCCATAAGTATGTACAAACTAAATTCAAAAGATCAATTAAAGCTATAAGAACAGACAATGGAAGGGAATTTATGATGTCACAGTTTTATGCCACTCATGGAATCATTCATCAAACTAGTTTTCTAGAAACACCGCGACAAAATGGCGTTCTAGAACGCAAACATCAAGACATTTTGAATATTGCTCGAGCTCTCTTATATCAAAGTAACATGCCTAACAAGTTCTGTCCTGAAGCAGTATCTCATGCCGTATACTTGATTAACAGATTACCCACTAATGCCACAAGCAATTCCATCCCATACACCCTTTTACACAAACATAAGCCACATTAGGCGGACCTCAAGGTTTTTGGGTGCTTGTGTTACGCTTCCACTCTTGATAGACATAAGACCAAGCTCACACCTCAGGCTATCAAATGTGTGTTTTTGGGATACAAACAAGGAACGAAAGGATACAAAGTCATGGATCTTCAAACGAACCGTATTTTTGTATCAAGAAATGTATGCTTCTATGAATCCTCATTCCCTTATAAAACTCGACATCCAAATCACTCCAAACATACTGACCCCTCGCCAGTTCCACAAAGTGACATGTCTCAACATATATTTCAAGAGGAAGAAGTGAATACAGATCAAGGGAATATAGGACCAGCATAAACAGACACCCTAGAAATTGAACCAGAAGACATACCTGCTGAAATTGAGATTCAATAAGTTGAGCAACCTCAGCTCCGAAGATCTACCAGGGTTAGGCACACCCCCAGTACCTTCAGGACTATCATCATACACTTTCAAATGCAGTTAAACCTCTTTAAAGTAATACTCTTAGGACCGGGAAAAAGTATTACTTTATCGAATTTATTACTTTATCGATAATGAACACTGATGAAGAGATTAGTCCTAAATCGAACAATAGCAATAGAATCACCTACGGATGAACAAATTTTTGAGTCGGTAATGAACATTGGTGAAAGATTGATCTTGAACCAGACGATAGCAATGTCATCTCAAGCTTGTCATCAAAGAAAGCAGTTCAAGCAATTAACACTCTGAACAATTACTAGTCACAACACGAGCAAAACATACCAAGAGTTATTTATGTTTTACGTAAAGTCAATAATGATGTTAATTTTAGCTTTGGTGGAAAGAAGAAACAAGATATTATATATTCATTTTTAAAAAAAATTGAATTTTGTAACTCATACATATTATATATACGTACAATTCTGGAATTATTACTTTACATATTACTTGGGTCCTTCAGGACTTTCAAATTTTTTATTATCTTATGCTTTTAGCGAGAATATTACTTTACGACATTAGCCCAAGTTGGGACCGACGAAATTTATTACTTAAGCGAGGTTATTACTTTATCGAATATTACTTCATCGAGGTATAACTGTGCTTCAGTAAAGGTAAATTCCACTCTTAAAAGCCCTCATGATTTATCAAAGGTCTTATCATATGATGAACTATCACATGCAAGGAAAATCTTTTCTATTAATCTTATGTATGAGTCAGAGCCTACAAAATATGAGGAAGCAATTAAACATGCTCACTAGCGTCAAGCAATCAAAAAGGAGTTAGATGCACTCCATACTAATCACACTTGGACAATCACCACTCTTCCAAAAGGGAAAAGAGAGGTTGGCTGCATATGTCTTTTCAAAATCAAACATCAAGCTGAAGGTACTGTTGAAAGGTACAAGGCGCGCCTGGTGGCTCAAGGTTTTACACAGCGTGCATGCATTGATTTAACAGAAACTTTTGCTCATGTAGCAAAAATCACAACAATAAGGTTACTAATAGCACTGACAAGTATGATTGGATGGATTTTGGATCAATTGGATATAAATAATGCATACCTTCATGGGGAAATTAGTGAAGATGTCTATATGAGAGTCCCACATGGATGTTCAGTCCCTCTGGTGAAAGGAACTGCAGTTGCACACAAACCCCATCGGATCCCTCTCTCTTTATTAAAGTATCTAGGCACTCTTTCCTAGCAGTATTAGTCTATGTTGATGATATGTTGGTCACTAGTAATTGCAAGAGATTAGTTGACGAAATCAAAGGCTATTTACATCGTCTTTACAAGATCAAAGATCTCGGGGCTTTACAATATTTCCTTGGGTTTGAAGTTCTTAGAAATGCAACAAGAATCCATCTTTGCCAGCGGAAGTATTTCCTCGAACTCCTTCAGGAATAAGGTTTTATTGGATCTAAACCATCAAACGCACCTGCCACACCAAATTTCAAACCTTCACCCACAAACACACCTCTTATTGATATCCCTACTTATAGACAGTTAATTGGAAAACTCTTTTACCTCACACACACTCGCCCATACATTTGCTACATTATGCAACAACTCTCTCAGCACCTTAATAACCTCACCAGTGATGACCTTTAGAGGGCTCATTGAGTTCTTCGTTACTTGAAGGGTTCACCAGGTCAGGGATTGTTCTACTCCACCAACAACACCACCAAAATCAAAGGCTTTACTGATGCTGATTGGGCTTCTTGTACTGAGACAAGAAGATCCCTTACCAATTACTGCATTTTCCTTGGCAAATCCCTCATTTCATGGCGCTCAAAGAAACAAACGACCATCTTTCGTAGCTCCTCCGAGGCAGAGTATCGAGCCCTTACCTCCTCTATATGTGAAGCTCAATGGATTCTCTATTTACTTCGTGATTTTCATGCCAATCACACATCTCCAGCTATTATTTTTTGTGATTATCAGGCTGCCCTACACATAGCACACAACCCGATCTTCCATGAAAGGACAAAGCACATCGATATCGATTTTCACCTGGTCCGTGAAAAGGTGCAAAACAAAACGGTTCATCTACTTCCCATTAGATCTGTGAATCAGCTAGCCGATCCCTTCACCAAAGCACATCACTTTCCTGTTTTTAAATCCTTCAAAATCAAACTTGGGTCACTTGACATATACACGCCAAGTTTGAGGGAGGGTGTTAAACCACAAAACTCAAACACAATACAGAAGAGGGTTGCACAAATATTGCTCCAGCTCAGCATCAATTAAAGTCACAATAGGCCAAAGAGAATAGCTGACTTCAACAAAGGCCCATAATTTAATCAACCCATCATTTGCAGACATCTTATCTTTTGGGTGTAACATAATTGCTTGTCTATTTGTATAGTTGTGTATTCTTGTTCTTTTTCTCTTACTCTTGTATATATATAAGGACATCTCCTCTTAGAAATGATTATCAGATATAAAATTCAATCTTCAGTTCATAGTTTATGAATGATACTAAATTGGTAAGCCAACCATAGGCCATATACATATGGAAGAGTCATGATATCAGATAAATAATTGATAATGAAAGTGAACAAAGAATTGATAACTATGTTTTACAAAGTTTCCTATTAACACAAACTAATTTATGGTGATAGTGATAGATGCCCCCACATTACAACTTATAAATTCAAACAACATCCTCATTTCTTTCATTTTCAAGTCATTTTTTTTTTGCTTTCTAGCCTGATTTCATTCTCCTAGAATTCTAATTAGCATATTTTCTTACAATGGCTCATTCAGCACATTACAGCAACAACTTAACTTAAGTGAACTTGACATTTAAAATTTGCAAACAATGCTGAAATTGTTCAGTAAAAACAACATACTCAACTACCGGTAACAACATCCAATGAAACTTACCAGTTTCTTTCTTGCTAATCGTTAAATACAAATCCATTAAAGGTATCAGTAATCATATATATATCCTAGTTCTATTAGTAATACATAATCCATTCGCTATGAACCATGACTAGCCACATAGACATCTCCTAGTTCATCTGAATAAGGAATCACATACCTGCTCATAAACTTTGCATGACTGATGTGAAAAAATGAAGTCAACCGAAGTCTTCCTTTAAGAAAATCCTTAAGCAGTCGGGGCTTGAACCTCTTCTCCACGCTCAAAGTAAGCAACACTGGGTTGCAAGCAATATTAGAGACCATGAAGCCCTCAACATTAAGCAACAACTGTGTTATCTCCTTAATCTTTCTCACTAATACACGAAATGCTTGAGGTGTTAGCCTAAAAGCATTTGAAATATTCTGCTCTGAAAAGACAAGCTCCTAAAGAGTTTTAACTTGAGCTCCCAATTCTTTCTACTCACAGAAAACATCTTAGATGCCTATCAACACCCATATCATCAAGCCTTTCAACAATAGCCTTAAACTTGTCTAAGTTAGTGAGAAAATTCAACGGTTTCGCATTGATGTATCTAGTAATCTGTAAAGAACAAACCCCACAATTCTTCAAGTATCCGTGTTTGTTTTGACGAAAAGTAAAACACAATCCCCTTTGTGAAAATAAGTTAAACTACATGAGTTTCGTTTTTTTAACCTTACCCTAATTATTTAAAACATTGTACATTTCGAAATATTTTTCTTATTTATAATTCATAGCAATATAATAAACATTTCGTACATAATTACTGTTTGAAAAGTCTATTATAACAATTTAATTAAATAGAGATAAATTTCATCCTTTTTAAAAATGTTAAAAATAAAATTACTTCATTTCATATGTTAGAGTTAGATTTACATTTGTTGTTGAAGTAAATTTACGTTTTTCTTTTGCTTAATACATATATATTCTCACTTTATGAAGAACTATCTATATCAAATTTCTCTCACTATCTCATTAATTTTAAAAATAGTATATCATAACATGCACACTATAAATGATTCATAATATAGGTGTGAACTTATGAGGTCAGAAATAAAAAATTTCAAAAAATTTATATTATATAAAAAATAATATCAACACGTGCATACCAATCCATTTTTAAATTAAGTAATTAGTAAAATTCATCAAAATAGGAGCTAATTTATACTTTTTAATAAAAATAAATAACTTTAAAAAAAAGTAAATAAAATAAATAACCCTGTTGTAACAAAAAGAAGAAGAACTTTTTAGTTCATCTCTGGTTGGTTTCAAATAAGTGCTTTGTGTTTTCATGATTTTGCAAATAAAAGACTTTGGTTTGACTTTAAGCAAAACTAAAAAAAAAAAAGCATAATTAAGCCCTTGAACTTTGTCTATTTTAAGGATCAAGCCCCTGATCAATTATTTTTCCATATTGGATCCTTGATCACCAAATATTTTAAGGATTCAAACCCTTATTTAACATTTCCATCTGTTATGCGACACGCGTACCGTTAGTGGTGAGTCATCTAGATGACTTGGATTTTTTTTGACATGTGGATATATTCTAAATTATGAGATGGAAAATAAGATTTGATTAGGAAAGAGATTAAAATATATTTTACCAAGCCATATTTCTTCTAACCCTCATTAAAGTAATAGCTCGTCATCTCCCCCTTCTACTCAACCCTAATAATGATTTCATGACTAGCTAGAAACACAACACCGACCATGTTCATTCTATTGCCTATTGCTGAAAACATAAAAAAAATTCCAGTTTTCCTTCCCTTTAATCGTAAGATTTTAAAGTCCACCCTAATTAACTCTTCCTTTTAATCGTAAGATTTTATATTTCATGTTTGCCGACTTCAAAATATTCAAGGAATTGATAATTCTTAATTCTTCATCGATCATATATCTCCCTAGCTTAATCGGTCATTCTCGTAACATAATTTCAAATTTCTGTACCTCAAGTAATCTCTCTAGTTAGCTTTTAACCATTACTCATCACCCTTTTGGGTATTTGTTAAAGCAATTGCAGATAAAAGTGATAAAATTGCTGTTAGAGATGGAATTGAAGATGAAAATACTAAAATTGCAATATATATAATTAGTTAATTAACTCAACAACAAGACCATAAATAATTAAGTTTAAAATCAAATTTAATATCTGCAGAACTGGAGAGAAGCAAACAAGTCCAAAATGAAATTCAATCTCATCAGAATTAAAATCTTACGATTAAAGGGAAGGAAAACTGGAATTTTTTTTATGTTTTCAGCAATAGGCAATAGAATGAACATGGTGGGTGTTGTGTTCTAGCTAGTCATGAAATCATCATTAGGGTTGAGTAGAAGGGGGGAGATGATGAGCGATTACTTTAGTGAGGGTTAAAAGAAATATGGCTAGGTGAATCTATTTTAATCTCTTTTCTAATCAAATCTTATTTTCCATCTCATAATTTAGAATTTGTCCACATGTCAAAAAAAGTTCCAAGTCATCTAGATGACTCACCATTAATGGTACACGTGTCACATAACGGATGGAAATGTTAAATAAGGGTTGAATCCTTAAAATATTTAGAGATCAAAGACCCAATGTAGAAAAATAATTGATCAGGGGCTTGATCCTTAAAACAGACAAAGTTCAGGGGCCTAATTATGTTTTTTGCCAAACTAAAACTGTGATTTGCACTGTTTGTAGAACTAAGGAAATAATTGATTTTGTTGATATAAACAAAAACATTTTTTGCCCTTAATGTTTTTCTGACTTTTGAACAGTCAAGTTAGAGTTAAGCTCAAAGGTCAGAACAATATTTCGGGCCAAAACAGTCCTCGTTTATGTCAACAAAATCGACAATTTCCTTAATTCTGCAAACAATGCAAATCACAGTCCTTTTTCTGACATTTGAATAGTCGAGTTAGAGTTAAGCTCAAAGGTCATAAAACATTTCGGACAAAAATAGTACTCGTTTATGTCAAAAAATCGACAATTTTTTTAATTCTGCAAATAATGCAAACCACAATCTTTTATTTAATCACAAGCAAACTACTATCTTTTATTTGTAAAATCGCAAAACCACCGAATATTTATTCGGAGTTAAAAAAAAACCCCTATTGATGTCAAATTATGAGTATGCACACATTTCACAGGGGACGTCTTGTCGTTTCTGCAACAAAAGCTTCATATAAAGAAGCTTAGAAAAAGTCTTTAAGATTTTGTTCCCCTTCCTTGCTGCTGCAAATTCCCAAATTGAAGAAACCCTAATTTAATTCTATTCTCTTCTCTTGTTTTCAATTTTAGTTGTGATTGCAAAATGATTTCCCAAATTTACTCAACTTGCAGACGCCTTCTTCTTTCATCATATTCAAGCTCAGCTCTGATTGGTTCTCCATTTCATCATCATCATCAGATTTGGCAGCTTCATACTCATCATTCTCCCGCTGAGCTTAACCGAGTTGTTTCTTCCTTTCATCAGCTTCTCCATTCGAGGCCCCATCCATCTGTTGTCGAGTTCAACAAATTGCTTTCTTCTCTGGTGAAGATGAAACAATTTCAGACCCTCATCTCTCTTTCCACCCATTTGGATTTGGTGAGAATCAAACCTGATCTTTACACCTGCTACTGCCGTTTAGAGCGTCTTGATTTTGGGTTTTCTACTCTTTCCAAAATTTTCAAGCTTGGTTTTCAGCCCAACATTGTAACTTTCAATACTTAATGAATATACTTATAGCTCTCTTATATCCGGTTTATGTCATGCAAGAAGACCTTGGGAAGCACTCCAGGTTTTTAAACATATGTGTGCAAGTGACTACCTTCCAAATGTAGTAACATACTCGGCTTTGCTACATGGTTTTTGTGATAATGGCCATCTTGATATAGCATTCAACTTATTTGGTGAAATGGAATTGCTTAAATTGGAGCCTAATATAACTACATACAATATCCTAATTGAAGGAATGTGCAAAGCTGGGAGATTTAAAGATGTAATACAATTGTTGTCTAGACTTTCGATTAATAGACTGCAGCCTACTGTTCACACTTACACGATGATAATTCATGGACTTAGCAAGAAAGGATTTCTAGATAAAGCATATGAGATCTTCAAAAATATGGAAACCAGTGTTTGCTTGCCAGATGATTGCACTGATAATGTGATGATTCATGGGTTTCTTCGGCGCAAGAACCTGGTAAAGGCAGCAGAGCTTATTCGTGAAATGCGAAACAAGGGCTTCTCAGCTGATAACACCACGTTTCTATTGGTAGCTGAGAATAAAGCCATCGTGAAATTACTATAAATTTTCTGCATGCATATCAAGGTAAAAAGATGAGTTGAAATACCTCCTTATAAATAGTACTGTGTTGCTCTAAATTATTTGTACTGTTCAATTTTTTTCGTATAGAGTTGATGCCAATTATATAAGTTTAAACAGTTTGTTTGAATTCTCAATAGGGAGTTTGTGCTTGCCATAATGATTCTTTAGCAGTTGTTCCAGCAGAAGCAACGGCTCTGCAATTAGTCATCTATTGCAATTCGATTTGTAAAACTGCTAGGTAAGTATAGAAATTGTGATTACGACTGTAAAGTAAAGCAATTGAACTTCTAGTATTATTTTTAAGATACCAAATCTGTTTATGATACTTATTTCCAGTGCATATAATTACATGATTTCAGGTCCTGATTTGTTCGGTGTCGAAGCATCTGTTTGTGAAGGCAAACTATGCGAAACAACTACCTTTTCCTCATCAAAGCATCACATTGTTTCAGTTGAAATTAGTCAGTCTCCATGCCTTAAAATCTGAGATAGGAGCTTTTGAAGAATATTCAATAGATTAATCTGTTATTCAACGAAGCTTGGATTGTTGATGCTTTCGTTGGTTTTTTTTTTTTTCAGTATCAGAGCAATGTGTGGGCTGAATTAGTAAAGAACTGTGTTCATGGTTCGGATTCTCTTGAATACAAATTTGGCAAGGCTGTTGCACAAAATTTGCATCTACCAGAGAATATTCACTCTCAATTAATCAAAGTTAGACACTGAAAAAGTGAAGATGCACTATTGAAGAAAAGAAAGTTCAGTTTTCACTGATGACTGCTAATTGGTTAATATTTCTAGACATGTTTCTTGATGCCTTATGTAGGGGCCCTTTGCGGAGAAGCACAGCAACGCTGAGGGAAGAATTCAGGTTTTCTCATCTTCTCTATTTTGCTCTTAAATTTGGGAATATTTATCAAATTATCTTACCTTATTTTACTCGTTGAATTGTCTAACCTTATAAGTGCCAAGTTGCAAGTAGGGAATATAATCAGAGATAAATGTACTTACTTTTGTAAATTGATCAATGAGGATTCATGTCCATGTACTATTTCGATCTGTAATGTAATATATATGCTTAACTGGCTGCCTTATTATGAAATTGAAAAGATGAAAATTTCCGCCTTAGTACTACTAATCTAATTCGAAACAAGCTTTTTCTCATATTTCCTGCCTTTTGCTTTTCAAATATCTATAACTTTTCTTCTTGCAAGCCCATGTTGGTGTTTGATTACAATACTTTATTTGTGGTAAACTCATATACTTGATATATTGTGAACGTTGAAGTTATCAATTCTCCATTTTAGCGAACTTATGGAAGTGTCTGTGGTCGCAAAAGATTACTGCCTATTTGATAATTTGCAATTTTTTTATTCCACTGTATTGTCATACATTTAACTAAAGTAGAGGGATTTGTAATGGATTGCGTTTTAGTGATTCTACTACGATAGCTAGATTTTAGGGAATTCCATAGTTTGTACTGGCTTGACAGCTGTGATACTATTATTTGTCAGCTCATTTTCTTGTTGTGCAATATATTGCTGCTGCCATAATGAGAAATGTTTTGCAGCAGCTTCAACGGTGGTTAGAGTTTTCATGAGTTGGAAGATTTCTCTTCAACAATGGTTACTGATAATTCTCTACTCAGTTTCAGTTGATTGCTTTATCCAGTTTGCTGCTGAAATTGCTTCGGTCTACCATGATCCATAACAACACAAAACTGTTGTACAAAATTATCTTATGGTAAAATTGATGTACTGACTAATGGAATGTTTATTTAGATGAATATACGATCAATATACATACCTTATAAGTATGTATATATAAGAAAGGATTGCTTGATTGATTACTCTTTCTCTCTTGGTGTTGCTGCTTGCTAGGTTGCAAAGCTATATAATCTTCATGACAGTACATATGCTAGATGGGAAAGCTAGATGCTTAATCTTTTACACAGCAACGAGCAGCAACTTGACAGTATCATCTCCGATTCATGTAATTCTGGTGGTGGTTTGCGGTTAGACAATGGATTATATGGTGATTTCTTGACTTAATTTTGACACATTTGCTTGTCTAGCTGCTTGACATTTGTGACATTTTTATCAAAATTTAGGACTTGAGTTATTCATGTAATTTTGTTTAACTCCTTATGACAGAGTCTTGCATAAGAGTTTGATTGGTGCACAAGTCTTAATCTTTGCAATTTAGTTTGATTAAACCCAATTCTATTGTTTTTACAGGCAAGCAACTCTAGAATGATAGTTGCAGGTGAACATAAACTGAGTGTGTACTAACATCACATATATTAGTTTAAGATTTCACAATATTGGATGACAAAATTCATTAAGTAATATATAAAGTTTAAGTGTGCTTAAAATTTAGTTTATTTGATGAGATTTATTTGGAGAAATTAGTAATTATATATGTCATTATGAAAAGATAATAATCAGAGCAAGGTGAGGGAAGAATTCAGGTTTTGTCATCTTCTCTGTTTTGCTCTTAAATTTGGGAATATAATTAGACAAAGGTTAGTTCTTGTCCGACCCTGTTCTGTTAGTCATTTCGGGATTCAAATCTTGTAACGAATTTTGGAGACTCCGTTTCTCGTGGGTTCACATCAACATTGCCAACTTACCAGCCACTCAACCATCTTGGAAAACTCTCCCGTATGTGACTCTGCCTCCATCGTGATGCATGCCTTCAATTCCATGCGTCCCGTTTCTTGCTCCTCAAGCTTCTCCATCTATTTGTGTATACTTATTGCAAAGTCACCAAGTATATTTCAGTAGTAAAGAACATAAAACTGAGCAATTATATCTTCCCATGTTCCTCAAATGCACAAAATGTAATTTATATATTTTTGGCAAAACAGCTTAAATATTCTATTAAAATGCTATAAATTAATAACTTCATCTGAAATTTTTTACAAACTGTACCAAGAATCTAATAACAGTTAGTCTTTTCAAATTTCTTTTTCTTAACCTCTTTCAAAGGAAGAGTCCCTAAGGATAAGAAGCTCATTCAAAGGAAACCATCGTTCACAATCAGTCTATAACTCAAGGTGGATGATGGAATCATCAATATTTAACTTTTTAGATCTCATTCTCTCACTCAAAGAAGGTTCAGGAACTCAAGATTTCGTAAAACAAAGAGATGTGTATGAATCTTATATCCAATAACAATAAGGAAAATGGTTGAATGGAAAAACATCTGAAAATTTGACAATCCATCATATATGTCAATATCAATGAAGAAGCCAATTGTGCTTTTCCTACATTTCTTCTGACCGGTGTTTGATCAAAGAAAGTACATACTGCATGAACTCTGCTTCACATGGTAATTAATTTAACAGGATCATTGACAGGCAATCCTAGATGTCTTCTACCAAATTCTATAGTAAGAATTTCATCAAAGAAATTGCATCTTGCTGCTTGTATCAAGTAACTAACCCAGAAAGAGAATCAACTAATTCTTAAGTTACTTCACAATCTCAGTTTCTGAAATAACAATGCAAATTGGAAAATATAGACACAAACAAGCCCAAGCATAAAGCATTTATTTTAAAAAATTGAAGTTAGTTAAATTTATGGACTAAATCTTCAATTTAAATCAACTAATCACCACACTATCAGAATCCAAATAGCCATTAAGAAATATTCTAATATTACTAATGAACAACTTCATTTTAGTATCACATATGTAGCTATTTATAAAAGCAATTAATCAGCTACTCCGCCCTACTATTTGTCCCAAATGTAAAATGCTTACATTAAGCACAACAATTTACAAAAACTTTCCTATTTCTTTAGAGCATTGTACCTGAATAATGGAACATCGAGAATATTTTGGCAAGCTTAACAATTCTTGGGATACTTTGAATGGAAAAGTTGTTACATGATCTTTCAATACAAGGACCATCATTTCCAACAATTTTGCATTCTTGAGTAAATATTGAACAAAGTTTAGAACAAGCTTACGACTGTCATCTTTCTCTGGAAAATCAATCATCTTAATAGTCTTTGTATGCGATTCCAAACAATTGAAAACAGTTGCATTTGAATTCCAAGAGTTCTCCGAAAAATCATCCAACTGCAGGTGGTCAGCATACTGGAAATAAACATTGTGTGACCAAATTATTTAACAATATATGAAAATTTAATATATTCATCAAGCGTTCAAAATTAATAAGTTACAACATTTTCTTCATAAAGTAAAAAGCAAGAAAACTCATAAAAAGTCAATTTTTTTATCCATAAAATGTCGAATTGAATTTTCTATACCGAATTTAAAAGGTTCTTGAAATTACCTTATAATAGCCTTGTAAATTGATACCTATTTTCTCAAGCCCGGGTGCATTACGAAGTAGACATGCTAAATTTTACTGTATGCCAGGCATACGGATGACGTGGTATGCCAAGCCTATAATTCTTTGACACTTGTCATCTCAATCAATAACAATTTAACATGTGTAATTAATTGGTAATTAATTTTTTAGTTAATAATTTATATAAAATTCTAGACTCTAAAATAAAAACCCTAGACCCTAAAAACTAAACCCTAGACCCTAAATCATCGACCCTAGATACTAACATATGTGACGTGTCATCGAATTATAAAGGTGGCATACGGAATGACGTGATATGCCTGACATATACTAAATTTTTTCTCCAAGGTATTATAATACAATTTAAAATTTAAAGAATTCCTTCACTTCAATATTTCCTAAAATAACATGACCCGATTGTTACCTCGACAAACCATGACCCGATTGTTAGCTCCTTGATATGTTGAAGTTGATGCAAAATGTCTTTAACCAAACTTTTACGAATTTCATGAGTTGAACTTTTATCATCCTCCCACTCCATTCCATGATGGTGAAAATCAATAGTAGCACAAAGTGAAGAAGGCAAATTCAATAATTTTACAGTTTTAACATCCATACAACCTAAAAGCTCTAGTTCCTCAAGGCGTGGACATGAAATTTCAATATGCAAATTTTTGAAATTCGACCTTAAAACCACTCTTTTTAAAGAATTGGAAGCAATAACCAACTTATTAATTGCACCCTCAGTTCCGATTAATTCAATCGACTCAAGTAATGAACTGGTAGATAAAACATGTCTGATAGCTTTAGCAAATAACTTTGGATCATCTATATCCACACAACTGAGAGTTAACTCCTCAAGGTCTGGACATGAAATTTCAAGAGCTGAAAGATTAGAATAGAGTTTATAATCGAGGAGGTCTTGTTGTAAAACTAATCTTTTCAAAGATTTTGAAGTAATATCAAGCTTATGAAACTTAAAATAGTCCCTTAATTCTAAGGATTTGAGTAACGGACTGCCTGATAGAATATGTTTCACAGACTCGTCGGTCAATTTACAATGTATCATACTCAATGCGGTGAGACATACCCAATTGACATTTCCATGAGGCATAAGAGTACAACCAACAACACTTAAATTAACCAATGAACCATTGTTGAGAAGGGAATTAGGCAATTTAACCAATGAAGCATTGTCGAAATGATGCTTTGGGTAGGATTCATGCGTAATTGAACTCAAAAATAACTCCTCCACTTGTTTTCTTGTTGCAAAAGTAATTTCCGCACCGAATGTAGTATCCTTCTCATTGCCACAAGGATACTGAAGGTGGAATTTCTCGATCTTCTCACAGTCGTGGTAAATTAAGGTATCGTAAATGAATTTAAGGAAGTTGTCATAAGACATAACCATGGAATCGAAGATGAGAACAGGAACATGAGTCCATTGGTTACGCCAACATTTTGATAGAGTTGTGGTCTGAATAGCTTGTTTGGTTGATGGCAAAAAGGGGAGGATATGGTGGAGGATGTGATCTGACAAATCACTGATTCGGTCTTCTTTCCGCTGCAACTTCTTCGGTTTTCTTTCTATTTCCATGGCAGCACAGCCGAGGAAGAAGAGGTCAGGAAATCAAAACAACATGGAAAAACCTAACGCAACCTAGGGTACTGCGCTGTTTATTCAGGAACTGTAGATCGTAAATATAAGGTACTGCTCCTAGGGTCGAACCTAACCGAAATAACCGACGGAACCAATTAATATTTTCTATTTAGTTTGGTTATTTGGTCTACTAGGTTAGGTTTAGTTTCAGTTTGAGTTTTTAAAATATATTGATAACTATATTGTCACCCGTGCAAAAGCACGGTTTGCATAAAATGTCAATATGTTTTAAGCCTTTTTTAATATATAAAATAAGAGAAAGGATCAGGTGTGGCAATGGGCTTATGGTGTGACAATCCACTTATGGTGTGACAAGAGAAAGAGGTGGGGATAATTTTGTAATTAAACATGGGAAGATGGCGAATTTGTAATTAAGAGAAAAAGTCTTATGCGTGGAAAATGGAGAGAAGGGAGAAAAAGTTTTGAAAAAGTTTTAATTAGTTTATTTAAAATGCATTTTCCCGCTCTTCCCGAACTCGTTTTTCAAAAAAATTTATACCACTGAACTCGTATTAATTAGGCCGCCATTTTGAGATCCATTGTTGCTATTTATAAGCAATTTTTATTTTTTTTTATTTTTCTATGGTTGTTTCAAAACATTACCGTGTTGTTTTGAGATCCATTGTTGCTAGATTTTTATTTTTTTAATTTTTTCTGTGGTTGTTTCAAAACAGTACCGTGTTGTTTCAAAACAGTACCGTGTTGTTTCAAAACTTACCGTGTTGTTTTTGAGATCCATTGTTGCTAGATTTTAATTTTTTTAATTTTTTCTGTGGTTGTTTCAAAACATTATCGTGTTGTTTCAAAACAGTACCGTGTTGTTTCAAAACATTACCGTGTTGTTTTGAGATCCATTGTTGCTAGATTTTTATTTTTTTAGTTTTTCGTGTGGTTGTTTCAAAACATTACCGTGTTGTTTCAAAACATTACCCTGTTGTTTCAATAGATCTTAAATTGATAAAGAAAAGGGATAGAGTAAGAGTGTTCCTCTCAGCAAAAAATCCCAATTGAATCAGCTGCAAAAAAATCCCAAAAAAATTACACAAATCCCAATTGAATTGAACCAGACACATACATTGTAGGTGCTGCCTAAACAACTTAGATTATAAATTAAAACTAAAATCAAATTTATATCAATCCAGGTACAAAACAAAATATTATAACACCTACTAATAACAACCAGAGAATACTTAAGCCTCTTCTTGAAGCTCCTCTTCCTTTTCATAGTCATAACCTTCCTCATCTCCTGTAGCATCTTGGTACTGTTGATACTCGGAGACCAAATCATTCATATTGCTTTCTGCCTCAGTAAACTCCATTTCATCCCAATCATTCATATTGCTTTATTGCCAAAGTCTCAGGGAGGGTCTGGGGATTTGTAATTTAGATTGGAAAATAACTTGCCAAACGAACATATGTCGGCCTGCCTTCCCGCTGCGTCGCACCGCCGCCATTGATTCCGACGAGGATCCGCTTCCGCAAGTCGATCGATCGAAATCATGTTAGCCAAGCCGGAGAAGAAGAGGACGCCTCGCTGGAATTCAGAGAAGGAATAGCCGGAGCGGTGGATGAGAGATCGGAGATCGCAATTGGTGGAGACGCCGAGAAGGAGGAGAAAGGGGAGAAGACGGTGAAATTGAATAGGCAGAGAAGAGGGCCTAAGGTTGGGTAATGCTTTTTTAATTGGAAAAGTATCTTTTACATACCTGATAAATTACACAATTAGTCCCTGTCACACCATAAGAGGCTGTCACACCATAAGAAGGTGTCTCACCTGAACTTGACTCTATAAAATAATATAATTTCGCACTCAAAGCAAGAACTCAATAACGGCTTGGAGAGAATGTCCACAACTGAATCGTATGTAGATATCTGTCAAAATAAACTAACTTTTTAAATTTATAATATAAATCTCCAATTAAACCCTACTCATACTAAATACAAATATAATTTCACAACAAAATTAAATTAAAAATAAAAACATAAATTACCATTTTCAAACAACAAAATAATTTTAGTTAAAAAACAAAAAAAAATAATTTTAAAAACACTAAAATCAATTTTCTAATTTAATTATAGGGAAATTCTATATTTACTTTGTTTTTCATAAAATAATCATTACTTTGTTTTGTCAATCATTAGATCATGGGTTAAAAACTAATCTAATGGTGACTAAGACAAAGTAAGTGAAAAACAAAATAACCATAACCTATACCTTAATTATATACTTCAGAAACAACATCCTAAACTATTAGCCTTGATTAAACTCAGATAAAGAACTTTACACTTTCACGAGAAGAATAGAAGAGTCGAACCACATATTCACGAACCATCTTATTTCTACGGAACTATAACCATCACATAATCGTTAAGAAATAATTAAGAAACATTCAAATTCAGAGGTAGTGGTAAGAGACCTTTAGACCAAGAACAAGCCAATGGGACTTAGCATTTGCAACAGCCTTGCATAGACAAGAAGCCGATTGTGCAAGCCTCCATGTCTCCGCAGCACTACCATTTTGATAAATATATCTTTAATCCATTTTTTTTTAGAAAAACCTCCATACCCTTAGTGGGGGTTCGAATTCATAAGTCGTAACCTTTACTAAGAAACTTTATCGAATTTTATGATTATGAATACCCAATTTAAACATATATTTTTGTTACGAAACACTCGCAATTTAGTAAGAATCGATTTCTTTTAGAAGGACATTCCAAATAGAGGGTAAACATTCAGCACTTTTAGCGGTAATTTTTTGTTATCAATTCATCAATTTGATGAAACACATAATTCCAAAACTTTAAAGGAAGGGAAGGGCAAGATAAAAGTATTAGAACAATGTCAACTATGTTATGAATCATACATTTGGTGATGTCATTTTAATCATGTTTGTATAGACATCCTAATTTATGTAAAATAGAGCGTTTAATTGAGAAATGGCGTAACTTTTGAAATTCACTATCAAAGTCGAAGTAATTTTCTTCTTTTCATTTTTTTACTTTAAGCATCAAATTGACGGACATTCATGACATAAAATTCAACAAACACATAATAAACATCACTCTATAGTTTATCAAGAAAAAACACAACTATGTGGTTATGTGAGATTATTAATTATACAGTTAAACCTCGATGAAGTAATATTCGTTAAAGTAATAACCTTGTTTAAGAAATAAATTTCGTCGGTCCCAACTTGGGCTAATGTCGTAAAGTAATATTCTCGCTAAAAGCATAAGATAATAAAAAATTTGAAAGTCCTAAAGGACCCAAGTAATATGTAAAGTAATAATTCCATAATTATACGTATATATAATATGTATGAGTTACAAAATTCAATTTTTTTTAAATATGAATATATAATATCTTGTTTCTTCTTTCCACCAAAGCTAAAATTAACATCATCATTGACTTTATGTAAAGCATAAATAACTCTTAGTATGTCTTGCTCGTGTTGTAACAAGTAATTGTTCAAAGTGTTGATTGCTTGAACTGCTTTCTTTGATGACAAGCTTGGGATGACATTGCTATCGTCTGGTTCAAGATCAGTCTTTCACCAATGTTCATTACCGACTCAAAAAATTGTTCATCTGTAGGTGGTTCTATTGCTATTGTCCGGTTTAGGACTAGTCTCTTCATCAGTGTTCATTATCGATAAAGTAATAAATTCGATAAAATAATATATTTTTTCGGTCCCAAGAGTATTACTTTAAAGAGGTTTAACTGTATATGTCAACCATGAAAGAAGGCTCCTGCTTTCAAATAAGGAATTGAAATACGAAATTAATTAAAAAATAAGAAATATATTTGTTTCTCTTTGCTACTTCTTTTCCTTGTACGAAAATAATTGTGGAATTCCGGATCCTTTTTGGAAAAGGATATCCCAGAAACCTTATAAATATACAACTTTCGAAGCTAGATCATTAAATTTTAAGTTAGTTTCGTTTTGCTCTAATATTTGTAGGAGAAGAAAGTTCTGATGAAACTGCAAGTTATTATGCCGACGATGGAATTGAAGAATAGAATTGCAGCCAAAGGCCATGTGTATTTGGTGACAAAGAAAACGAAACGGCTTTATACATGTTGATAAAGTCCTTAATCGCTTGCTAATCTCTGCTAATCTCATCGTCGTACATAGATGATAAGTTTGGTTTTGTCACACAAGAAGAGAGAAGGTATTCAAAAGGGGAATAATTGAATGTTAAGCTGATGGAACCTTGTGGGAAGAATCTACTTTGATTTTCGTTAAATGGAATTTGAATCATTCTAACTAAGGTTGGGCATGTATCCTTGTGATTCAATCTTGGATCAAATATTAAAAGAAAAATACTCGCATATGTAACTATTTTTGACCGAATTCAATCAAATCAAGCCAATAATTTAGTTAAACACATGATATTTTACTTAAATATTTGATCAAAATGGACTAATTTGGTATCCGTGTGACTAATTTGGTATCCGTGCCCAGCCCTAATTCTGATTGTTATGTGTTAAGGTCCAACTGGTTTGGTGTTGTGGAGGGAAATCGACTAGCTTGAGAACAACATGTGCAGAAGCTTTTGGGGCACGCGATAATCTCTCAAAGACATCAAGTTTTGAAACCTTTCTTCGGGATGCTCTTCATCAGGAATTACATGTAAGATTATCTCCTCCAACCCACTATTCAACAAATTCGATCATAGGATTTTCATGTCCATATGAAAGATGGAGTGGATAAATATGATCAGTTTTCAAATGTGACAACAAAATACTTGACTTAGGCAATTGCTTAGAGGTTAGACCAATGTCTCCATGCTGTAAAGAAAGTTTGTCGGTCATAAAAACTCATATTGGTTTTTGATCTAAAAACAATGCAACCAAAACCAATCTATCAACATTTGAACTCAAAAGCATAATCAAGCCATATAACCAATTTTTCTAGGTAGAGAAAGCTTGGAAGCAAACATTGAAGTTCAGGTCGTTCCCTTTCTAGATCTATATCAGTCAGAGTCAAGCATTTGCAGTTCCACGAGATATTTGGAAATCACGACAACACTCTCAAAGATAATCTCTTCCACCTCCTTTCAGTGATTGCACGTAAACGCCGAGTCAATTGAACGAAGGTTAGGTGGCTTAGTGAGAAATTAATTAGTATACCGAATTTCTTGATCTTGGAGGCAGAACAGGCATTGAAAGAATCGTTGACCATATTTGAAAAACGAGAATATGGTTGTTTTTCCAAAGATAACGACATCTCTTGGAGAAAATGTTGATTCTTACGACATCTTCTGTGAAGGGAGTAAGGAGATGATATGGTTGAGTATACTATCTGGTAGCAATTCAGTTAAGATTCCAAATTTAACTAAATTATTGATCTAATTCGGTCAAAAGTTTTTAATGTGAATCTTTTTCTTCTTATATTTGATCCAAAATTGAATTAGAAGGATGCGTGCCCAACCATAGTCACCGGTTCTTGTCCCTCCGACTTGATTCTTTGTTTTCTTTGGATTTCTTCGCCGTTTTACGCTGAGTGAAAAACAAAAGTTTAAAAAAAGACGTAGACTTGTATGAGTTGAAAATGAAAACACAAACACAAATCAATTTATCAACTTTAAATGTCAAAAATAATTACAAATTTCGACTTGAATGTCCAACGCGCTCTAAGTGAGAAGAAGGGATGGTTCAACTTCATATTCAATAAGCCGCTCTGGTCAATGAAGTGTTTCTCCAACTTCGTAGGAGTCCGGACCATGTAATAGCCCAGGGAGCCAACAATAATGACGCGTAATATATACTGGTCAATGGAGTGTTTTTCCAACCTACAGTAGTCCAAACCAAGTATTAGGCCAGGAGCCAACAATAATGACGCGTAATATATATTTGCATGGGGATGCGTGGGCAAGACTTCAGGGCTTACCAACTGGTTGCGGGAAGTAGGTAATCTTTACTCGTCGGAACAACGACCGGTTGCGGTTTGGTTTTTTAAATAAAGTTCAGGTAGGTGTTTAGGGTCAGTTTAGGGGGTCAAGGATCAAGTAGGGTTAACGGTAAGTAGCTAAGTTTGTTGCACTGAAACTCGATATGAGTTTTAAAGGTGAGTTTCTAGAGTTATAATATTTTTCAAATTGAATTTAGATAATTTAATAATTAATTGAATAATTTGTAGGAGCTATATAAAATAAAGAGATATATAGTTTTAGTAAAATTAAAATAATGTTTGTAAGAGTTTTAATAGAAATAAACTATAATATTTAATTTTAAAGAAGATATATTGATAATTTTCATTTTAATTCTAAATGAAATTAATACTAATTTTTAATTCTCAAAAAAATATTACGACGACACATCATCAATATTTCTCCAGGTTTAAAAAAATTATTTACCCAAATTTTTAGAGTTAAAGGTGAGTTTCTAGAGTTATAGTATTTTTCAAATTGAATTTAAATAATTTAATAATTAATTGAATAGTTTGTAAGAGCTATATAAAATAAAGAGATATATAGTTTTAGTAAAATTAAAATAATGTTTGTAAGAGTTTTAATAGAAATAAACTATAATATTTAATTTTAAAGAAGATATATTGATAATTTTCATTTTAATTCTAAATGAAATTAATACTAATTTTTAATTCTCAAAAAAATATTACGACGACACATCATCAATATTTCTCTAGGTTTAAAAAAATTATTTACCCAAATTTTTAGAGTTAAAGGTGAGTTTCTAGAGTTATAGTATTTTTCAAATTGAATTTAAATAATTTAATAATTAATTGAATAGTTTGTAAGAGCTATATAAAATAAAGAGATATATAGTTTTAGTAAAATTAAAATAAAGTTTGTAAGAGTTTTAATAGAAATAAACTATAATATTTAATTTTAAAGAAGATATACTGAGAATTTTCATTTTAGTTCTAATGAAATTAATACTAATTTTTAATTCTCAAAAAAATATTACGACGACACATCATCAATATTTCTCCAGATTTTAAATAAATAAATAAATAAATAGATAGATAGACGGATATTGATTGGTTCGATTTTTATTATTAAATAAATAAATAGAAAGAAATTCATGTTGACTATATTAACACGCATAAAGTAGGTGCCGAAGGATATTGTATATTCTGAAAAGAAAGTTAAGAATGAGAGTACTAAGAGATTAAACCTATATTTTAAAAACTTTATTAACATTTAAAAACTTATTGATTCTTTCAATAATAATAAAAAACCTTATTATTAAAAAACCTTGTTTTTAATTAATATCATTTCTATTTTTATGTCTATTTTCGTTTAAAGACTATTTTATGAAATTCATATTTTAAACTATTTTTTATTCTTTACAAATTTGTACCAAACTTAAAAAAGATTCTTGTTATACATAGGGTTGTATGTTTTTTTTTATTATGTAAATAGTTCATGTATCCACTTGTTTATATTTATATTTTTAAGAAGCAGTATACTCTAGAAGCGCTCTAGATTTTCTCTCAACTTCGTCAATTAAATCATGCATATGTTAAGTTCGAGAAATTGTAGAGTGTGCCCGGGATACATACTCCCATAGTTATAAATAAAACTGAATACTTTTATTATACTCTATATAGCTTACGTATCAATCCGTCGTCGTTATAAATACAACTCCATATTTTTTATTATACTCTAAATAGTCTCTCGTGTTAATCCGTAGTCCTTTATATTCTCTGAAAGTGCCCCGAATTCTCTCCCTAAGTGTTTCCCTGTATATTTAAATGTATTAATTGAACGGAATAATAAGAGATGGTAATATAATAGTAAAAAATTTAAATATTACTTTAAAACAATAATAGTTATAAATTATAGAGTAGTTGATTTCTAAGTAAGAACTAATTATTGAAATTAATTTTAAGGAAGATATATGGAAAATATGCAATTTTAATTCTAAAAGAAACTAATACTAATTTTTAATTCTCGAAATTTTTTTACGACGTCACATTATCAATCTTTCTCCAGATTTTAATATAGTAATAGATAGATGTTAGGAGATATGTCTACATTATTAATATTTTGAATAGAAAAAATTTAAAAAATCAAGCATGTTGCGTTAAATACTATATGTATCATGTGAAAATAAATAAAAGTAAACATATACGTTTTTAATACTCGCTCTGTTTTTCTATATTAGTCGTTTTTATAAAAACATAAGTAACTAAGATTTAATTTAGGGTGAAGTTAAAAAAAAGCTCATGTGATTTCACTTATTTTCAGAAAGGATTGTGGTTTTCTTTTTGTCAAAACAAGAATTGAGGTTTTAGATTTTTGCAAAATGAGGACTTTTATATTGGTGTTCTTAAAATCATCGTTTACGACTTCAAAAATTACATATTCCAATATATATTGATAGTCTAAGAAACTTTAGTTTTTCGGCATTTTTATTTTGTGATCATTTAGATGGTGTTAGTGGAGAGAGATAAAATCAACGTTTAGAGAGAGTTTAAAAAACGATGATTTTCAAAAACTGAAAATGTGATTTCATGAAAATTATGGTATTAAACAACTTTAATTCTTAAAATTTTTCAGTTTAAAGTCGTTAACCATGAGTTTTATAAGGTCAAATTAAAATGTCATTTTTTTAGAAAAATGTGAAACCTCAGTCTTCGTTTTGACAAAAAGTAAACCACAATTATTTCTCTGCAAATAAGTGAAACCACTGAGAGTTTTTTTTTGAACTTTACCCTTTAATTTATAGCATGCAGAATACTTATTTACCCTTTACACCTTTCAATTACAGACGCTTTTAATTCTCCTTGATTCCTGGCTTTGTTCCTGAAGAACAATAGATTTCTTAACATATATATGACAATTACTTCAGCTCTCTTGCTTGTTTCCTTAATATTCTATACACACAACTGGATATTAACGTGGTTAATGGTGATTAATGGGGATACACATAGGGGCATAATTGACCAAACTTTAACCCTATATTACCAAAAATAAACAAAACGACTAACATTTGTGAAAAATCACGGTACAAAAACGACAAACATATGAAAATGGAGGAGTATTAATTATAAATACAATATAAAAAAAATAATTTTAATGTGCCCATAAAGTTGTTTGGCCTCATTCTAAACTCAACAAGTTTTCTATTAGATTGTCTGGAATGTTTTGAGACCTAAAGGGAATAAACTTAGCTCGTATATAATTTGGCTTGGGGGGGCACACTTTTATCGCTCGGTGTAACTTTATTGCCTGAATTGCTATACATAATAGGTTGGGGGGTAAGGGACATGCTTGCCAAGTGGGGTATTTCTAGTCCTATCTGAAGGATTATGGTGTCAACAAGGCTTTGTCTGAAGTTCTTTTCATTGGCGATGTTTCACTTTGTAACAAATGTTGTACTGCATGAAGTCCAAGAATACTCAAGGTCTATGGAATAGAATCAAAGTGGAAACAATTGCTCGTATTCCAAGATTGGCTTCACTCAAACATGATACGTCAGTTTTTCATTCAATGGTTCATCCAGTCAATTCAAGGTAATTTTGGTATGTCGTGCTAATTAATGCTTCTCCTTGTGTTTCCTTATTGATAAAAGAATGATCATATGAAACAACTCTGACGATGAACTAATGAAACCAAGAACTTGAACTTTACAATTGAATAGATTTTAGAGCTTCATACGATATATCAGAAGTTCTGATTCAAAGGTTCTAGGAGCCTAAATTTAATTTAAGTTTATGCAGTGACAAAAAAATTAATAAGTTCATGAAATTTTATCAAAAATATTTATTTAATTTTAACGTAAATATCTAATTTTCAGAACAACTTATACTTGAGAAATGTGATTTAAAAGGAAGAGTTAGATTGCATAACATTTATTTCGGATATTAAATAATTATTTCTCGCTTAATAAGGAATTAAAACCAGTCGATTTGTAAACAAAAATTGCAAGATTGCTAAAGCTTTGGTTTGTCTTAGAATCACGGTACAAAAACGACAAACATATGAAAATGGAGGAGTATTAATTATAAATACAATATAAAAAAAATAAATTTTAATGTGCCCATAAAGTTGTTTGGCCTCATTCTAAACTCAACAAGTTTTCTATTAGATTGTCTGGAATGTTTTGAGACCTAAAGGGAATAAACTTAGCTCGTATATAATTTGGCTTGGGGGGGCACACTTTTATCGCTCGGTGTAACTTTATTGCCTGAATTGCTATACATAATAGGTTGGGGGGTAAGGGACATGCTTGCCAAGTGGGGTATTTCTAGTCCTATCTGAAGGATTATGGTGTCAACAAGGCTTTGTCTGAAGTTCTTTTCATTGGCGATGTTTCACTTTGTAACAAATGTTGTACTGCATGAAGTCCAAGAATACTCAAGGTCTATGGAATAGAATCAAAGTGGAAACAATTGCTCGTATTCCAAGATTGGCTTCACTCAAACATGATACGTCAGTTTTTCATTCAATGGTTCATCCAGTCAATTCAAGGTAATTTTGGTATGTCGTGCTAATTAATGCTTCTCCTTGTGTTTCCTTATTGATAAAAGAATGATCATATGAAACAACTCTGACGATGAACTAATGAAACCAAGAACTTGAACTTTACAATTGAATAGATTTTAGAGCTTCATACGATATATCAGAAGTTCTGATTCAAAGGTTCTAGGAGCCTAAATTTAATTTAAGTTTATGCAGTGACAAAAAAATTAATAAGTTCATGAAATTTTATCAAAAATATTTATTTAATTTTAACGTAAATATCTAATTTTCAGAACAACTTATACTTGAGAAATGTGATTTAAAAGGAAGAGTTAGATTGCATAACATTTATTTCGGATATTAAATAATTATTTCTCGCTTAATAAGGAATTAAAACCAGTCGATTTGTAAACAAAAATTGCAAGATTGCTAAAGCTTTGGTTTGTCTTTTTGGAATTTCAAAATCTTAGAGATTATTTTGCACACAATCTGTTTTTTGAAGAATTGCTGCATTTGATAAACGTACATTTCAGTTTTTTAATAATGTTTTTCTAGTTTAATTGAATTGGAATTTTCTTTCCTCAAATATGGAAAACTGTTTATTAAGATAAACAAGTTTCCATATTTTTAGAACGAACCAACGGATTATCAAATCTCTTTATCGTTTCATGACATATCAATCACATTGCATTATGCCGTTTATTAATCATTTTTTTCAAGCTTTCAAGGTAAAGAAATGAAGTTTTTTCTTATTATGTTGGTTAAAATGCATTCATTTTTTATTTTGAAAGCTACATGCAAATTATAATTTTAAACCTTTTATTTATTTTTTAGCCCTCGACAATAACAGATGTCTTCCTCTTAGAATGTTGTTTCCTACATTTCTTTTGCGAATAATTTTTCTTTATTTTTCATAAATATTGTTTCCTAGTGTCCGTTTCCATTTCCGTGCAACATAGCTAAAAACTGCTCTATGTTTATTAATAAGACTTCAATATTTTCTATGGTTTTCTACCCTTTCCTTTTTTGTGTCACCTCACTCTATCAATACGAGTGCCTAGGGTTTTGCATCTAACAACCATGCCGCCGCTCTTGATGCCATTCACTCTCCCATTTCACTCAATTCTTTGGCCGTGGCTATCAACTTCAGGTAATCTTTCTTTTCTTCATTGCTAATTTCTTGTAGTTGTTGATCTAGGTTTTCATAGTCATAAACTAATCAAGAATCATAATTTCTGTGCCCATGACTTTTAGATCTTGGCTCTCCCAATTTTCCTTTAACTATTTACTTCTTTTGGCATCGATAAATTTTTCATCATAAAATTAGTTTTTGATAAGACCAAATGCTTGCTTCTCGAAATTTTGGTTGTGGTAATGTTTAGAAACGAAGGGATTTGCCGAACTAAATTGTTGAATCATGATCCAGTTTCATTAGTCTCAATTCGTATAAAATCAGTTTAATTTTGTATTTCGATAACATTGTTTTCAGTGTAGAATTTTCAGTTTCCTGTTTGGATGATTTTATTTTTGCTATTTCAGGACATTAAGTTCGCAAATAATCATCAAAAGGAGTTTGACAGCTCTTAATGCTAAAAGAGGCAGAAAGGCTGGAAGGGAAGTTAGCCACTTACTGGTTGAATATTCCTTTTTTCGAGAAGTCAGTTCCTGCGGGAATAAAGCATATGAGAAACATGTACTCATTGAGGAAGAACAAGTCAGTTTCCAGTTTGCTACTTCTAGATCCTAATTTATATATATATATATATATATATATATATCCGTTCTTGTCGTTAGTCTTTACTACTATTTTATGGAAGAACTAGTTAACAAAGAGCTATTAACATCGAGCGAAAGGGTGTGGAACAACACAACAAAAAATCGAGGAATGATGAGCTCCTGGTTTGCGCAAGAACTTGATTCTCTCAGGGTTAGAGCTTAAAAATGTGAAAGATTTGGCACAAAAATGGAAGATGGAGAAACTAAAAATCTTCAACTTTGCAACAACTCTTTGGTTCTACTGATCAGAGATCTTCTGAGCATCAGCTGCCTCTGATCAGTAGAACCCAAGAGGTGTTGTTAAGGATTTTTAGTTTCTCCATATTCCATTTTTGTGCAAAGTCATTCACAATTTTAAGCTCCGAGAAAATAAAAAGGTATCTTTAAGCATTGGTTCCCAGTTTCCCTGTCCCCTCCTTCTTCATCGGCTTCTCGCTTGTTTTTCAAATTTTTTTGGTAAATTTCATGTTTGCTCTCAGTTTTTCTTCCAATCTCATTTTATAAGTGAACTAATACTTTTAATGTTATGTTTATTATACATCACATTTATATAGGGATTTTAGTAGTATTTTAGGTTAGGTTCGTGTCTATTTTGTGTGTCTTTGTGTATGTTTTATTAGTGTTTGGTTCTATTTTATGTTTTTCCTTTGTTTCGGTGTGTTTTATAATTTCAGGTGATTCCTGTTTGATTTTGGTTCGATTCGAGGCGTTAGCGGTTGAACCAGGACATGTCTAGGGCTGTTGGAAGTCATCTCGGCAAGACTAGGAAGTTGTCTCGTCGAGATGACATCACCATCTCGGCGAGACGCCATCGCTGTCTCAGCGAGACGTGTTTCGCAGGATTGCTTTGACGATCTTCAGTAAAAGGAGCATAACTCTGGCATGCAAACTCCTTTTGAGGTGATTCAAGTTGCACTGGAAAGTTAAGACGCAGGGGACATTTTCATGTTTTGCGTTTCTCGAGATTCGGACGGGAAGGCAATTTAAAAGAGGTTTGAAGTTGACGTAGGTTCCGCAGACCTCATCTCGGCGAGACCACAACGGTTACAAAAACTATTTTCTCGATTCTGCAAATAATGTAATTCACAGTCTATTATTTACTCAAAGCCAAACTAGAGTCATTTAGTTGCAAAAATTTCAAAGCACAAGAAACTTATATGCATTAACTCCTTCAATTATTAAAAGAAAATTAGCCTAAACATTAGGAAAAAGAAAAATATAATTTGCATCGAAGTCATTAATAAGATCAAAATAGGAGAAAATGGTTTGGGAAATCAATTGTATGTAACAATTATTTTGAAATTAACCTTTTTTTTTGTCAAACTGTCAATTATTTTGAAATAGAGAGAGTACATAATTAACTCTTTAAATTCACATAGCAGAATAATAGTGGATTTTGAGAAATTGTAAAATATATCACTTTATAGACTTTTAGAGAATGAACTTATTAGTTTGAATGGCCTATATATCATTTTAGACAAATTTAAGTGGGAAACAAACCGGTTGAAACAATTTCAGGAAACCTATAAAACAGCCAATCTCATTTTTTTATATATAAATATTTTAAGGAGCTTTTTAATGTATAATTATGCAAAACATATAGATATCATAACAAATAAATTCATTCATTTAACCTAATCCAATTAAGAAAAAGGGCAAATTATAGGGATTTGGACTTGTTCTTCTCACCTATGATAAGCCACCACTCGGATTAGCCTTCTAAATTTTAGAGATGTCTCATTTGCATCTTATACATATTTAAGTGACCTATTTACCTTTAGAATTACTTAAACCGATCTACTAGTCAATTTTGTAACCGAGTTGATCAAACATTGTCACATCTTAATTAAGTGACTACTAGAAAACTCTACTTGTCATCGTCCTCATCCTCATCCTCGTTGTCCTCATCAGACTCGGACTTCTCAAACTCGTCTTCTTCCTCATCTTGTTCTTTGTTATAAGCTATCATTTTCTTCTTGTACTCGACCTTCATGTTCTCAGCATAGGCCACAAACAGTGCCTTCTCAGCTTCAGACAATGACTTCCACATTCTTCCAGCAGCTCTCGTAATAGCAGCAACAGATCTAATTTCAGGATACTCTTTTTTGTATGTCCGTCTGAACGATTCCATGAACACAAAGAAAGGTGTAGGAGGCCTCTTGGGTTTGTTTGGGTCCTTGACTGTACCAGTTTTATTCACATGCTTCTTGGTATTGGCCTTGAATTTACCTCCTTTCATCAAAAATTCGGAAAGAGTTAAACTTTCGATTCCAACAAACACATCATCAAACAAAACGAATGATATAAAACAAACGTTCCACCAAAGCAAATATAAAAAAATTGTTTTTGGAACCTAAACACTCACATTGCATCAACCTTTTTCTTTTCCATCCACGACGGGGAGAATATGTTACATATAATATTACAACTAGAATTTTTAAATCAATCGAACTTTGACGAGATCCTATTTGTGGGCACATAACAAAATACATGTGCATGAATATACTTTCTCTAAAGATATAAAATCGAACTATATCTTCCTGGGCACAATTTCTTTGGCAAACCCATTTTTCACTTTTCTTAACCAAATTTTTTGCATAAAGCTACAGGTTTGGAGGTGTTATCTTGCACCCCTAATCTACCAGATATAAGAGACCAAAACAATGGTTGGTAGGTAAGGTTCCATCAGCCGGAGAACCAAACCTCCTCCATGTCAAATAATTTAAGTCAAAAATTAAATTTTAAGTAATAAACGTGCCAAGTGCATGTTTAATGGTAAAAAAATGACTCTTTTCACCCAACACGTATGACTAAAACAAACTAGTTTCAAAGATCGATAAATTGGGTTAGGGTGAACTATAAGTACCCTTGGTTTCGCGGTTTTACAAATAAAGAACTGTGGTTTGACTTTGATCAAATAAATGATTGTGTTTTGCATTGTTTGCATAATTAAAGAAAATTGTCGATTTTGTTGACATAAACGAGGACTGTTTTGGCTCGAAATGTTTTTTGACCTTTGAGCTTAACTCTAATTTGAGTGTTCAATGGTCTCCAAAACATTTCGGGTAAAAAATGTCCTCATTTACATTAACAAAATCGACTATTTACTTAGTTCTGCAAACTATGCAAACCACAATCCTTTTTTTAAATGCAAATCATAGTCTTTTATTTGCAAAATCATGAAACCACAAACACTTATTTGAAATTAACCCATTTGATTAATAGTTTTGAAAGGGGTTTTTTCAAAGGGAGAAAATGAGTTCCAAAGATCATACTAAAAACCTTTTTTAGCGATAAAATAACAAAGCATATATAGTCAAATTAAACATAATCATCTAACACCGCAATCCTTTTTTTGAGAAATTCACTTTGTATTAATTATGCTTTACATCTCTCATTAGTCCCCCCTCACTTCATGTGGAAGAACAATGAGATCATTACAAAAGTTTTGAGGTTGCAAATAGACCACTTTGAACAGGTATATCTCTCCAAAGATAATGTATTGAAGCCTAATTTTTATCTAGTCCTGGATGATACATGTCGGTATATGATATAACTTGTTCACAATTCAATATCAAAAATATCCATTAACCAAATCCAATTCCAGAAAACCAAAATCTAGAGACTAAGAATTACCTGTTCTTTCCGCATATGATGAGCAATCGCTTGGATTTGAACTTATTTCTGAGATTGCTTCACCCTTCCCTGTAACAACCAATCAACATATAAAGGATTAAATTTCAAGAGCCTATATTTATTCCAAACACATGCCACTGGCCTTCTAACTTGCTTCAGAAATGTCTCATTAGCCTCGTATATACTATTTATATCGACCTATTTGGCCTTTACATTTGCTTAAACTGACCAATTCGCCCGCTAAAGCAATCACAATGATCTAGAGCCCTCTAAATTTGATCAACCTGATACACGTTTTCACTTAGGAACTAATAGAACATTTTAAGCAAGTTAATATGCAGTTTCTTAATTTTCTTGGTCAATCGGGTAATCAATATAATTATAGGTCCCTGAGATATACATAAACAGGGTAAGAGATTAAAAAAAAAGCCTCATAATTTTCGAGAAGAGTTGATACGCAGTTTTCGTATACAAAACAATACAATTTCAACTGCAATCTTTTCCAACAATTAGGGTACAATTGTTGGAGAGAATGGAAGAATATACAAAAATATAAAGATTGAAGTAGAGAGATGAGCTTGAAGAAACTAAGTTCTTATTAGTTGAGGTTGTGATATCAAAGTACAAAACAACACATATATATATAGTTCTAGGAAAGCATAACACTTTAATGAAAGTAACTCTTAACTTATGTAAACTCCTAGTAACTCAAAGTAACTTAGCTATTAACTCATGTAACTTTGATAAACTCCTAATACTATAAATCCATGTAACTCTTAGACATTAATATTAACTAACAAGTTTATTTTTTTTTTTTTTGAAAGAACTAACAAGTTTATTTATTCTAACAACAATTACTAAAAACTCGTTCGACACAATTGTGATTTTTTCATAATTCATATCATATTTAATATATAAATGCACATAATAACACAGTTTGTACTCGCTAACGTATTTCGACACGGATTGCTTTAATTGCAAATTATAGTTTTCTTCCCAAATATAACAGAACATTGAGATTCAAAGCTTCAATAAGCAATACCTGCAATTGTTTCAGCAATAGTTAGACTGATAGATGCATCATCCTTCTCAGAATCCTTCTTCTCCAAACTCAAAACCCTAAATTCTAGATCCTTGAATCTCATTTCATTGATATCAAAATCATTCTTAGCTCTCAAATTCTCACATTCAAGCTCACAAATCTTCCTTTTAAGCTCAATAATTTCTCTCCGATCACCGTCTTTCTCTTTCAATCTATTACAGAGCTCTTCCTCTAACTCCATGCACTTCTCCTCTGCCTTTAATTTCTCGAGCACTTCAATCTGTAATTTTCCTTGTAACATTTCAACTTCTTCTGCAATTTCAACGGCGGATTTCAAAGAACTCACCAGCTCCGACACTGTCAGGATGCCATCAGATCGTCCGGCCATTTTTCTGCAAAAGAAGTTGAAGATTAATGATCTCCGTTAGTTAACCGATTGAGCTCAAAGCTCGAGCTAATAGTTAAGGCTCAAGACTTTTCGATCACACGAGGCTCTGATAATATATATGTTACTTATTTTATTTTTCTTTAACTAAAAAAAGCTGAGACAAGGTGACTTTTTAGATCAGACATCTCAACTAAAAGAGAGAAACACCAAAAAGTCATAACTATAAAAGAACATCACTTAACCTACTTAACTGATAAAATACAAGCTCTGAGTTGATATTTAATCCTCATTAACATGTTTTATATAAATAAACTCTGATAATAACAAAAAAACAATAAACAACTTCTGAAATGTTCTTAATTCACAAAGAAAACAATGTAATTGTCCAAAAGTTTACCTCTTGAGTGGTGAATGGATAAATACTTTGCGCCGGTGACTACTGGAAAAAAAATTGGATCTTTTCCAAAGATTTAAGTTCAAACTGAAAGCTTGCTGAGAAAGTTTTTCTCTGGTTTCGAGGTTGGGAGTTAGAACTATTTCCTTGAAATGCATTCCATTGCAAAACGATGTCGTGTGTAGTACAATGAACTCTTTTTTTTTTTTTTTTTATAATAGTGTAGTACAATGAACTTATGGAGTTTGATTGTACACAAATTATAAAGTCATCAAAAGTCTAAAATTTCAGTCCAATATAGTAGTTAATCACTAAATGACCTTAACTTTGCTTTTTGTCTCAAAATGGTTACTCAATTTTAGTTTGTCTCAATAAAGTCACTCAACTTTGAGTTTTGTTTTAATTAGGTCACTCAATCAAATTAAAAATAAATTAAATACCAAAGTAGTGATGTAGATGCCAGGTTGACAAAAGTCAACTTTGACTTTTCACTGTGACAGCCACCACTAGTACAAAAATGGGTTGTAGAGACAATTCACGACATTTGTTGGAAATTTTCATTTAACATCCAGCTAGCTGCTACGTGGCAGTCAAAGTCAACGATCAAAAATTTACTTTTAATGACGTGGTATTCACATCATTATTTTTGTATTTAATTTATTTTTAAGTTGATGGAGTGATCTAATTGAAAAAAAATTCAAAGTTGAGTTACTTTATTAAGACAAATTAAAGTTCAGTGAATTTTAAGACAAGTATAGTCGAGTGACTATTGTTGCATTTAACCCTTGTATTTATGATATTTGTAAGCCGACTAAATTTATAAGAAGGTGGTATTTATTTGGTTTAATTTCAATAAAATTCATTTCAGTTTCATTTAATTCAATTGAGCCAAATATTCATTTCGACAAATTTAATAAAAAAAATTTCTCCATTTAGTTAAATTTAACCAATTTAGTCCAATTCAATTTATATCAATTTCATTCTGCATGTTCAAATCAGTTCAATAACACCGACCGAAATCATTAAAAAAGTTGAAGACTAAATTTATTAAAAAATCAAATCATTTAAAATATTTGTTTTTTTATTTTATTGGATTATTTAAATATCTTTATTCTTATAATGTTATACATTTTAGAATAATAATGTCATGTAACCTCTAACACTTTTGGGAAGAAAAAAACAAAAAACAAAAATGCAATCAAAATTTATTTTTTGGAAAAGTAAAAAAGTAAAGCTTGAGATTTTGACAATTTTTCAAAGTAAAACTATGTGTTTTTTTTAAAAAAAACCTTCCACAAAAACCTAGAGAGCTCCATATTCCTTCTCTTTGTTTCTTTCACCTTACCCTTTTCATATTCTCCTCCATCATTCTATTTTCTTCTTTCTTTCTCTTCCCTTTTGCTTATTCTCCATAAAATTCCGGCCAGCCAATTTTTACAAGGAACTGTGAGGAACTATAATTTAGGTCAACGAATGTTATTTCTTATTATGATTATTTCAATTCAAAAATATGTAAAAAGAAAAAAATAAAATAAAATCACAAGCTATATTTTTCTATCTTCCTCTGCGTAAAAAGAAAAAGAAAATAAAAAGTATATTCTCAATTTCCACGATCCAATCTGCAAGAAAATTAAGGAAACCACACGTTCTTACCTATTCTTCTTCAATTTTCATTCAACTTCACATATTCTTTTTCAATTCCTCATCAATATTATGCTGAATTCAAATGGTTTTGCAAGTAAGAGATGAGGGAAGCTGGAGGTTATTTAAATAAATAAATTATTTTTATAATAAAAAAAATCAACAAATATTAATTTTCTCGATATTCGGAATGCACGTTTGTGATAAGTTGAGATTAGAAAATAGAGTGAGTCATTGACAAAAACAAATTAAAAGGGTGAATTAATTGCATTTGAATATTGTAAGGTGTATATTTATGTAACTAACCCTATATATTCCTTCTCTCTTTATCCCCTTCCATTAAAACAAAATACTGGCTAGGGTTTTAGTAGAGGTTGGGCAACAATGGCAGTTGTCCGCAAGACCTTATAGAGGAGATAATTCCAAGACTTCCGGTTAAATCACTCCTCACATTCAAAACAGCTTCCAAAAATACTTATTCTCTAATTTCTGAAGATGATGAATTTCATTTAAAAACTATCTTCATCTTCATCTAATAATCTTATTCTCTACCAAATGCCAATGGATGGAGCTGTATTTCGATATTCAGACATTGATACTTGTGCATCACGCAAATTCATTTTTCCTGTTGAAATAGCGGAATCATGTCATCTCATAGGCTCAGCCAACGGATTGATTTGTTTAGCCTCTGGTTTTGAAGATTGCATCGACTGCTTTATATGGAATCCATGTACTGGCATGTGTAAAACCATATCACTACCCTTCCCAGTATCTATACAATTTTGTGCCGGCCCTGGTTATGATTCAGTTTCTGATGATTACAAATTTCTTGGAGGTTGTGATTCACAAGTTCAAATATTTTCGTCGAAAACAAATTCGTGGAAGCTATGGCAAGCTTTCTATTCAAATGCAGCTCTGCATTGCTGTTTTACTGATTACTCAACATAGCACTGCTTTTGATTTAGCAAAGGAGACATTTTTTGTTTTTATAGAGGTGCCGAAAGAAATGGAGATGAGAAATTGGGCATACACTTGGCTTCCGTTGTTCGATTACGAAGGCTTGTTGTGTATATCTAAGAATGAGTCTATTTGGGTGATGAAGGAATACGGTAATGCAAAATCTTGGGTCAAATTAAGTACACTGCCTGGGATATGTTTAGTACCGACAGGAATTTCTAGGCTTGGGGAAGTAGTATATCGCACGAGAGATGGACTTGGATTTGTAAAATCTGATATTCAAGGCAGAATCGCTGATGAAGACAAGTCATAAATGATCGCTTTTTCAGATGCATTTGTATATAAAGAGTCACTAATTTCACCCAAATGTTTCGATTCAAAATGAGGATTAAACTGATTGGGTTTGGCTTCACATTCTTATTGTTGTTTAGTTTAACTTGTGGTAATACGGTGTAATGAGCTATAAATGTTGACTAGTGAAAGTTGCTGTTAGTTTTGTGATTTCCTCATTTTAAAGATCGATATATTAAGCACAGTATGTATTATATTGTCAAACTTCAAATTGGTTGCTCTAAAAGTTGTTGACACAGCCTGTTCGGTCCTCGTATTACCAAAAAGATGCCTCGAATATTCTGTCTGAATTATGTCTTAACACTATGTTACTTCAAAAGTATTGCATGTAATTAATCATATATTAACTGTAAGTGTAGGACTCCGTGAACTTTACTATTGTCAGGTAGCATTCCTACTTGTTTAGGCTAACTCGGTAAGTTTAGGAGTAAGGAACCTTAATATTTACCTTAATATTTTCAGGTAACTTTCCCTCTTCTTTAAGCTAAATTAAGAGCCTACATTTGCTGCTTTTACGTAACATTATTAATTCACCTGATTCATTTTGGAATAAACTTTTTGTCCCGATAAAATTTTGAGGAATGGATTTCCCAAAATTGCACAATTTCAATTTGTCTCTTCTAGGCAAGCAGGGGTGGCGTCCACTTTAATGCATTTTATGAATTTTATCGAATGAAAACGTCCAATTTTTCTGTTTCAGCTTGATAAAGAAAAAGGTTCTCCTAGTGATGCTCAAAATGGTTGATTTTCTACGTTTCAGTCTCTCTATGTATATCGGATTAATCTGTTTGATGTTTGATACAATATCTGGTCTTTATTCCAGTTAAAGTTTGCCCTGTAAATTAGACTCAAAACTACTCGGTTAAGTTATTATGTCTCACTTTTGATGTCACACTAACTGTAAATATGATCAATCTTTGGAGACAAATGCATGCCCAACAAAATTTAATTAGTGCACAAGTTCATCTTCAGATAGAAAGAGTTGGAAAAGCTTCTTGTTCTTTCTTAGATATGGGCCTAACTCATCCCCAAAAGGCACCTTAAAGGGAGAGGATTGCCACACACTTATAAATGCTTCATAGCTCACATATCTAGCCAATGTGGGATACTTAACATTCTTCAATGTACTTTCTGTTTTGGTGTTTATCATAGTTGAAGCTTGAGATCAGCTGCATCTTTTTCTGAAAAATAATTTGGAATGAAAATAAAGATATGTTGCAACATTCTTTAATCATTTAAGAGAAAGAACTAATGTTTCTTAGTTACAAGCTATCCGATATACATGCCAATTGGCTTGAAGATGGCATTGGAAACTTGAGTCCTACAGCTACCCCGAAATGAGGTTGATAAAACCAGTTCACGTGATAAGCATGTACCAGTCTTAATTAAAACGGTGTCGCAGTGTATTAAGTAACACGGCGTCGTTTTAATTAAGCCTGACAACAGAAAACTGTTTTAGGCGGGAAATCCAGTTGTTCTTCTTAATTCTGTTAGGAAGTTTGTTGGGGTTGTTGACTGAGGTTAGACTCAGATCTTTGTATAAGAACGAATCAGTTACACTTTATTCATTAATGAAAATCTTGATTCATCATCTTATCAGAGGTATTCGGAATATATAATTGGAAAACAGATGCATTTTATTCTGGAACTTAAGTTTGAGGCTGTTTTGGGGCAGCGGCGGAGGGAGGGATGCTTTTGCTTTTATTTGTATGAGAAACTCTAATGGCAATTAAGGTCCATTACTTGATGTCTTTTTCTGATAATCCTACTTGTTTAAACTAGAACCTCGACACGATATCTCCAGCTTCTTAACCAATTAATCTAATTTTTCTGTTGTTCAAGCCAAACTTAATTGATAAACAGCTTGGAGTTAATGTTGCTAGTTTTTGGTTTTCTAGTACGTGTTTTTCGTTGCGCTGAGTACATAAAAACAAATGAAGAATTTGATTAAATTGCACATCAGGTTTCTTGTTTACTTAGTTTGTTTAGAAACTAAACCATCTAAGGCCCCATTTGATTGCAGAATTTTTTTCCCTATTGAACAGATTAGACTTTTTTAATATGTGTTTTGGACTAAAGTAGAAAGCACATTTGAGCTTAAGTTCATACTACCAACACCATTACGTTCTATTTGATTCAAAACAGCTTTCAAAAAGTGGCTCTCTTTAATTTCTGAAGATCATACATTTCATATGAAACAGCTTCCAACTTTATTAGTTTATAAGCTTTTGAGTATTTCGCCTTCATAAAGTTTCATTGGTTTTCGACTATACTCTTGATTGGTATAGTCCAGGATTATGGCACTAAATGACCTCAAATCTATTTAAATTTTACCTAAACGGCATTAAAACGAAAAATTGGAGGATGAAATTTTTTTCAAGTATTGTTATTAGTTGGAATCTTTTCCTTTTTTTATGCCAATAATAATCAACTTCAAAACTTTAAAGAACATAATGTTAGAAAAGATAAAATTAAGTAACTTTTATATTACGTGTTGAAGTTTAGCAAACATACCGTGAGAGGCTGGAATTTTGGAGATGCTCCACAATACGCAGTGACAATGATTTAAGGTTTTCGTTTTTCTCTATCCGAGACATACTCTTTCTTCATTAGGTTTTCCATTAGAATTCGAATTATTGGATACCGATAAAAGAAGATTACTTTTTCTTGATCTTAATTAAAATCCAACAATCCATTGTGTTTGCAAACAAACTTGACAAATAAGTTTAGTAAAGTAGTAATTAGGGGGTAAGGGGTATGATATCCGTGGGTACCCCGAACATCATCCGCTCTTAATAGGTCTCAAACCGTGCTTACGTATGGATTATCTCATAGTACCAGTTCTCTAATCCGTTGACACTGAGAGATTATAGAGCACTACTAAAATACGTACTCTCAAAATAGTCTCCTGTATCAATCTATTTCCTTTTATATTTACAAGGAGCAGCCGTGTAGGTCTCTAGACTTTCTAGTAGTAATACTTCACAAACATACTAAAATAATTAAAGTAAATCATTAATGCGTCAGATCAGCATAAACCATAAACCCTAAACCATTCGCACTTGGACCTTTTTCAGTTCTCTTAAACCCTAAACCATTCACACTTGCACTCAGATCAGCCTTAATTAGCGTCGGCGATGGCACAGCTCCCCTACGATTTAACCATTGAAATCTTGGTGAGGCTTCCGGTGAAATATCTTCTGCGTTTTAGATGTCTTTCTAAGTCGTTTTGTGCAGTCATTGAGAGTCCTGATATTATCAAATTGCATCTTTTTAAGTCTTCTCAAAACTTTAATCTCCGTAAGCTTATTTTTCCGGATCCATGGAGGAGGAAATTTCACGTTTATGATGTGGATGCCCATCTGGAAGAAGAGCTTCACATGCCAATGGAAGTGGCTGGTAACTGTAACGGTTTGCTTCTTTTGTATGGGAATCAAATTGGATTTTCGGTGTATAATCCATCTACCCGCCGCTATAGGAATCTTCCTTATTGCCCTGTAGAAGGTCAAATTGCGTCGGGATTGGGATACGACGAGTCTATTGATGACTACAAGGCTGTTGTAATGAGTATATTAAACTTCTACCCTCATGAGCTTCAAGTTTGGGTTTATGCTTTGAAATCAAATATTTGGAGAAAGGAAGAGCGTTTTTCTCCAGTTTTTGGTGATATGGGTTACTTCGTAGAGGGTAGTCTTCATTGGCTATGCAGCCTTTTCAGGGACCAAAAGGGCGATCAAACTGAATTCGGTATTTTGGCATTTGATGTGAGCAAAGAGACCTTCACTTTAGTGCCTCAACCTTGCCCAATCGAAGTTGCATATGCTCCTACATTGCATGTTTTAGAAGGGTGTCTCTGCATCAGTTTTTTGCGTATTTCTCCACTTATTCGGGCTGATTTATATATTAGGAAGAATGATGGTGTTGATAAGTTTAGCTGGACACATATAGCCTTGTGTATGGATTTAGATTTCTGTATTGATTTATGTTGGTTGACCAATGTGACTACTGTTTTGGGATATTCAAAGGGAGGAGATAAGATTAAGATTCTGCTTGATCTTGGTTATGGTAGCCATTATATAGTTTTCTATGATCTTCAAAAGAAAAGTTACGAGAAGATTAAAATGGACAAGGATCGTATTTGGAGTGCTCCAATTATTTGCCTTGAAAGTCTTGTGCCTGTAGGTGGTGGAGCATAGTTGTTGAGCGACAAAAAGAGTAGCATTTTATCGGTTGAATTCGCGAAGGAAGTAGAGGCATACGCTGCACTTCAACGAAAACTTGGAAGGGAGAAACAGACCAGGTATGACTGATTTGCTTACTAATTTGGAGGTGACTCGTGTCTATGATGAAAATTTGATGAGATTGAACACATTTCAGATATAAATTGACTTTGTGCGTTATGTCGACTTGTTTGGATAATGTTTTTCATCTATTTATGTCATGTTTACATCATGTATATTATATTGTCTAGTTTGTGTTATCCTATTTGTTCATTTCTCAGTTCTAAATAGAATATTACAGAACATAAATTAATAAATGCAATGTGGAATTAGCTATGCAAGTTGATATATATCTCAAGCATCAATATTTGTGTCCTAATTGTGGAATTACTTGAATTAAACCTCTCATTTGCTTAATTCAAGGTAACTGATACTTCTTTGGTGAATTGTTGGAAAATACTTTATATGGTCTCAAGGGTTTCCTATTGTTTCGAAACTTCAACATCGCACGATTATGTTTCTACTACCTGTATGTCTTCTTGATATTAACAGTTGTGGTACCAATTCATTCACTCCTTATTTGGAGTTTAAGGTTGGCATAAATGATCAAGTTTTGGTGATTGTTAAAACGTATAGATTCTATGATATGGTTGATAAAGTAAGTTAGTTGGCACCAATCTGATGTTGTTTCCATAGGAAAAGAAAGCTGTGTGAATCATATATGTTTCAATTCAATCAAACGTTGTTGGGTAGATGTTTCATTTTCAATTAAGCTTTTTACAGCAAGCATTATGCACTATAAGCATTGATTAATTTTATTTCCTTTTTCTTATGAGAAAGGAAACATGATATAGACATTTTTATGATCAGAATAGCAAATATTTAAGCCATTGATTACAAATGCTAAATTAAGAAATCCAGGGATAAAGTAAAGTACATGCTTGTTTTCTGAATTTCATAACACTGTTCAAGCCACTAATGAACTATGCTAAATAAGCGTTTTTAGAATTTTGATTGACCTTAGACTACGAAACTAGTTAGTTACAAGTAAACAACCCATCTTTTTCTACTAATCAATATAAACATAAACAACTCTTCTATGATGATCTTTATCTATCATTTGTGCCAATTTAACTACACAATTTTATTTTATTTTTTTGTAATCATCATTTGGGTTAGCATAGCTTCCATGTGTTTGTTGACTGTCTTTATGCCATTAGCGCACTGTGGGGTTTCAGCTAGTTGACGTTTATGTCACCGAGTTTGAAGAATGGGTCGCTAGTATGCTTCAAAATTGTTCCTCTAATGTCATTCAAGAGTGTTTTTGTGCTACATTGTGGTCAATCTTTTTAAGAAATGGACGTTTAGGATCGTTGATGGGACTCCGGATAGAGCAAAATATAGCGCAACAAGAATTTGAGTAGAAAAATTAACACAAATTTTACATGGAAAGCCCCAAATGAATGAGGATAAAAAAAAAAACTGTAAAGCTAAGGCTCAACAGAAACACCAACATTCCTATCAGATTGGTACATGGTAGGAGTTGAACCTACATTAACTTGCACAATCACATCATTTAAAGATTCCAAGATTGCTTTCTAGATTTCGTTTGACTGAAGTGAGTCACACCTATGTTTGTTTCAGAGTTCTGTGCACATTTTAGGCTAGTGAAATTCCTTTGGATCTTGTTTTACTAGATCCATGCTGTTGGGAGGGTTGGTTTTTCTTGTTGGGCTCAGATTGATCAATATAATGTGGTCGTGGATGATTCAAAGTTTGGTGCTATTATATATGTCAGTCGTTGCATTTCCTCTCTTTGCCAAGGTGTGTGTTTCTCATGTAAAAAAGTAAGCCAAGATAGCTGCCAATTTTCTAGCTAAATGCTCTAGCTAAATGCTCTTTTGATTGGCCTAGCCTATATATGTGGCATTTGGCTCGTCCTATTGTGAGACCTACGGTTTCTTTTATGGAAGAGACCTATGGTTGAATATGATATAATTGTATATATAAATTTGTTAGAATTTATGACAAACAAATATTTTAGGCTTATAATAGGTTATCAAACATGTTTTAGTCTTTTGAAAATGTTAGAACATTTTACTCACTAATTTCATATATTTCATGTACTGTAACCAAATTTTTAAATATTCTAAAGCTGAGAAAATGGTTTGAAGGGAGGCTGCCACATGTGAAAAATAGCTGACATGTCAAACCCTCAAATATTGACGATTTTGAATTTAAAATTAAAAAGAAAAATCATTTAATTGCATTGATTGCGGTTTGCAAGAAACATTAATTATTTTGCTCTTTGAAAATAACTAAAAGGAATTGATTTAACTGTTGAACTCTCATGTTTGCTCCAACCCTTCATCATTTCAACGTTACAAATCCAAGCAAAACTTCTACTGCAATAATGGTTCCATCAATTAATTTTCAGTTACAATCTCTTACCTTTCATAATATATTTTGAATGAATTCTTTTGGATTTTAGAATCAAATGAAAAGAATTACAACCACAACTCCAACTACAATATTCATGTGCTTTTTCAACCAATTGCTTCCGTGATTTAATTGCAATTTTTTGCTATGACAAGATTAATGTTCAATGACTCAAAATCGCATTAAACATTCTATGCAAACACAACTACAAATTGGCTAGCTTTTTCAAGCTTTGATTTTCATGGTTCTCTCCCGTTTATGCTTGAGGTAATTGTTTTTTCTCCATTCCCTTTACAATGTTTCTTTAATTAATATATAATTCAAAAGAGTTCATTAAATTTTCTGTTTGGGAAATCCATGTTCCTTAATTTGATGGTTTCTTTTGTTTTTGGTTTTTTTCAGGTTTTTAATTGGTTTTCATTTTAATATAGGACTCCAGGTAGTTGTTGATTGTAAGTTTTCATTTATGATTGAGTAGTCATATAATAATCTTTTTAATTGATGTTTAGTGTTTCTGTTTTTTCTCATTTCAAAGTTGAGCTAGGAGTGGAGAAACTAACAATTGTTATTTAAATAAAACTATCAAACATTTGACATTAGTTGGCTCCATCTAGAGTTTTGAGTTTTTATGTCACAAAAGTTTCATATTTGTATATTCTAGAGCTATAGAAAATGTAATAATCTCAAGTTATTATATAATTTAGCATTTGAGGTTTGCTTTATGTATTTACAATATCGGATTCGGGATAAAATATTTCGGATAAAGGATCAAAATGTGATATAATTGTTGCATTAGTGTTATTGTCTCCTATTTTGCATTTTTTATTTTTGAGAGCGACTTATATTATACTGTATCTTTTTTTTATATTTTTATTTGGCTAATTTGCTCCAACTTAACCCGAATTTTATTTGCCTACACAAATAGAAGGATATAAACTAAAAGGCCAAGCGTAACCAGATGTGAAATATAAACAATGATCCAACACAATGGAGGAGATTGTTACAATTATATTTATTTGGCTTACAAAGTATCACTTTTATTCAATAATATTATCATAGATTATATAACCCGCGCGATGTCTTCGACTAGTTTACCTATAATCCTTAGCAAGCAAATAACGGAGGAGGTGGGAGAGTCGGTTAGATGTTTCCTTTTGCAATATTTTTTGGTAGATAAATGGAGATTGGTATTTAGAGCTAAACTACACCATATAGCTAATAAAGAAATTAAATGGAAAAGAAAGGTTCCTCTTTCAAGAAGATGAAAGGTTAGGGACCTCTTTATACTTGGGATAAAAGATAAGAGGGTAAATTACATCAGAGATTCCTAAATTATACCCACTTTTCTAAACTGATACCTAAACTTTTTTTCTGCACATCTAAGTATCCAAATTATCGATGACCTTTCAAACTGGCACCTAATTACATGCTTTAACACGTTAACCCCAAGTCGACGCCAATTTTATTTGATCTCATTGACCTTCTAGGTAAAAAGACTAATTTACCCCCCTTTCTCTTCTTCTTCTTCATCATCTTCTTTATCTCTCTTCCACCATTCTCATTCTCTCACCTCTCACCTTCGTCCACCTCACTCTTCTCTCTCCTCTCTTTTTTTTTCTTTCTCTTCTTCTTCTCTCTTTTTTTTCTTCTTCTCTGCATTTTTTTTCTTTTCATTATTCAAATTCCTACGGTACCTAGCCGGATCTGGAATTTCCTAGATACACTTGGTAAGTCCGTTATTTACGTATTTCTCGCATGCATTTCATATTTATTTATCGTTGTTTGTATTTGTTTAACTTGTTTTATTGTTACTTTAGGATGTTTTTACTTGTTGTTTGCCTATTTGTGTGTTAGGACTTGATCCTTGGCGATTCGGAATGATTTGGAGCAAAAACGAGGTTGAAAACGAGCAAAGAGAGCCTTGTTGGATGACTGCCACCAGTTGTGGGCGCGAGCTGAGGACTTGCGGGCGCGAGATTCCCTGGGTATGGTTGCGGGCGCGACTAGATGGCTTGCGGGGGCGACCTGGGTATTTTCCACCTCCGAACCATTGCATTCCTTCGCTTTATCTTGGCAACTCTTCACCACTATCTCATCCGAACTTCACTTAAGCTTTACATCCTTTCATCTATGGATTGAAGCATTGTTTCATGAGGATAAAGACAACTCTTCAAGAAGATTGAAGCATCTCTTCATCAACGATTGCAACTCTCCATAACTCGCCACTTGAAGATTATAAATAGAGTCTTTGTATGTTCATTCGAGTGTTGTTAACGTATGAGAATACTTTGACATATAAGATTACTATATTAGATTCAAGTAGTTTATCTTTGTTTTTATTTAAGTGTATCAAAGTTGATCCGAGAGGATAACTTATCGTAGAGAAACGACGAGAAGGTGCAAGCGATAGCGACTCGAGGATTGACAAACTTCCAAGGAAGAGTAAAAGGATTCACAACCCCGACCCCTTCCTTGCTTTGCATTTTCAATTGTATCTTTCTTGTTGAACTCGGTTATTTATGTATTGAATTTGAATCGTAAATCAATGAATGATTTCTGTTATGCTTCGCATAATTTCTATTTTAAGTTTGCTTCCAAAGAAGACTCTTTTGGTATGATATTGTGGCGTTTATCTAAATTCGATTGACACAAAGAGATTTGGGAGTCGAATTAGATAAACTTTGGTAATCGACTCAAGTAAACTTGGTTTTTACTTTAACTTGTGCTTTAACTTAACTAGTTGGTTTAAGAATTGATTTCGCTTAAGTTTCTAACTCTGAATGTAACAATTAGATTTAGATTGATTACTATTTAAGAAGAAACGCTTTGATTTAACTATTTGAATACTTACTTAGATAATTGCGTTCAAAGTCGTATCTTTATTGGTACATTAGATATAAACTTAGTTAGTCTATTTGATTGTTGTTTAGTTTAGATTAGAATTCAAACCCAACTTGATAACTGAATTAACTGTAGACTTAAGAGAAAACGAATATGTAATTCGACTAAGTAAGATATTGCGTGTTAATATTGTTTTGTTCCCTGTGGGATCGATAATCTTTTATAGCTACAAAGCGGACACCGTACACTTGCGAATTTCGCCTAACAAGTTTTTGGCGCCGTTGCCGGGGAACAAACGGTTTAATATTGTTGTGTTTATTATTAGTCTTATTATTTGATTCCGAATTTTTCGTCTATAGTCTTACTTGGTTTTCCAATTTTTGGATTCTTCAGGCGATAGTTGTTTATGCGCGGGACGTGAAGTTCTGGCCCACCACTTGACCCACTAGATCCTGAGATTGAGAAAACTCTTAAGAAAAAGAAGAAACAAAGGAAACAGAGAAATAAAGAGCAACAAGATCAAGGAGGACAAGTCAACGGTATGGCTGAGCCACATCCAAGGCTTATGGACTATGCTACTCCGGGACTTAATGTCGCCACCGAGGGCATAGTTCGACCCCGAATTGCTGCAAATCAATGGGAGATAAAACCGGCCCTATTGAACATGTTGACTAATAATGTCACATTTTATAGATTACCAAGCGAAAATCCAAACGCTCATTTAACCAATTTTCTTGAGGTTTGTGATACTTTCAAAATAAATGATGTTCCTGCCGAAGCAATCAAACTTCGCTTATTTCCTTTCACATTGAAAGATCGGGCAAAAGTTTGGTTAACTTCATTACCACAAGGAAGCAACTTTCTGCTTTGACTCTTAAGGTTGACAAGTTGTTTACACCATGTGATACTAATGGTAACCCCGTCCAAAATTGTATGGATGATAGTGGTCCAGATATGGTTGAACAAGTAAATTTCGTTCAAGCACAAAATCGAAATAACAATCCATATTCGAACACCTATAATCCTGGATGGAGGAACCATCCAAATTTTGGTTGGAAGGACAATAGTAATGCCAATACAACCCAAGATAGATCTAACAACTATCAAAATCAAGATAGAACTAGTAACTATCAGAATCAAGATAAGTCTACTAACTATCAAAATCAACCTAGAAATTCTATTGGAACACTTTCCACCAAGATCGATAAATTTATCGATGCTATTGGCGGCAAGATCAATACTCAAGATGAAAATTTTAAGCGTGTTGAAAACAAGTTTGACCAATTGTTTAAAAATCATTCATCTTCCATTCACAACTTAGAGGTTCAAATAGGACAAATTGCCAAGTCAATTCCATCCCGAAGAGAGGGTAGTCTTCCTAGTAATACGGAGGAAAATCCTAAAGAACAAGTGAAGGGTATCACTCTTCGTTCAGGAAAGCAATACTTAGGCCCGGAGTTATCCGGAGATGCTACTAACATTTTGCAGGAAACTAATTTGACACCAAGTTCTGAAGACGTGAATGAAGTTCCAAAAGCTGTTTCAAAGGAGACTAGTGCTAATGTGTTTCAACCGAAGGCGCCATATCCACCAAGGATCCGCAATAAGAACTACGATAAGCAACTCCTAACTTTTATTGATAAGCTGAAAAATTTGCATATTAATTTGTCATTTATGGATGCAATTACGCAAATTCCAAATTATAGCAAGTTTTTGAAAGACTTGATATCTAAGAAAATAAGTTGGGAAGATGTTTCTACTATTGCTTTGACTGAAGATTGTAGTAGTATTGTGTCAAGTACTATGCCTACTAAGTTAAAAGATCCGGGATGTTTCACAATACCATGTACTTTAGGTGATATGAAATTCCCTAATTGCTTGTGTGATTTAGGAGCTAGTATAAACTTGATGTCGTTGTCTATTTTTAAGATGCTAGGTTTGGAAGAAGATGTTAAACGAACTAGCATGGTTTTACAATTAGCGGATCAAACTATCAAGAAACCCTATAGTATTGTCGAGGATGTGTTAGTTAAGGTTGATAAGTTTATTTTTCCTACAGACTTTGTGATACTTGACTTTGCTTATGACTTGAATTGCCCTTTAATATTTGGAAGACCATTCATGAATACGGGGCGTGCATTAGTTGATGTATCTGAAGGAAAGATAATTTTACGAAGAGGGGATAACAAGATCGAGTTTAACATGAATAAAGCGATGAAGTACCCTATGGATGAACATGTTTGCATGAAAGTTGACTTGGTTGATGAATGTGTTAATTCTATCGCTGTTGATGATAGTGATTATGTTGACCTAGTTGAACCTGAGATTGAAGAAGTTATTGAGGAAATAATTCCTGAGCCATTAATACGAGATGATGGACCAATTCCATCGTCGGTTGAACAACCACCACAACTAGAATTGAAAGAATTGCCAAGCCACTTGAGATACGCTTTCTTAGGGGAAGGCGATACTCTGCCTATAATAATTTCTAACAAATTGACTCTAGATCAAGAAATGAAATTACTTGGAGTTGTTAGACTTAGGATAGGAAGTATCGGTTGGCAAATCTCTGACCTTAAGGGGATAAATCCTAGCATTGTTATGCATAGGATACATTTAGAAGAAGGAAGACCTCCTAAGGCGGACCGCCAACGACGATTGAATCCCAATATGAAGGAAGTTGTGAAAAATGAAATCACAAAGCTTTTAGATAATGGGATTATCTATCCAATTTCGGATAGTGAATGGGTTAGTCCAATCCATTGTGTAACTAAGAAAGGAGGGATTACCGTAGTAAAAAATGATGAAGGTGAATTAATACCTACACGAACCACCACCGGTTGGAGGGTTTGTATAGACTATAGGAACCTAAATACGGCTACTAGAAAAGATCACTTTCCTATTCCTTTCATCGATCAAATGATAGAGAGGATAGCCGGACATGCGTTCTACTGCTTTTTGGATGGGTATTCAGGATTTTTCCAAATCTACATATACCCGGATGACCAAGACAATACTACCTTCACATGTCCCTATAGTACCTTCGCTTATCGAAGAATGCCCTTTGGTCTATGTAACGCCCCCGCAACTTTTCAAAGTTGTATGACCGCTATCTTTAATGATTTTATTGAAGATATTATGGAGGTATTCATGGACGATTTTTCTGTGTATGGCGATTCATTTGATGTTTGTTTACAAAATTTAGACAAAGTATTGGCTAGATGTGAGGAAACTAACCTTCTGCTTAATTGGGAAAAATGCCATTTTATGGTTGATGAGGGTATAGTTTTAGGACATAAGATTTCTGAAAAAGGATTAGAAGTGGATAGGGCTAAAACATCAACAATCGAAAGTCTACCCCCACCGACTACTGTCAAGGGTGTACGATCATTTTTAGGCCACGCTGGCTTTTATAGAAGGTTCATTAAGGATTTCTCTGTAATAGCTAAACCTGTAACACACCCGACTTTTTCACATTTTTATTTTATTTCATAAATATCATACATAACATATTGCATATGACATTAGATAGATTTAAATAGTATTTTATAAGCTCCAAAACACCTAGTTGCACGAAAACGCAAAAACCCGTAAAATCGCCGTTTGTACCGTAGTAAAAGGGCGTTGGGTAAAATGTTAAATAGAGGTCCTAAGTGAGTTATTATATGTTAATGATTGTGTTTATGTTAGTGTTAATCAAGTTTACGGAGTTAATTAGAAAAAGGGTATAAAAGGGATTAGAATTAATGGTTAAGGGTATATTAGTCTTTTGGTTAGTAAAAGGATATACCTCTCAAACTCATCCATTTCTGGAATTAGAGAGGTCATATTGTCATTCAAGAAGAAAAAAAAAGAAAGGAAGAAGAAGAAGAGGAAGAGGAAGAAGAATATAGGAAAGGGATTGAGAAAGGTAATTGTCATTCATCTTCTTCCTTAGGCTAGGTTTTCTGTAACTTAGGGATGTGAGTTTGCTGATTTTAAGATTAGGTATTTCTGAGTTTTTGAGCTCTTGAAATTCAGAAATTCGTTTCGATTAATTCGGGTTTATAGGCACAAAGTTATGCTAGAATTACTATAGGTATGTTTAATTGATGCTTTAAGCACGACACACACTTTGATTGATGATTTTGGGTATGTTCGAAGCTGAATTTGGGGAAAAATTGTGAAGAGAGTTTAACCCTTTATGTGTCCTTAAGTTTCCTGCAAAATATTAGCTTCTAATTGTGTTTGAGTTATGAGAAACGACTAAGGGAAGTTTAGGCATGCTTGCTGTTTTGTGTACCCTGCACTTAGGTCCGATTGCAAACATCACCGTTTATTGTGTATTGCTTATTAGGTTCTGATTTTTGGATATGTTAGACTCATATGTGTCTAGTTTAAGATGCAAAAAGAATCACAGGAAAAGCTCTTGTATTTTGGGAGTTATAGTTGTTTTAGTAGACCTAGTTCAGGCTGCCTTTACCGAATACCCTCGTTGCAAGAACGGGTAATTAGGACCGTAAACTTGATTTGCAATATGGTTATTGATTGCTGAATGTTATTTGGATAGGTAACCAGCAAGGGGAAGAAGTACCGGAGGCGGAATCGAGCCGTCGACGTGAAAACCGAACGGTTTAAGTTGTGAGTATAAACATGACGTGAAATGTTACGTGTATGCTTGATGAATTGATGCGTGTTGCTTGTTTTTGTTTTCCTCAAGGCTGTGGAAGTTTGCTGTTATGAAAATATACTGATATCACTTGCTTATAGCCAAAATATCTGTTATGATCAATGAATTGTATTGAATGTATATTGATTACGGGTTTGCCTTTTTCGACGTATACGAGCTAGTTTGGTGCTTTCTTGATTGTTCTTGATTTCGAAAGGCCTTGGAAACCTGTTGCTATATGTATATATGTGAAGTGAATTGCTGTTGTGATTATGCAATGGAAAGAAATGTCATGATTATGGAATTCACAATGTTATATGTACATGAATCAAATGGTTTGAGTTTGTTATCGCACACCGTACCGAACGCTAATTGGAACCAATGGGACTTTTATGGTCAAGCATATGAACCAATGGTCAATGGAATATATGAAATGATTATATGATTGAAAGGTCGCAAGGCGACGTATATGTATACCGAATTACCGTATCCCGGGAAGTGAACGGTCGGTGGTGCTATAGCAAATTCAAACGGGCCCCAGCATATGCATATTTGTGTGACATAAGCTGAATGTATATCTGTATGTGTATGTGATTGCTATATGTTTATTTCACTGGGTGTTTATATTCACTGAGTTGCGACTCATATAAATCGCAAACATTTTTCAGATAGACAGAGGACACTGGAACTTGAAGTATAAAGCTTCAAGGACATAGAGACATGGCTGATAGGTCGGTTATCAGCTAGATTCCGACTTTCTCCCTCTCCTCAGCATTTCATGTTCATGTGTAAATAGTTGTAAAGTTTAAAACATATGTACATATAGATGTATGGGTGTGTGTACGATACTTGATACGTTATATCTATATATATTATATGACTATTTTATGTTTTCTACAAGTTAATTGTTATTATGTACGTATACGGGATAGGTGTTACAAAACCACTTACTAATTTGCTTATGAAAGATGCTCCTTTTGACTTTGATAAGGAATGCCTAAAAGCATTTGACACATTAAAGACCGCTTTAGTTAGTGCACCTATTATTGCTAAGCCCGATTGGGATTTGCCATTCGAAATAATGTGTGATGCAAGTGATTTAGCCGTAGGATGTGTTTTGGGACAAAGGCATGATAATAAGTTACATGTTATTTACTATGCTAGTCATACCTTGTCCGGTGCTCAATTAAATTACACCACAACAGAAAAAGAAATGTTGGCCGTGGTCTTTGCATGTGATAAGTTTAGGTCATATTTGTTAGGGTCTAAAGTCATAATCTATACCGACCATGCAGCTTTAAGGTATTTATTTGCTAAAAAAGATGCGAAGCCGCGTCTTATTCGTTGGGTCTTATTGTTGCAAGAGTTTGACATTGAGGTTAGGGATAAAAAGGGTGTCGAGAACTTAGTTGCCGACCATCTTTCGCGATTAGGGGACGAGAATGGTCCTATAGGAGAAAATACTGGGATTAAAGCTGATTTTCCCGATGAGTATCTCATGAAGATCGATACTCAGTTAACACCTTGGTATGCAGATTTTGCAAATTACCATGCGGGAAATATAATCCCTATTGACTTGACTTATCATCAAAAGAAGAAGTTTTTCTCAGATGTTAGGAGATATTTTTGGGATGATCCATACTTGTTCAAAATATGTGGTGATGGCATGTTTAGACGATGTGTTAATGAATCTGACTTTGATGCTATCATGCATGAATGTCACTCTAGTGCCTACGGAGGTCACAATGGGGCAAGCAAAACGGCGGCTAAGGTCCTCGAAAGTGGATTCTTTTTGGCCAACCTTGTTTAAGGACACACGTTTGTTTGTTGAACATTGTGATAAGTGTCAAAGGGTATGTAATTTAGGGAAAAGAGACGAGATGCCTTTGAGAAATGTCTTGGAAGTCAATATTTTCGACGTATGGGGGATTGACTTTATGGGTCCATTTCCTCCCTCTTTTGGCCAAAATTATATTTTAGTGGTCGTTGACTACGTGTCTAAATGGGTTGAGGCAATTGCTACTCCTACTAATGATGCTAATGTTGTAGTCAAGTTTTTGAAAAAGATCTTTAGTCGTTTTGGAGTACCTAGAGCCATGATAAGTGACGGAGGAACCCACTTTATTAATAAAGCTTTTGAGTCGCTAATGAAAAAATACAGTGTTCATCACCGAGTTTCTACTCCTTACCACCCTCAAACTAATGGTCAAGTAGAGATATCTAATAGGGAACTCAAATGGATCTTAGAGAAGACCGTTTCGTCATCTCGCAAAGATTGGTCTCACAAACTTGACGATGCTTTATGGGCCTACCGTACTGCATTTAAGACGCCGATTGGCATGACCCCTTATCGTTTGGTTTATGGTAAGGCGTGTCATTTGCCGGTTGAATTAGAACATAAGGCGTTTTGGGCTATTAAAACCTTGAATTATGATTTGAAAAATGCCGGTGAAAAGCGTCTTTTAGAGTTAAATAAGTTAGATGAACTGCGCTACTTGTCCTATGAGAATGCTAAGTTATATAAGGATCGAGTTAAGAAATGGCATGATGCTCGGATTAAAGTTAAAACTTTCAAAATAGGGGATAAGGTTTTACTTTTTAATTCCCGACTCCGATTGTTTCCGGGTAAGTTAAAAACTAGGTGGACGGGACCTTATTTAGTGACTAATACCTTCGACCATGGAGCTTTAGAATTAGAAAATCCTAAGGGTGAAAGGTTTAAGGCTAATGGGCACCGTTGCAAGATTTACTTTGATGGAGGAGCGATCAAACCATGCAATTTGATCGAGTATTTTGATGCTCCTAAATCATGTTTATCATGTGTTTCTTAGTATAGTATATTTAATTTTAGTGTTTAGGATAGTTAGTTTAGTATATTAAATTTTCTTAGTTATTTTACTTTGCCCACATTCATTTAATATGAGTCATTTTAGTTAGTTATTTCAGGTAGTTATTTTCAAAATTGACATTTTGGAAATAGAGGTGTTTTGTGACGTTTTGAGAATACAATTTCTGCTGGAGATTTAGAAGTGGATTAAGACAACCCTTTGTGAAAAACTACCTCTTTTCAAAATTCCATACCTGAAATTCTATAATTGTTTTTTTTTAGACACTTTAAATAGAGGTTATGTTTTCATGTTTTTCACCTTCAAACATTCATAAAATCTCCAGAAATTCTGAGTGAAAATGGGTAGAAAACCCAAATCTCCAAATGTATCTACAAGTTCTTCGAGTTCTTCAAGTTTTTCCATCATTCTCACCGATATCTCTTCTCGATTCGGTGCTTGGTTTCCCATCTTTAGCGAAAGTGAGGGTCGTCGTTATCTTCGTTTCCGTTATGCCATGTTTTCCGGGATGTTTTATCTCGATGAATTTCTGAATGATGAACTTTGTATCAGTGAGCATGTCTCTCGTTTCATCACCAACATGTCCTGGGACAAATTTGTGTCCATGAATTTTCTGATCATCGGTAATTGGTGTATCGAGTTCTTCTCCACTCTTCGTTGGGTCGATGAACGAAAAGATCGTCTGAGTTTCCAAAATGGAGGCATCGAGTACAACTTTGGGTACCCGGAATTGCACCATTGGTTTGGGTTCCCAAACCGTGTTGAGTGCGAGTCTCGGGAGATTAACCGCTTTCGTTCCGCTAGTGATACTTGGTCTTCTCTTACTGGTTTGGAGACATTTAATCCTCAATTTTCCTATAACAAACTTATCATTCCCGAAGTCATTGTCTACTTCCATAAATTTCTATGCTATTCACTTTGGGGACGTGTGAACGGAAACCGAGTTCAACGTTCCGATTTGCTTGTGCTTGATAATGTCATGCGTGGGAGGGTGGTTGATTCTTTTCACATCATTATGAATGGTCTCCATGCAACTTCCCGTTCTAAGAACAAACGTTTAGGATATGGGAGCATTGTTCTCGGGATTGTTCTTGGTGCTAGGGGAAATTTGTTCAAGCCTTTTGATGAGAATGAGGCCTATCTGATTCTTGACTTTGAATTCCTTGAGAATGAGGGACTTGTGAAGCGTATTTTCCGTGTTGGTCCGGTGTTATTGACTCATCAAAATCGCGTCCTTGCTATTCTCGCTAAGCGCAATGGTAGTTCGGATGTGAATGAGGCAAACTCGGACGCTTGAAGTGTTTCTTGTGTCTTATTGGATTGTTTTCATGTTTTATGTTGTAACTATGTGTGTATCTACGTGTTTCCATTTCCGTTTGTTTATGTGTTTGTATCACCTACCACATAGATGGTACTTGAATGACTACATAATTAGGCCTTATGAATAAATAAAATTTCCCTTTTCGTTATTCATTATGTTTCGGGGGATATCTCATTGAGATTCTACCCTCTTTGTTTACTAATGTATTTACTTGTAAGTATTAGACAGGTTTTAGATCTATCTAATCACCCCCGTACGTTTATTTTAATTGATAGCACACTTAAATGGTCAAGCAAGCACGTTTTGGATTTTTGGGCAGGTTGCGGGCACGACAGGATGGTTTGCGGGCGCGAGATTCCTGTTGGAATCTGATCAACGATCAGAGTCGTGCAGCGGAAGCGAGAAAAACGATTTTTAATCATTGATCAGATATCACTTGATCTTTATCATTGCCTCAATGTTATTTGTTTAATTAACGTGATTAAATCTACATTAGTCACTCACATGGAATCCCTCTGAGAGAGATGGACGAACCGCACGATCGGTGATTCCTCCAAATTCACGTGCACGACACCTCCAGTGATCAGGTACTCGCAAGAGGCACGAAGAACGATGAACGGAGACTCCGGGATCACTCTAGGGAGTTCGGCCGAATTCAGTGAGGAGGGAATTAGGGTTCTGTGATTTTCTGTGTCAGAAAGTCTAGGGTTTCAATCGATTAGGATTAATTTATAGTGTGTCGACTAATTACAGTTTCAGTACCTGTATTAATTTAATTAATCTGATTGTACCACAATAGAATACAATAGATTCAATTAACATCAATTAGGTTATAATTAATCACACACTAACCCCTAAAGAAAATCTAATTAATCAATCGCTTAATTAATTAACCCGATTGAATAATTAATCCCTCCATACAATCAATTAACTTGTTCCAATTAGAACAATTAATCAATTAACATTATTAGTTAACAACTAATAATAAGTTCATCCCAAATACACTACATGTATTAGTTCTCCGAGTACAAGTCTCAGTGTCTAGTGTGCACGATCCTGTGGGCCATAATCAATTAGCTCAACGACTGATAGAGAGTTGCCTAGACCATATCAGTCACCAATTGATTACAGTGTTAGTCCATCTCATACAGATAGATACCCTGTAGTATTCTCTAATATCTCTTACCATGCATATCGATATATCAAGCATGAGGCATGGTGGACGTCATCCTCTAAAGCTTGAGATATTTCTCGATCTAGAGTTAACTGAAGAACAGATAAGTAACCAGCTTATCTGAGTGTGGCCACACATTTCTCAGTTCAACTCATCGAGTGGCCTAATGATATCATCTCACTTGGGAGTGAGTGGTAATCCCTTCACTTCAACTATCAGTATGAATCAGTTCACTGACTAGACCAATCATACCCGTATTTGGCATCCTTTTACAGACCTGTTAGGCGTATGTCAAATCTAATCAGATTCCTCATTCAATACTATATTGAAATCAGGTCGACAGATAAAAGAGATCTACATTTATAGAAGGGCAATGACACTCCCACCATGTGCCTTCTAAAGCGGATCGACCAAGTCCCGTATTGGTCATACGTACCTACAAACATATCCTGTACACGTGTACATATCATGTTCGTAAAAGCTTTACGTTCTATTCATTCCCATGAGTAGAACTAGCTTCTGGTAATTTATGATATACAATCAATGGATACTTCATACAGTTCATATAATACAAGATATATATTGACTGAATGAATTAATGCCTTTTATTCCATAAAACAAATGTATAGTACAATCAACAAAAGTACAATACATCAACAAATAACTATGCCTAGAACTAGGGCACACCAACAATCTCCCACTTGACCTAGGTCCAAGCAGGCATCGCCCTAATCCCTATAGATCTAGCATGAGCATTGTTCTTGCGTTCAGCAAGAGCCTTCGTCATCGGATCAGCAACATTGTTATCTGTATCCACTCTCTGTAGTCTAACATCACCTCTTTGGATAATCTCCCGAATAAGGTGAAACTTCCTGAGTACATGCTGGTTCTTCTTTGTAGACTGGGGCTCCTTAGCTTGTATCATGGCCCCATTGTTGTCACAGAAGAGCACAACTGAATCCTGGATAGAAGGTACTACTCCAAGATCAGAAATGAACTTCCTCATCCAGACCGCTTCCTTAGAAGCCTCACAAGCAGCAATGTACTCAGCTTCCGCTGTAGAATCTGCAACAGTTGGCTGTTTAGTGGACTTCCAACTAATGGCACCGCCATTCAAGAGGAACACAAAACCAGATTGGGATTGTTGTTCGTCTTGATCAGTCTGGAATCCTGAGTCAGTGTAACTGGACACAACCAACTCATCATCGCCACCATAAACCAAGAAAAGATCTCTAGTACGTCTCAAGTACTTTAGGATTGCCTTGACTGCCTTCCAGTGTTTCTCGCCGAAGCAAGACTGGAAACGGCTAGTCATACTGAGGGCAAAAGCAACATCAGGCCTGGTACATAGCATAGCATACATAATCGACCCTATAGCAGAAGCATAAGGGTACTTGGAGACCTTGCGCCTCTCCTTCTCAGTCTTAGGACTGTGTTCCTTCTTAGACAGTTTCAAACCATGTGCCATAGGGATGAATCCCTTCTTTGAGTTGGACATGTTGAACCTCTTAAGGATTTTGTCTATGTACTTTGCCTGAGAAAGCCCCAGCAGGCGTTTTGCCCTATCTCTGTGGATTCTGATCCCCAAGATAGTCTCAGCCTCCCCAAGGTCCTTCATTGCAAAACATTTGTTCAGCCACTGCTTTGTGGCTTGCAGCTCTGAAATGTTTCCTCCTATCAATAAAATGTCATCGACATAGAGCACTAGGAAAGTGTCCGAGCTCCCACTATTCTTACGATACACACAGGGCTCATCGAGGTTCTGAATGAATCCAAATTCCTTTATGGATTCATTGAACTTCTTGTTCGAAGACCTAGATGCTTGCTTAAGTCCATAGATGGACTTTTGAAGCTTGCATATTCGGTTAGGATATTCCGGATTCACAAAACCTTCAGGTTGAGCCATATAGACATCCTCCTCTAGCTCTCCATTCAAGAAAGCGGTCTTGACATCCATTTGCCATATCTCATAGTCGTACCATGCCGCTATAGCAAGCAATATCCTTATGGATTTGAGCATAGCTACTGGTGAGAAGGTTTCATCATAATCAATTCCATGAATTTGCCTGAACCCTTTCGCCACCAGACGCCCCTTGAAGGTGTTGTCAGCCTTTAGCTTGAAAAGCCACATGCTCTCCACAACTTTGACTCCAGGGAAGGGATCAACCAACCGCCAGACCTCATTGTCATACATAGATTGCATTTCAGATTCCATGGCTCCACGCCATTTATCTGATTGTGGTCCTTCAATAGCCTCCTTGTAGGATTTTGGATCATCTTGTTCCACAACCATGATCTCTTCGTCTTGGGTGACCAGGTATCCATACCTCTCAGGCCCTTGACGTGACCTACCAGACCTTCTAGGTTCCCGTACAATATGTTCTACCTGTTCATCAACCTGAACATCAGGAACAATTGTCTCAGCTTCCTCAGCAGTCGCTGCAGGAGTTTGCGGTTCTTGAACTTCTCCAAGTTCAATACTGCTCCCACTGTCTTTCTTGGAAATGAAATCCTTTTCCAAAAATACTCCAGTTCGAGCAACAAAAACTTTGTTCTCTAATGGATTGTAGAAATAGTAACCCTTAGTTTCCTTAGGGTAACCTACAAACTGGCATTTGACAGTTCTGGACTCTAGTTTGCTACTAATCAATTTCTTGACATGAGCATCACAGCCCCAGATCTTCATAAAGGACACACAGGGTTTCCTGCCCTTCCATAGCTCGTATGGTGTTCCCTTAACTGCCTTGCTGGGTGTATTGTTTAGAATGTAAGCAGCAGTCTCTAAAGCATATCCCCAAAAGGATATAGGGAGATTAGCCTGACTCATCATTGAGCGGACCATGTCTAACAAGGTCCTGTTTCTCCTCTCTGAAACCCCATTCCATTGAGGTGTACCAGGAGGAGTAAGTTGGGATACTATCCCACACTCACTCAAGAATTCGTCAAACTCTTGGCTCAGATACTCACCCCCTCTATCAGACCGGAGTGCTTTAATCTTCTTACCAAGCTGGTTTTCAACTTCATTCTTAAAATCCTTGAACTTTTGAAGTGTCTCAGATTTGTGTCTCATCAAATACACATAGCCGAAACGACTATAGTCATCTGTGAAAGTAATGAAATACTGAAAACCTTGTCTAGCTTGTGTGCTCATTGGTCCACATACATCTGAATGTATAAGCCCCAATAGCTCAGTTGACCTTTCACCAGTCTTCTTGAAAGGTGCTTTTGTCATCTTGCCACGTAAACAAGATTCACAAGTATCTAGAGCCTGTAGATCAAAAGATCCTAAAATTCCACTTGAGTGGAGCTCAGCGATACGTCTCTCGTTTATGTGCCCAAGACGGCAATGCCAGACATATGTAGGATTATTATAATCACTTATCTTAATCCTTTTATTTACATTGTATACATGAGATTGGTTGGATAAATCTAAGACATACAACCCGTTCTGAAGAACGCCTGTTCCATATAAAATATTACCACATAAGATACTAAAAGTTCCATGCATAATATTAAAGGAAAATCCCAAATCATCCAGACAAGAAACTGAAATAATATTCCTGCGCATTGCAGGTACATGGTAACAATTTCTCAAAATGAGTTCTAGCCCAGTAGGCAAACACAAGTAATAATCTCCTACATCTAATGCATGCACCCTGGCACCATTTCCGACGCGGAGATCCACATCACCTGAACTCAAGCTCCTCCTATTTCTGAGCCCCTGCACATTTGAACAAATGTGAGAACCACATCCTGTGTCTAAAACCCAAGATGAGGAAATAGTAAGGTTAATCTCAACAACATAAATACCTGAAGATCCAGCAGCCTGCTTGTTCTTCACATTTCCCCTTAGCTTAGGACATGCACTCTTCCAGTGCCCCTTCTCACCACACTCGTGGCATAGGTCTAATGGGTGTGGCTTGAAGGCTTTCTTCTTGCCTTTGCCAGCGGGCTTCCTACCCTTGTTCTTGAACACATTCTTGTTCTTAGGCCCATTAGCCTTACCACTGCTCACCACATTCACCTCCACCTTCCTGCCCTTAGTCATAGTCTGCTCAGCCTGTTTTAGCAGGCCATGCAACTCCATGACTGTTCTATCCTGACCCTGCATATTGTAGTTCAGGATAAATGAGTCAAAGGAAGGAGGGAGTGAACTGAGGATCATGTCCACTGCAGTAGTCTCCAATACAGCTGAGTTGAGACTAGCCAACCTGTCAATAAAGCCCTTCATCTTTAGCACATGTGCGCTAACAGAAGTCCCAGGTTGCATTACAGTGTTGCTCAATGCTTTGGTGGTCAAGTACCTCTCCTGACGAGCCTGATCCTCGAACATAGTTCTCAGATTGGTCATCATTTGACGGGCCCCCTGATCCATGAACTGCTTCTGAAGTTCAGCAGTCATTGTACCAAGCATTATACATGCCACCTCCCTGTCGTCCTTCACATGCTTTTCATAAGCTTGTGTGACAGCAGCAGTGGCACGTGCACCAGGAGCATCTGGAATGGGAGTAGTCAGCACATATTCCCTAGCCTCGTGCCTTAGGACGATTTGCACCGCCCTAGCCCAATCTAGGAAGTTTGTCCCTGTCAGTTTCTCCTTTTCCAATAGTGGTTTGAGAGGATTGTTAGTTGCCATCTCTTTTCTTAATCGAGTTTAAGTTTTAAGTAGATTCTGCAGAAAGAGAGAGAGAATTAGAATAAAGGACTTTAATGTCAATAAACAAATTAATATCTGTTAAATTAATTTCTTTTGGTGATTTTATTGACTTTGTTATACCAAGATCCACAATCCCATTAATAATTGATCAAGCTAGGGCTTGTATCTCATATTAGCGTATTTGGTAGAGCTTCCTACTCAATTCTCCCACCTAGAGAACTCTTGGTTTGATAGGTCTATTGACACTTTACCTATCCATGCTTAGGAACCCGCAACAAGCTTAATGATGTTCCTTCTTCGAGTAAAACCTACAATCTCCGTTAACCACACTCTCAAAAGAGTATCTTAACCCTCAACGGCCCACCAGTTACTACAATATATTCTGCTAGGGCATGATATATACTGTAGCACCACCTGGGAGGAAGAGGTGAGGTTTAGGTAAAGCATTTATAAAATACCCGATATTTTGTTTTAACAGATTACATTGGGTGATCGGCTTAACATGTGAAAAAGAATTGATCTGGTGATCAATAGCGATGCAACTTATTAGATTCGTTTTAACAGTCCATATTACATATTATATAAGATATAAAATGCAAAAATAAAATAGACATCCTATGGGCTTTTCTAATACATCCTACAGGACTATTAATTGAAAATACAGAAATGAAATCTTCGGGCTTCCTCCATGGGCTTGGGCTCATCAGGAACTTCTCTTCGGTCTTCTTATGATTACATCAAAATAAAAACCTATACAATTTGTCTAAGCAAAAGTAATGAAAATTTAAAATCCAAAATTTACATTCCATACTTCAATTAAAAGCCCATAAGATTCTATATCAAGTTGCTGCAAAAGAACGTTATACAGAATAAAATAAATGCATGACTATGGTAATCCTAATTCACATTTTAATTAAATTAAGCCAACCCAATTTGATAAAATCGTTTCAGTTTTTCTAAACCAGTAAATTAGCCCGTGAAGGCCCAATGATTAAATCATTGCTCCCACTAAAATTTGGGAATTACTCAATAGAAAAATAAAACACATTTAATGCCACCGGTGTCTCGATCCATTAAATTAATTTTATCATCATACCATATTCGATTTAATATCGTCGAAAATAAATCTAAGATATACAAATGCATGGCACGACATAAACTTTTCAAATTAATTAATTTAACCTAAGCTAATTAATTAATTAATTGTATTTGGGCCAAATTAATTTTTAGTAAAAACAAGTTTTAAAATACACGGAATAAAAATTAAAATGCCCCAAATACACCGGACCCGACCCGTTTCCCGCTCCGACCCGTGCCCCGAGACCAATTTTGAAAAATTAGGGTTTCGGGGGCGTTCGGGGCGGGTTCGGGTCGCCTCGAACCCGTGGCGGACTGCTGGGCAGTCCGCCTGGTGGCTGCTGCCGTGAGGCAGCAGCCACCTGCTGCCATGGTTGCAGCAGTCCCATGAGGGACTGCTCAACTTGACCGGCGGCGGCCGGCGACCGGCGGCCGCCCCTTGCGGGGCGCCGCCAGTCGAGGTCAGCAGTCCCTTATGGGACTGCTGCCGGCAGCGGGGAGCTGCTTTGTTGCAGCTCCCCTTGGTGGCCGGGAACTGCATTACTGCAGTTCCCTTTGGCTGGCGACGCCGGCCCCCAGCCAGCAGCCCCGAAAAGGGCTGCTGGCCAGCGGTCGGCCGCCGCCAGCGCCACCGAGGGCGGTGGTTCCGGCCACCGCCCCCAAACCCTAGAAATCCAAAAATAATTTTTTTTTTTTTTTTTTTTTTTTTTTTTTTTTTTATAATTAAATAAAATCAGAAAAATAAATCAGCAACCACAAAACATCAGAAAAATTAAATCCATCGATCTAAACACATGCCATATGATCCGATTAAAATCCTATATCAGGAAAAATAGCAAAAACCTGATTATACTAAAATAACATTAATCAATGATTCAACCAACGGCTCTGATGCCACTGTTGGAATCTGATCAACGATCAGAGTCGCGCAGCGGAAGCGAGAAAAACGATTTTTAATCATTGATCAGATATCACTTGATCTTTATCATTGCCTCAATGTTATTTGTTTAATTAACGTGATTAAATCTACATTAGTCACTCACATGGAATCCCTCTGAGAGAGATGGACGAACCGCACGATCGGTGATTCCTCCAAATTCACGTGCACGACACCTCCAGTGATCAGGTACTCGCAAGAGGCACGAAGAACGATGAACGGAGACTCCGGGATCACTCTAGGGAGTTCGGCCGAATTCAGTGAGGAGGGAATTAGGGTTCTGTGATTTTCTGTGTCAGAAAGTCTAGGGTTTCAATCGATTAGGATTAATTTATAGTGTGTCGACTAATTACAGTTTCAGTACCTGTATTAATTTAATTAATCTGATTGTACCACAATAGAATACAATAGATTCAATTAACATCAATTAGGTTATAATTAATCACACACTAACCCCTAAAGAAAATCTAATTAATCAATCGCTTAATTAATTAACCCGATTGAATAATTAATCCCTCCATACAATCAATTAACTTGTTCCAATTAGAACAATTAATCAATTAACATTATTAGTTAACAACTAATAATAAGTTCATCCCAAATACACTACATGTATTAGTTCTCCGAGTACAAGTCTCAGTGTCTAGTGTGCACGATCCTGTGGGCCATAATCAATTAGCTCAACGACTGATAGAGAGTTGCCTAGACCATATCAGTCACCAATTGATTACAGTGTTAGTCCATCTCATACAGATAGATACCCTGTAGTATTCTCTAATATCTCTTACCATGCATATCGATATATCAAGCATGAGGCATGGTGGACGTCATCCTCTAAAGCTTGAGATATTTCTCGATCTAGAGTTAACTGAAGAACAGATAAGTAACCAGCTTATCTGAGTGTGGCCACACATTTCTCAGTTCAACTCATCGAGTGGCCTAATGATATCATCTCACTTGGGAGTGAGTGGTAATCCCTTCACTTCAACTATCAGTATGAATCAGTTCACTGACTAGACCAATCATACCCGTATTTGGCATCCTTTTACAGACCTGTTAGGCGTATGTCAAATCTAATCAGATTCCTCATTCAATACTATATTGAAATCAGGTCGACAGATAAAAGAGATCTACATTTATAGAAGGGCAATGACACTCCCACCATGTGCCTTCTAAAGCGGATCGACCAAGTCCCGTATTGGTCATACGTACCTACAAACATATCATGTACACGTGTACATATCATGTTCGTAAAAGCTTTACGTTCTATTCATTCCCATGAGTAGAACTAGCTTCTGGTAATTTATGATATACAATCAATGGATACTTCATACAGTTCATATAATACAAGATATATATTGACTGAATGAATTAATGCCTTTTATTCCATAAAACAAATGTATAGTACAATCAACAAAAGTACAATACATCAACAAATAACTATGCCTAGAACTAGGGCACACCAACAATTCCCTGGGTTCACTCCCGGGCGCGACATTGAAGGTCTCGGGCGCGACAAGGGTAAATCCGGCGGAAAAGTCTTTTGCTAGGGTTTTTGTTTTTCAACCTTTGGTCAAACCTTTCCCTTTCACCTCCTCTTCCCCAAACCTTACACACCTCTTCCCTATATCACTTTAATCACACTACTCTTCCATTCAAACCTCCATTCAATTTCTTGTTCCCCATTCAAACTACACACAATTGATTCCACTTACACCACTTCACTTTCTTCTCCTTTAAATTAACCTTTCCTCTCCCATATTTTCTTACAACTTACCTTCAACCCATCTTCTCTCTTCAAACTCTACACTTTTCCAAACTCCATACCTTCCATTTTTCATCTCTCAAAAATCAACAAAATTCACCATGCCTCCAAGAATGAAGGCTGTTGCTAATCGGAAGGAATCCGGGTCGAAGGATATTAGTGCCACTTATGGGTGCCCTTTTCCAATCTTCACGGCCGCCGAAGGGAAGCATTATCAACGTTTGGAGAAAGTTCAATTCTGTGAAATGAGGTTTATTCACGATCCTACTCTACAAACTTTAGGCATCAAATCTCAGGTTTACACCTTTCTCAAAACTATGTCCTGGGTTAAATTCTCTAAACTTCGATTTCCTATGGATCGTGATGGGGTTTGTGAATTTTTGGTTACTGTGGAATATGTTGATCCCAAAGATTTCCATAGGTTAGCCCTGAAATTTCGGGTCAAGGGAGAAGAAAAGATAGTAACAATTGCCAACATGACCTCTTGGTTTGGTTTTAATAGTGAAGATACATCAAGATTCCATAACTGATTTTAATGCACGAGACACTTGGGAATTGATCTCGGGTTCAACTGACTTTGATCCCCAAAACGCCCATGGTAAAATCATTAAAGATGGAGCCTTATTGTATTTACATAAGTATTTGGCTTACTCTTTGTTTGCTCGGGTTGAGGCATCCAAGGTGCAAGCTAAAGATTTGTTTGTGCTTCATTCAATTTTGCAGGGAAAGGAAATCCGGACATACTCATTCATCTTTGATAGTTTGTTGCGAAATGCATCTTCCAAGTCTTTGGAGATTGGTGGTGCCAATTTAATTACCGCCATTGTCTACTCCTCTTCCGGTTGTGCTTTCACTACTCCGGGGTATAAGTATCCTTATTTGGATTACGCGGCACTCTCCAAAGCTCATGTAGTTACATCCTCGGGCACCAAAGCTTTTCTTTCTCATGAGGTTCGTTGCGGTGTTAAGGACATCGCGGGTCCTTCTACTTCTCGCTCTCGGGGTAAAAATTCCACTCCCGTTGAGGAAGAAAGTGAGTCGGACGATGATGAAGTAGCGGGTTGGAAACAAGTTCTTACCCGATTGGATGGTGTTGATGCTAATAACGCCGTTCTTTTGCAACGTGTGGATGAGTTTGATACATCCATCCAACGATGTACTACTGAAATACAAACTTTGCGCAAAGAGCACGCTTCCACTAGGCGTCGAATGTTGTTTTGCTTCTGGCGCAACAATATGGAGTTTTCTCCATCTCCACCCGGTTCGCCGGCAAACCACTAGGTACTTTCGTTCCTTAACTTTACTTTACTTAAATTTTATTGCTTTAGTTTTTGCATTGTGTTTTTGTGTGTTGATCTTCCTACAATGAGGACATTGTCCAAAATAAGTGTAGGAGGATGCCTTGCATGTTTGTGTGTTTTTATGCATTTCATTGTTGTTTTAGGAAGTCGGCTCTATCACGAAACGACCATTTTGAACCGGGCGTGATATGAGTTACTAGTTTAGTGTCCCTAAAACAAGCAAAAAAAAAAGAAGATAGTAGTCTTGGAAAAAACAAAAAATCGAGATATACTAAAAAATCGTGTCATCTTGTCGACTTAGTTCGGGAAGACGAACAAAAAATAAATCAAAAAAAAGTCAAATCTCGTGCCTTTCCTTATTGCTATTTTTGTCATTATTATGTTCTTATTTTTAGCTTAAGACCAAAGTTTAAATGTAAGTCTAGATTTATACGTTTCAAAGCAAACACGTGCTTAACTTGAAGTCATATGTATGATAGCATCTAGATTGGAGAGCTAGGGAAACTAAAGCCATAATCCGTGTTAGTCTTTGGTCAATAAAGGATGAGGGTATGAGTACGTAAATGTTGAAATTTTGAATACATACCCAATGAAGGTATTTGAAAAGCATACCCAATGAAGGTATCTAAAGTGCAATGAAAATGAAAAATCAAAAGAAAGAGAGTATACCCAATGGTATGAAAAAGGTGAGGAGTGGTATGGAGCGAAACGCAACCACTCGAGAGTTTAATTTTTATCGAAGGCCAATGCCAAATACTTAACCAATGATCGGAAACGCAGTTATGATATGGAAAGTTCTAAGATACCAAAAAGGCCTTGCGACATTGACCAAACACGTGTGCTATAAACTTGTCCCGAATGCTTCATGAAGTTGTTATAAAGTTTGACGGATAGTCGAAACATCATGTATAAATTTGTTTGAGCATTTAAGCTTTCTTGTGGAAATCCATTTGAGTTAATTGGTCTTTTGTTAAGGATGGGTAATATAATCGTGACGTGAAAATGGTTTTGAAGAAAGATTATCTTCGCTTGGGGACAAGCAAAAGACTAAGTGTAGGAGACTTGATAAGTCCGTTATTTACGTATTTCTCGCATGCATTTCATATTTATTTATCGTTGTTTGTATTTGTTTAACTTGTTTTATTGTTACTTTAGGATGTTTTTACTTGTTGTTTGCCTATTTGTGTGTTAGGACTTGATCCTTGGCGATTCAGAATGATTTGGAGCAAAAACGAGGTTGAGAACGAGCAAAGAGAGCCTTGTTGGATGACTGCCACCAGTTGCGGGCGCGAGATTCCCTGGGTATGGTTGCGGGCGCGACTAGATGGCTTGCGGGCGCGACCTGGGTATTTTCCACCTCCGAACCATTGCATTCCTTCGCTTTATCTTGGCAACTCTTCACCACTATCTCATCCGAACTTCACTTAAGCTTTACATCCTTTCATCTATCGATTGAAGCATTGTTTCATGAGGATAAAGACAACTCTTCAAGAAGATTGAAGCATCTCTTCATCAACGATTGCAACTCTCCATAACTCGCCACTTGAAGATTATAAATAGAGTCTTTGTATGTTCATTCGAGTGTTGTTGAACGTATGAGAATACTTTGACATATAAGATTACTATATTAGATTCAAGTAGTTTATCTTTGTTTTTATTTAACTGTATCAAAGTTGATCCGAGAGGATAACTTATCGTAGAGAAACGATGAGAAGGTGCAAGCGATAGCGACTCGAGGATTGACAAACTTCCAAGGAAGAGTAAAAGGATTCACAACCCCGACCCCTTCCTTGCTTTGCATTTTCAATTGTATCGTTCTTGTTGAACTCGGTTATTTATGTATTGAATTTGAATCGTAAATCAATGAATGATTTATGTTATGCTTCGCATAATTTCTATTTTAAGTTTGCTTCCAAAGAAGACTCTTTTGATATGATATTGTGGCGTTTATCTAAATTCGATTGACGCAAAGAGATTTGGGAGTCGAATTAGATAAACTTTGGTAATCGACTCAAGTAAACTTGGTTTTTACTTTAACTTGTGCTTTAACTTGACTAGTTGGTTTAAGAATTGATTTCGCTTAAGTTTCTAACTCTGAATGTAACAATTAGATTTAGATTGATTACTATTTAAGAAGAAACGCTTTGATTTAACTATTTGAATACTTACTTAGATAATTGCGTTCAAAGTCGTATCTTTATTGGTACATTAGATATAAACTTAGTTAGTCTATTTGATTGTAGTTTAGTTTAGATTAGAATTCAAACCCAACTTGATAACTGAATTAACTGTAGACTTAAGAGAAAGCGAATCTGTAATTCGACTAAGTAAGATATTGCGTGTTAATATTGTTTTGTTCCCTGTGGGATCGATAATCTTTTATAACTACAAAGCGGACACCGTACACTTGCGGATTTCGCCTAACAATACCAGTGGGTAACCCGACGAAATTTGGTCAGATTTCATCCAGTTACCCGTCGGTATCTCGGAAATTCCAGATCCGACGAGTTGTGCCTTCCCCGAAATCTGGAATTCCATATTCCTGCTGATAATGCCACCGCCAGATTCTGGAATTCGAGATTCGGAATGAGGCGTTCTTGACTGGAATCTGGGTGTTCAAGATTCCAATCAGGGGATCAGAATCGGCCGAAATCTCTAAATTTCCAGATTCTAGACGGTTCCGGATCTCAAAAGTGAGAGAAGAAAAAAAATGATAGAGGAAAAGAAAAAGAAGAGAAAGAAAAAAAAGGAAAAGGAGAGAAGAGTGAGGTGGAGCAGGGTGAGAGAAAATGAAGGGAAATGGTGAAAGAGAGAGAATGGAAATGGTGGAAGAGATGGGAAGAAAAGAGGAAAAAGAAAAAAAATAAGGAAAAAGAAGAAAAAAAGTTATAGTGGAAGATAGGGAGAGAAAAAGATGAGAGGGAAAGGAAGGAGGAGGGTTAATTTAGTCATTTGTTTTAGAAAGTCAACAAATTTGAGTTGACCAATCTTGATCGAGCATTGAGTTGACCAAATTTAAGTAGGAAATAGAGTACACATAGGATAGAGAATCTCCTAAAAGTGTTGATTATTTAACTCGGATGACGTGACATGTATGACTTATTGACCGAGTCATGTAAGCCAATGTGGCAACTCAGACGATCCTCGTTGGTCCATGTGTCAATGTAAAATATAGAGTGATAACAAATAGATACATACTACTAAAAATTATTTAAACACAATTTTGAAGAACAAAATGTAATTAAATAATGAAAATAGTTAAGGAAGTTCGATTCTTTCAGTTCAATACAATACGGTTCGGTTTTTTCGAATTTTCAATACTGGTATTATTAAAACTCCAGAATTGTACTGAAAAAAAGTTAATGGTTCGGTTCAATACGGTCTTCTTCAAAACTTTAACGGTTCAATCCAGTTTTGCATCTTTTTTCTTGGGGATTGGAGTCGGTTCAAGAATCTCGTAGATGCACGCTTAGTACTATCTTGTGTCTTCACCTTTTTGCACTTGTGATTTGCTTCCAAGCGCAAAAAAAAAAAAAAAAAAGAAAAAAACTGTAAAATGTATTTTTGTAAAAATCAAGGAAACACTCAATTTGATTGACGTAGAAGACAATATTTTTTTGTCTAAAAAGTTTAACAGACCTTTGACTGGTTAGGGTAGGATTTATTATCAACGGCCAGAAATTATTTTCTGCAAAAAAATGTCCTCATGCAGGTCAACTGAATTGAGAATTTCCTTAACTCGGCAAACAATGCATTTATAACCTTATTTTTGCTCGAAACAAATCACAACGACTCATCTCAAAAAAAAGACAACAAAAAAAGAAACACAAAATACTAATACCAAATGAACTCTAAATTTCAACCTTTTTTTTATATATATATTTACGACACAGTTCAATAATCAAATTTTTCTACAGTGTTTTGATGAAAGAATACATACATATATGTAAAATTTGGAACTCCTTTACCTTATTTTTGAATCTTTTGTTTAAAATATTATCCTATTTTTTAATCTGAATTATTATTATGTTCTCTAAATTTTTTCGTTCTAAAACGGCTTAATACTTATAGTACCCCTAATTTTTTTTTCATTTTGCCACCTCAAGTCCACTTTTTACTTACACTTAACCCCCAAAAGCCTAGTTTCAATCTCACTAAGAGAGTATATTACACTCGCCCTAAAATTATAAACTTGATCCTCTCAAAATAACAAAATTTGATCCTGTACTTTTTCTAATTTCTTTTTTCTTCATTTTCTTTCTCTTTCTTCTTTCTCTTTCGTCTTCTTATTGTTAAATTTTTTTGAAAGAGATACCGCCGAATTTGAATCCGAGCCAAAATTGGAAAATTCCACTTTCCGACCAATTTTGGACTTTTCTAGGTTTTGACTGGAATCTCGAAAATTCCAGTTTCCGACCAGTTTCTCGAAGAAATCTGGAATTTTCCAGTTTCCAACCAAAATCTGAAAAATTTCAATTTCCTGTTGGATTTATGAAATTTCTAGTTTCCTATCGAATATTGGAAAATTCCAGGATTGTAGCCGAAATCTAAAATTTTCCAGTTTTTGGTCGGAAACTAGAATTTTCCAAATTTCGGTCAGAAACTGGAATTTTCCAGCATCAGGCTAGAAACTGGAAAATTCCAGATTGTGGCCATAAATTTAGATTTTTCAAGAATTCGCCCAATGTCTGAACGGAATATGGAATGTTCCAATTTCCCCTCGAATTTCGTAATATTCCAGGATTCCAGTCGGAAATTGAAATTTTCCAGTTTTCGGCCCTATTTTGAAAAATTCAAGATTCTGAATGGATTCTAGAATTTTCCAGTTTCTAGCCGGATCCAAATTTTGTAGAACCTCGTTTATTCTATGTTTTGAAGAAAATAAAAAAAATTAAGGGTTTTTTTGAAAATAAAATTATTTTGTTTTCACCCCTATTCTCTTTTCTACTATCTTTCTATTTTTTATTTTTTGTCACATGGGTGCCACGTCAGTGCCACATAAGATTCAAGGGGCTATACATTTACAATTGCTAATTTGAGGTAACCGAAAGGGTGTCTTTTAACTTGAAGTGGCAAACTGAAAAAAAGGGGACGAATTTAGAGGGCTCGATCAATATTAAGTCTTCTAAAACTAAATTAACCCCCCCCCCCCCTATATAAATAGACACGTTGATTTTTGCATGACTATTATTTTGTCCATTATACGAATATTAGGTTAATTTGTAAAAGTTACTTAGCAAACTGTTAGTTTATGACAATTTAGATAATTTTTAACAAAGATTCTGAAAATTCTTAATTTTAACTTTTGTTTTGCAGTTTTGTAAATAAAAACGGCTCGGTTTGTTTTTGAACAAATAGTGATTTGCATTAATTGCAGAATTAAGAAAATCGTCGATTTTGATAACGTGAATAAAAACATTTTTTGCTAAATTTTTTTTTCAAATCTTTGACCGATTATGTAAGACTTAAGCTCAAAAATCATAAAATTGTTTTGGACAACAATATCTTCGTTCACGTTAATGAAATTGACTATTATGCAAATCACAACCCTTTATTTGCTTAAAGGCAAATTACAATATTTTATTAGGAACATCACGAAACTACAGACAAGTTATTTGAAATGAAGCCTTATAGAAATCTTCCATTTATAAATAACGGCTTAATACATTTCTAGGTCTTTAAACTTGTCCAATTTTTTCACTTAGACCCCTCAATTTAAGGGACAACCTATTAGCTACCTGAACTTGCAATATTTTCTCACTTAGCCCCCTCAACTTGTAATTTCTTGCCACTTGGCTCCTCAACTTGTCAAATGTGATCAATTTTGCTCATTTTATACTGATGTGAAACAAATTTTTTATTACCAGTTATATTATGTCAGTCAAATTAAGAAGCAAAATGCATCATATTTGAAAAGTTGTCAAGACTAAATCAAAACAAATTACAATTTCAGGTTGGTGATAAGTTGTGTAAGCGAATAAAATGGACAACTCTTAGAGGATAGGAATTTATTAGGCCGTATTAGGGCCATTTGGGTAACATGATCACTTCTTAAACTCTGAAAACACATTCAGAGGAGATCAGAGCGAGCCATGCCGCAACTCCCCCTAGAGTTAATGGTTGAAATCGTGCTAAGGATGCCGGTGAAATCTATCCTGCGTTTCAGATGTCTTTCTGAATCGTTATGTGAAGTCATCCACACCCCTCATTTTACCAATTCTCATCTCTCTAAGTCTTCTCAAAACTTCAATATCCGCAAGCTCATTTTCTCCGACAAACCAAGGGAGAATTTTCATGTTTGCGATGTGAATATGGGAAAGCAGATTTTACATCTCAAAAACCCAGTATCGGAATTAGCACCCGAATTGTTGAGGGAGATCTGTGGTAATGTTAAGGGTTTGGTTCTCTTTAGTCGAAGAATTTATATCTGAATTTCATTTTCTCTTTGGAATCCATCTACCCGTCACTATAGGAATCTTCCTAATTGCCCTTTTAATGATGTTGGATATTACAGCGTAATTGGCTCCGGTTTCGGTTATGATTACTCTACTGATGACTTCAAAGTTATTGTAATAGAAAAAGTCCGAGGAAATATTGGAGATGAAGTTCAAGTTTGGATAAATCAAACTTTTGGAGTAGGGCTCCGAATTTCCCTTCACTTGGAGTTGGCGCCTATCAGATTGAAGATTTTCGTACAGTGAGACTTTATTATGCAGATGGTAGCTTGAACTGGATACGCACACGTTTCAGCTACAAAGATGGCTTTCAACATGAGATTGTAGCGTTTGATGTGGGGAAAGAGACGTTCTCTTTAGTACCTCTACCTGCATTATGCTCAATCGAAGCTTATTCAGAATTGCATGTTTTAGAAGACTTTCTTTGCATCAGCTACTTTCATAGTTATTCAGCAAGTCAGGGTGATTTATATATCAGGACGAGGGACGGAGTCGATAAGTTTAGTTGGACAAAGTTGTTCAGTGTTGCAGAATCGTTATCTTTTGACATTTTCCTGTTTAGTAATCTAAGGGTTTTGGGATATTCAAAGAGTGGAAATAAGATCTTGCTTGATCTTGGTATGGCTCATATGGCTTCCTATGATCTCAGAGAGAAAACATTTGGGAAGGGTGAACTAGACAAGGACCCTACTTGGGAAAATCCAATTCTTTGTCTTGAAAGTCTTGTGTCTGTAAGTGGCGGAGCATAGTTCTTGAATGACCAACGAAATAGCATTTTATCTAATGAATTGGCGAATGAAAGGAAGGCATACAAAACAGTTCTTTGTGTGAATTTGGAAGGGACAAACAAACCAGGTATGACTGATTTGGTTGCTACTTTGGACATGAATAGTGTCAATCTTATGGGACTAAACAAGTTTTAGATATAATTGACTTTGTACTTTATATTTATGACTAGTTTGGATCATGTTTTTCATATCCTTTATTCCAAGTTTACTTCATATATGTGTCTCCCTGTATTTCTAAAGAAGTATATTCTTGCTATTGACCCCTAATTCATGCATTCAGTTGTTTTAGATGTTTAATTCCTTTTGTTTTGGTGTTATATATCTTTGTTATTGTTATATTTCTCTATTTTTAGCAACATATATTCCTTTCCTATCAGGAATCTGTTTCTTGATGGTAACTTCTGTGTGTGCCATATACATTTGAATCATACATTACTTAGCATGCCAACGTCTTCCATGGTATTTCTCATTTCTATCATTTCTTCTTATAAAGGTCCTCAACATAAACAAGAAGTATTTTGTATTTATCTGAAAAGAAGGGACATTTGAATCTGAAACTAGAAGGTACCCTCGCTACACTTCGGGTATATATTTCTTCTATGCAACAAAAAGAAAAAAACAATATACCAAACCTAGTTAACAATATGAACTTAGTTTGTCACTGGCTACATATTGAATTTTGCCGTACCTCAAAAGATAAAATTAGTTAAAAAAAAAGAATTAAAGAAAAAGTAAATATGGAAAAGCTAGATAATATAGATAATTTTAGAATCACACTAATCTTGGCACAATAGTTTTCATTCAGGTGATTAATTTCTCAAAATCTTTGAACTTTAGTAACTGCAAATTTTCATCTTCAATTGGCATGTCTTATTTTGGACTCAACATTTGGTTTGTATTTTTTGAATCACTGCTGTGTGGAAACACTATATCTTCATACACTCTTCTCTTGCTTCTCCTTCATCATTTGCTTTTCTTTTCTCTCTTTGTCATTGACGGATGTTCCAATGCTCTTACTTTTCCCTTTCGAATTAACCACTCAATGTATCAAACATAAAAAATAGAGACAGAACATTTCAAAACAGAAATACGAAAAAGTGTACATAGTATGAAAAAATGGAAAAGAATATTTGAGAATACCTTCGTCGATGAAGCCGACAAATCCCAGATTCAAACAAATGATATAATTTCATTTGGGTTTCTGTACACCTGATAAGGAACAACTGAAAATAAAAATTCTACATTGATTAAACGGAGAAAGAGCTTATTGAAAATAAGAAAGCATCATTTTCAAAATCCAGTCTATTAAGGATGTGACTTGCAAGCTACAATAAATAGTACATTTTGAATAAAATTGATGGACTTGGAACATAAATACCTTTGTCAACAAAATTGAGGATTGAACATTAGTCCATGTATTGAAAGCGTCTCCCTCAAAGGCATCTTTCCTTTAGGGGAAAAGGAGATGATCGGTTGAACCAAAGAATATGGCAAGCCACCCATGCAGTCTCCATCATCCTCCGAGGATGATAATATGCACAAACAATTGCATATCTTTTCAAATGTTAGTATTCATCCGTCAAACAAAAATCAAGCTCAAGTAAGACAGAATTTCTGATATATAATGGTCAATTAGCAAGTCATCACTTGTAATGTTATGTAAAACCGCGGTAAAGTCCAATTCTAAAAAAATCCTTCGAAGACACAAAATCAGAATAGTTCAATAAAAAGGAAAAGGAAAGAAAATACACATCAAGAATTCAAATTAAAACAAAAAAGATTCACATTTAGGCAGTTAAGAAATAAAATTGGGCGTGGAACTAAAACACATGCACTGTGAAACCAAACATAAAGTACTATATGGAATATGAATCAAAAAGGAAATTGTTGTGATCCCATTAAAGAATCTACAAACATCCCAACCCTGAAATACTTAACTTTCTAAGAGTCAGTGAGATCAAGTGTCAATAAAACACTGACAAATCATGTGATAGTTAAGAAGCAAATGGCAACATAATACACATTTAAATAAAACAAACAATGAACATCAATTTTACCTTGAGAGATCTAACAGTCAAGAGAATCAACACAGACCTTTTTTTCATATCAATTGTAATCTACACTATAAACATAGAATTAATAGCCATGAGCAAAGGTCTTTTAAGGAATAGTACTGTTAGGAAATCGAGGATCGAACTCAGTGTTAGGAAATTGAGGATCCGACTCAATGTAGACTATTGAAAAACTCGACTAAAACACGAACTAATTTTTATTGATCAAATATAATTTTTACAAACTTCACCATAACTCTCATACACATACATAACTCTCCATACATGCTACATTTAGTAGCATTGCAACACTCAATATTTTTCCTCACATTTTTCCTACTCTAATTTTGGTACACTCAAACACTCAATTCTAAGCTCTAGTTATACTTGACTTATGCCTCTATCTAGCAAATTCTAGATACTCTAGATTATTCTACTATTTTATAAGATTACTACAGTAACTTTTAGACACATTAGTTCTAGAACATCATATTTCCTATCTCTAGATAATTCTAGAGATTCATCTAAATATTCATATCTTTTCTATTTTATTCATTTTATTGTTTTAAATTAATAGTTAATTTCTAACATTCAGTGTAGACTATTGAAGAACTCGACTAAAACACGAACTAACTTTTATTGATCAAACATAATTTTTACAAACTTCACCATAACACTCATACACATACATAACTCTCCATATTTGCTACATTTAGTAGCACTACAACACACACAATCAATTTTCTTCTCACATTTTTCCTACTCTAATTGTTCTACCCTCACTCAACTCTAATTTGCTCCATATTTCTACATCTTTTCTTGCTCTCAAAATCCATCATCCTAAACCAATATTTATACTTGGTTTAGGTAGGTGATACAATGATTTATAGCCACAATTTTTAGCAAAAAATCTAGATATTTATTTGGCTATCTCTAGAATTTTCTTTTCATTTATTAATCTAACCTTTGCTAGCTTATTCTAGATACTTAACTCTAGATTATTCTAAAACATTACTAAACATTTATTTTATCTAATTGTTTTAAATTAATAGTTAATTCCCAACAAGTATCATCATAATGGTCAAGTTCTTTGGTGATTTGACCTACCAAATCAATGTCTCTTGCCCTTGCTGAAAAATATTTGGGAGGCAATCAAGGAACCACTTCAGTTGAAAGTTCAAACTGATAGTTAAATTTTGAAGACCCAAATAATAATGCTTTTATACTAATATATCACACCTCATTTTACCATGTGTTAAATTGAAACTAAAATCGAAGGAAAAAAAAAAGTTTGGGTAAATATGAACCTGATGTGAAAAGATTGTGATGATGCACAATCTCAACAAAATTCCAAATGCAAGCAAAAATTGTTTTGCAATTTTGCTGATTTGTTGAATAACAAAATGCAAAGCACGATAAAATCTGTAGAAAATTTCGCATACAATGAAAAGAAAGATTTAGATCACACATACTAAACCAACTGAAGCTTTACTCTCTTAGAAGATGTGCATGAATAAAGATATCACTCTTAGGCTATTAGCCTATAAAACTCAGTTACACTCTAGAGATTGAATTTTGAAGGCCTTTATTACACCAACCTTATTTTTTTGAAAGATTTATTACACCTGTTGGCCCTATCAAGAACAGAATCACCTAGAGGGGGGGGTGAATAGGTGTCAAAGTTGAAAACTGAAAATTTCTAAGTTTTTCGGGAAACTTAATTTTCAGAGTCAAATTTCCTCAAAGTCAGAAGCAAGCTTACTGAAGTAGCTTCTGAGGGAAATTCTGCCTAAACACAGTTAGACTGTTTTCAGCAACAGAAGTTCTGATTTGACAACTTCTGGACAGTCTTCTGAACAAAGACAATGATATTTAGAGAAAATCTGTTTCAGCACTAAATATAAGCAAGTACACAGAAGCAAAAGTAACAAGTATAAGAGGGAGAAAGAAGTTCAGGAGATCCTGATTGAACAATTCGATTTATCCAAGTTCGCCACAGAAGTCCTGTGACTACGTCTTGTCCCCTGAGGTCGCAGCCTACAGAGATTTTATAAATCCACTATTCAGAACTTTTATGGCAAGTTCAGAAGCTCCTTTACATCAACAGAACTTAAGCTAATTTCTCACTTAGTTCTAACTAGCCTAAAAAGAGTTAAAGGATTTCCACCAGAACAACAATACCCTGTTTTCTGGATTTCTCACCCAACTCTAATCTCAACTAGATTTCTCTCTTTAAATCTAACTGAATATCACAAACGATATCAGTTTACAAGATTCCTATTATGAACTTGTTTTTCTTCACTCTCTCACTTAAACTTAAGCTATGCTAAGAAAGATTGAGAATTGAAAAGGTGCTCTGTTTTTCTTGTTGAAACAGTGCGTTGAGATTTTGCTCGATTATCACGCGTACATGATGCAATGGAGCTTGGCTACTATTTATAGTGAATGAGGATGACCGTTGGGAAATTTGAATCTTCAACAGAGATGACATCAGTTGTTGTAGCCGTTAACTTGTCAAGTCTTCAAACGGTCTTCAAACACTTTGATTCCGTTATCCTTGTTCTTTAACCAAATCCGGTAAGTGATTTGAAATTGAAGATAAGGTTGACCGGAAACATTCCTCAATAAGATCAACAAAGGGTAGACAAGGAAATTCTGGTTTCACTTTGAGTAGACAAGCGCGCTCCATCAAAACAGCCTTTTGAACTTTTTGGCGCCTAGCATTAAATGCACTTGTCAGAGCAATAAATGCTATCCAGAACCCGTGACTAAGCTTCTGATCAAATTGGTAGATGAACTTCTGATTGCAATGGACCTCTGAGGAGAGCTTCAACAGACTTCAATAGCTTCAGAGCGGAGCATCCAGCTTCTGAAATAATGGAACTCTGTCTTCAGCAATCGAGACTTCTGAGTACTTCAGGCAATCTAGAAATTCTTCATTCAGCACCTGCTGAGTAACTTACACATAGACTAAGTAGAAAAATATTAGTCAACAAAAAACTATATGTAAGAGAATGTTAAGTTTTCATCTTCTGAAACGTTTGGACATAATCAAAACACTTAGGGTTCATCATTCTCCCCCATTTTGGTTATGGACAAACCGTGGTCAGAAGGTAAAAGAAAATATAAGTTTTAGAAAATAACTTCCTGATACATATGTTTCATAACTTCTGAGTAAATTAACTCCCCCATTTTAGTGTAAATGGTGAACTTCAGCAATCTGTTTAAATTTAAAAAAATGGCTTAAGATCAAGTTGTTAGATTTTAGTGAAGTATAATTTACTAAGTCAAAAAGAAACATAAGTAAAGTAAATAATCAGAGACACAAGAGTGTATAAGAAATATTCAGTGTATAAAATCGTCAGAAGAAACAACAAACATGATAATCATCAGAAGAGCAGATAAAGTCCTAAGACAACACTACCCAACCCAGAACCTAGCTAAGAAGCTTAAGTCCTAATGAGATTACAAGTTCCTAGATTTCTTCTGAGGAGGAGGAACACCACTAGATCCTTCAGCAGCACTCGGTCTCTTCATCCAATCAGACTTGAGACCGGTCTGACCACTCTGCTGAGCAGACTTCTCCCCCGTTTGACCAGAACCAACAGGAATACCCAAAGCACCTTGAGAGTCCAATTTTTGCTGAACTTTCAGTGCAGTTTGATATTGCTGAGTAGTAGGTCTTACAGAGTTGACCAAATCCATACGCTTTCTGAAATCAGCATCAATGGTGCGCAAGTGGTCATAAGTCTGTCCAGACAAAGGTCGTTGCCTGTGAACATCTTCCAGAAGGAGCTTGATTAATCTATTGTTAGCATTCACAACAGCAGTGAGATGCTCATTCTGAATATAAGTCTGTCCTCGAACAAACCTATAGCAATTGTGAAGAGCCTTGTCTTGTTCACGTGCTTGAGTGTGCATAACCTTCAGAAGTTCAGTGAGCTCAGCAATCTGGGCGCTCTGAGCAGTCACAGCAGACTCAATGCTTGAGAGACAATTGTTGAGATCAGGAGTGATGTCATATACAATCTTTGCAGCCCCTGAAGATGATGAACCTTGAGCAGAAGATTTCACTTCTCTCAGAATATGGTTGGCAGTACTTTGCAGGTCATCAATCTTACTTGGGAGCATCTTCTCATGAGCCTCATAATGCTCGTTTGCTTCCTTGACTTCTTCTAACAAAATCCCCAAATTCTCATTGACTTTCAGAGAAGAAGCAAGAGCAATATTGTCCAAGGTAGGAAGAGTCAGAGCTAATTCTCTCAATTTATACAGCTCATCATATGTAGCCAGATGAAGTGTAGAAAGATTGCGTGTGTAGACAGAAGGATCCTGCATTTGAAGCATAGTCATGAGCTGCAGGTTCTGAGCTTTCAAAGATTGAATTTCTTGCAGCACAATGCCCTGAGCAAACATGTCAGCAGCAAAAGGCCTTTGCCCCACACCAGCAAATCTATTCAGCAATTCATCAGAGCCACTCTGACTCATTCTTCTCAACTCTTCAACACTGGGAACACCACCAGCTTCGGATACACCAGAAGCTCTTCCCATGAAACCAAAAGGACCAAAATTTCTCTCCAAGTTATCTCGTTCCTGGAAGTTGCGTAGGAAGTAATAGTTGGATGACAACCCAACAAAACAGGAAGTGGTGGAGGAGGTAGTTAAGGGATCACACACAGGAGGTGCATGTCCAGAGGTTGAAGGAGGAGGGATAGATGTGTTTGTGGAAGGGATTGTATGTGTGGACGAGGAAGAGAGAGTAGGAGAAATAGATGGTAAAGTGGATGGTAGTGAAAAGGAGGGAGCAGTAAATCCAATTGATGGAATTACAGAGGAAGATGATAGTGAGGAAGAAGTAGAAGTAGAAATGGAGTCTGTGAAAATGGGTCCAGAGGACAAATTCACTTCTGAATAGGATCCAGAAGGAAGAGTAGATGGAGGAGGTACAACCTTAGAGGTTGAAGTTGTAAGGGGAATGGAAGCATGAGATTCACTCACTTCTGTGACAGAAGGTAGTGAGGGAGATGGATGAGGAGTATGAGTGGGAGATGAGATAACCTGATCAGAAGAGTTAGGATCAAACATAGAAATGGGCTCAGCAAACACATGAGCCATTCTGATCAGCGTTTCAGAGGCATCCCTATCACCAGGGTTTCTTCCTTGGCCTAGAAGAATGTTGTCAATAAAGTTCTCATTATCAACATTCTCCACAAACTGTTGTGCATCCTGAAGAACCTCATCAGCATCTGGTTCACTCTCCTCTGATAGCTCTTCAACAAGAGGAGCATCAACATCCTCTTCAGCAGACATCTCCAACATGTCTTCGTCATCAGCAACTTCCTGTTCCTCAGTTACAGGATCTTCTAACTCAGCACTAGAAGCAACATAGAAGTCCTTTTTCTTCAGAGACCTTCTTTTTGCTACAGCCTTCGTCCTGATCCGAGTGGAGAGAGAGATATTCTCAAGTTCCTCTCCTTCTTCTGAAGCCTCAACATCCTTTGAGAACTCCACATTTTCAAGTTCAGCAGAACATGCGATAATTCTAGCATCGGCCTTAGCCTTTGCAGCAATTTCTCTCTCAGCTGCTAACTTATCTTATGCTTCCTTCTTCTTTCTTTTCACATCAGCAAGAGCCACAACTCTTGCAACCTTTTCAGCTTCAGCAGCCTTTTCTCTTTCAGCAAGGCGTGCGTCCTCAGCATCCTGAGCTTCCTTCTCAGAAGCATCCTTAGATTTCTCAGCAACGATCTTGCCAGAAGGTTCAACACTGATTTTTGTTTGATTCATAGTGGGAAGAGGTTCTGAGACAACCACCTTCTCAACAGTTAGGACCACTCTGCTGGATCCTTTCTTTCCTTTGCCCTTTCTGGCAGCTTTCTTACCTTTCTGTACTGACTCATCCACAATCTCCTTCTGAGCAATACTCACAGAGGAGCCCTTCTCATTCTTCTTTGGAGTTACACCAAAGTTAAGGTTCCTGAAGGTATGCATCTTCAGAACCGTACTCCTGCTGGTTACACCATCTCCTGAGACAACCACAGAGGCAGCTTCAAACAGCCTCGTCATGAGGGAACCATAAGCCAGGGCACTTACAGTAGTAACATTCTTCATCTGCCTTATCAGCATGGCAGGGAGATTGATTTTCTTCTGATTGACCAGGTGCCACATAAACACTCTTTCCCGATTGGAAACACCATTAACTCCTCCAGCCTTCGGAAGGAACACATTTGTTGTTAGGTAATGTGCCCACCTCTGGTGCTGAGTGAGCCAAGTGGCATAAGTTTCCTTGGCACTAAGATCTGGTCTGGCCTAATTTGCTTCTGAAAACCCATCAGCTGAACCATCATCACCAATGATGATTCCTTCATCATCAATACCAATTGCTTGAGAAATGGAAGCCCTGCTGACCTCAATCTCAACTTCTCCGATAACCGAGTGAAGAACATCCTCCTCATTAGAATAAAAATGGAGGTTCTTATAGAATTCGGTGACTAACTTAGGGTAGATAAATTCATCGAGAGAAACGAATGAATTCCAGTTTTAAGCACTTAGCCATTTGGAGATAGGTTTAGTGGATTTTACTTCGTCATCTATGAACCTAGAAGTGAATACTCTAGATTCGCTAACTTTCTCCTTATTTTCAGTGGTAAAGATGTGAGTGACAGTGATTTCTTGAGCCATTGTAAGAAATAGGAAATTAGGTTAAGAATTTTGGGAGAAAGAAAACACAGAGAATCTATGGAAATTCTAATAGCAGTGAAAATGAGAGTGAAAAACTTCTAAGTATGGAAAACCCCTATTTATACCCAAACGAATAAACCGTTCCAATTCAAAAAGTAAATACACACCGTTTAAAAGGGAACAGATAACCGTTAACCACAGAACAACGTCGTAAAATGCAGTAGATAACGCATGCTTAAATGTCAAATCATGATTAGACTTAATTAACACTTTAATTATCTTAAACGATTAATCACTTAAGATAAACAGATATAATTAAACTAAATTACTGAAGTGGATAAGTCATACCAATGCCTTCTCGCAAGCTGCTGAAAGGATTACCAGCCAGAGGCTTAGTAAACATGTCAGCAAGATTCTCTTCAGAGGGATCATGAGTAATGATAATATCCTTCTTCAGAACATGATCTCTCAGAAAGTGATACCTAATATGAACATGCTTCATCCTGCTGTGTTGAATAGGATTCTTTGAAAGATCAATTGCACTCTTGTTATCACAGTAGATTGTAATTGTTCCAGGGATGACTCCATAGTCAGCAATTTGTTGCTTAATCCAGAGCATCTGAGAAACACAACTTCCAGCAGCAACATACTCAGCTTCAGCAGTTGAGAGAGCCACAGAGGTTTGCTTCTTGCTATGCCGGGAGACTAGGCACTCCCCCAGGAAATGACAACCACCAGAAGTGCTGACCCTATTCAATTTATCTCTACCATAGTCAGAGTCTGTGTATCCTATAGGAGTGAAATCAGAACTACAGGGATACCACAAACCAGCTTCTGGTGTGCCTTTAAGATATCTGAGAATCCTTTTGACAGCAACATCATGAATCTCTCTAGGTTTAGACTGATATCTAGCACAAAAACACACAGCAAAATGTATATCTGGGCTGCTGGCTGTTAGGTATAAAAGAGAACCAATCATACCTCTGTAGGTTTTTATATCTACAGGTTTACCAGCTTTCTCTTCATCATCAATGTCTTTGCTGACATCCATTGGGATATCAACAGCATTAGAGTCCATCATGCCAAATTTCTTCAGCACTTCTCTAGTGTACTTGGCTTGATTGATAAACACACCATCATTACTTTGCTTGATCTGAAGTCCTAAGAAGAAGGTTAATTCTCCCATCATAGACATTTCAAACTCAGCCTTCATGTGGTCACTGAACTCTCTACACAAAGATTCATTAGTAGCACCAAATATAATATCATCAACATATACCTGAGCTATAAGGATATCCTTGTTCTTCTTCAGAGTGAACAGAGTTGTATCAACACAGCCTCTGACAAATCCCTTAGACAGAAGGAACTTTGTCAGTCTCTCATACCAAGCTCTGGGAGCTTGTTTCAGTCCATACAAGGCTTTCTTCAGCTTGTACACATGATCAGGAAACTTAGGATCTTCAAAACCAGGAGGTTGAGACACATAAACTTCCTCATCAATGTACCCATTCAAGAATGCACTTTTCACATCCATTTGAAAGAGCTTAAAACATTTGTGTGATGCAAAAGCACATAAGATTCTAATGGCTTCTAATCTTGCAACAGGAGCAAAAGTTTCACCATAATCTATGCCTTCTTGCTGACTGTAACCTTGAGCAACAAGTCTTGCCTTGTTCCTCACAACATTTAAAAATTCATCAAGCTTGTTTTTCAGAACCCATCTAGTTCGAACAACCTTTATGTTGTTAGGTCTGGGAACCAAAGTCCAAACTTCTGACCTTTTGAACTGGTCTGATGAACCCTATGTGTTTTGATTATGTCCAAACGTTTCAGAAGATGGAAACTTAATACTCCCTTACATATAGTTTACTTTTGATTAATAATTTTTGTTTACTTAGTCTATATGTAAGTTGCTCAGCAGGTGCTGAATGAATCATTTCGGGATTGTCTAAAGAACTCAGAAGATCAGTTTGCTGAAGTCAAAGTTTCAATAACTCAGAAGCTGGATACTCCGCTCTGAAGCCGAAGTCTGCTAAAGCTCTCCTCAGAAGTTCTTTGCAATCAGAAGGTTTGCCAATTGTGATCAGAAGTCTAGACAACTGGAAATTAGCTTCTGAAAGCTAAAGTCACGGGTTCTGGATAGCATTTAATGCTCTGACAAGTGCATTTAATGCAAGGCGCCAAAAGTTCAAAAAGCTGTTTTGATGGAGCGCGCCTGTCTGTTCAAAAGAAACCAGAATTTCCTTGTCTACCCTTTGTTGATCCAATTGAAGAATGATTCCAGTCAACCTTATCTTTGATTTCAAATCACTTACCGGATTAAGTTAAAGAACAAGGATAGCGGAATCAAAGTGTTTGAAGACCGTTTGAAGATTTGACAAATTAACGGCTACAACAACTAATGTCATCTCCTTTGAAGATTCAAACTCACCAACGGTCATCTTCTTTCACTATAAATAGTAGCCAAGCTCCCAAGCATCAACACACGCGTGATCATCGAGAAAAATCTCAACGCACTGTTCTAACAAGAAAAACAGAGCAACTTTTCCATTCTCAATCTTTCTTAGCATAGTCTTAGTAAAGTGAGAGAGTGAAGAAAAACAAGTTCATAATAGGAATCTTGTAAACTGAGATCGTTTGTGATCTTCAGTTAGATTTAAAGAGAGAAATCTAGTTGAGATTAGAGTTGGGTGAGAAATCCAGAAAACAGAGTATTGTTTGTTCTGGTGGAAATCCTTTAACTCTTTTTAGGCTAGTCAGAACTAAGTGAGAAATTAGCTTAAGTTCTGTTGAGGTAAAGGAGCTTCTGAACTTGCCATAAAAGTTCTGAATAGTGGATTTATAAAATCTCTGTAGGCTGCGACCTCAGGGGACAAGACGTAGTCACAGGACTTCTGTGGCGAACTTGGATAAATCGAATTGTTCAATCAGGATCTCCTGAACTTCTTTCTCCCTCTTATACTTGTTATTTTTGCTTCTGTGTACTTGCTTATATTTAGTGCTGAAACAGATTTTCTCTAAAGTATCATTGTCTTTGTTCAGAAGACTGTCCAGAAGTTCTCAAATCAGAACTTCTGTTGCTGAAAACAGTCTAACTGTGTTTAGGCATAATTTCCCTCAGAAGCAACTTCTGTAAAGCTAGCTTCTGACTCTGAGGAAATTTGACTCTGAAAATTAAGTTTCCCGAAAAACGTAGAAATTTTCAGTTTTCAACTTAGACACCTATTCACCCCCCTCTAGGTGATTCTGTTCTTGATAGGGCCAACAAGTGGTATCAGAGCGAAGGTCACTTCGCATATTTACTAAAGATCTAACAATCTAAGTGTAAGATCCTATCAGAATCAATAGAGATGGCTAGTAGACACCAGCCTGAGAATTCTTCTCACTTCATAGTTCCAGAAGGTTTTTCCACTACTAGACCTCCATTATTTATTGGCAACAACTACTCATACTGGAAGAAAAGGATGATGTACTTCATCCAAGCTCAGAACATGAGTGCTTGGTATGTCATCACTGATGGTGATTTCATTCCCACCAGAATGGAACAAGGTTTAGGGAATGTTGTTATTCCTCAGAGAGAATACACAGATGACATTCTGAAAAAACTCCAAACTAATGCTTCAGCAATAAATATGTTGCATTGTGCACTTACAGCTACTGAATATAACAAAGTTTCTTTTTGTGAAACTGCACAGGACATTTGGAACAAGCTGGAAGTCACATATGAAGGAACAGGAAAAGTGAAGCAATCTAAAGTCAACCAACTCATGAGAGAATATGAGTTATTTGAAATGCTTGATAAAGAATCTATTTTAGATATGAACTCTAGATTCACCAAGATATTCAATGACTTGAAGAGTTTAGGAAAGGATATTGAAGAATCTGATCGAGTGAAGAAGATTGTTAGAAGCTTACCAAGGTCTTGGCAAGCCAAGAAGACTGCTATTGAAGAAGTTCAGGATTTGAGCTATTACTTGTATGATGAGCTCATTGGGTCTCTAATTACCCATGAGATGTCATTAAAGAATCATGACCTAAGAGAAAGGTCAGAAGGAAAAAGAGTAGTCCTGAAAGCAGAATCTTCTGAAGAATCCTCTGAAGATGAGGAACTGGCTATGCTGACCAGGAAGTTCAAGAAGGCCTTTAGAAAAGGCAGAGGTGGAAACTACAAAAAGCCTTTCAGGAGCTTTGACAAGAAAACTCCTGATTCTGGTGAAAAGTTCAAGAGAGATCCAAATAAGCCTATTGTGTGCTATGGATGTCAGCAACCGGGGCACATTAAGCCTAACTGCCCGGAGCTGAAGAAAGATAAGAAAAAGTTCAAGAAAGCTATGCTGGCTGCCTGGTCAGACTCTGAGACCAGCAGTGATCCTGAAGAAAAGGAAGAGCAAGCTCAGATTTGTTTTATGGCTATTGATCAGCCAACTTCTGAAGATGTCACAGGAGAAACTTCCGCACCTCCTGAAGCTTCATATGATTCCGAGGTAAACATATCTTCTGAACAAAATATCTTTGATTCTCTTGAAGAACTCTATAGTATGTTCAAGTACCTAAAAAGGAAATTGGACAAGAGTGAGGCTGACAAGTTTCTTAGGTTTACTCAAGTTTTTTCTGACATGAAAGTGTTAGAAGAAAAACTGTGTAAACAGTTCAGCACTCCTGCTGATGGCTCTAAAGTCAAAGGCAAGGAAAAGCTGCCTCTGGGAAGTGATAAATCCCAGAAGAAGAAGAAACCTGTCACTCCCTCTCTTCTGAAAGAGATAGCTTCTCCTCCTGATGTTGGAACCTCTGAGAGTGCTGGTATAGCCTCTGAAGATGTTGGACCTTCTCAGAAGAAGAAGAAATCTCCCAAGAAGCTAAGGGAAAGATCCAAGAACCCTCTCTTTTGCAAACTTTGCAAGAGTGATGGTCACTGGTTGAAGGATTGCAAGTAACATATTAAAAACCTCTTGCAATCTGAGATATCATTAAAACCTGCTGAAGAGAAATCTAACTCTGAAGGACCCAATAAGGATTGGGTACCTGTCACTAATTGATTGTGTTGCAGGTGGCTCTGAGTGCTCCATCAATGTCAAAGCTGTGGTACATTGACAGTGGGTGCTCAAGGCATATGACAGGTGATGAAAAAGCATTCATCACATTTGATCCTAAAAAGGGTGGAAAAGTCAGCTTTGGAGATGCTCAGAAAGGAAGGATACTTAGTTCTGGATCCATAGGAACTAATCCTCCGATCGAAGATGTCTCCCTAGTCAGAGGCCTGAAATTCAATCTCCTGAGTGTTGCACAACTGTGTGATAAAGGTAGAGATGTTGTCTTCAGTTCCTCTGGATGTAAAATCTTGGACAGTAAGTCAAGGGAAGTTATTCTAACTGCTTCTAGAGTTGAAAATGTTTTCATGCTGAATCTTGAGAATCTTTGCAAAAATATATGCTTGATGTCCAAAGAGGATACCTCCTGGCTCTAGCATAGAAGACTTGCTCATGTGAGCATGGACCTTCTGGCCAAAGTAGCTAGAAATCAATTGGTTGAGGGTCTGCCTGAAATTAGTTTTAAAAAGAATCATTTATGCAATGCTTGCCAATCTGGTAAACAATCCAGAAGCTCTTTTAAAACTAAGAAAGTCATTTCAACTAAAAGACCTTTGGAATTACTTCATATGGATCTTTTTGGCCCTGTTCAACCAATGAGCATGGGTGGAAAGAAGTATGCCTTTGTCATTGTAGATGACTATTCAAGATTCACTTGGGTCATCTTGCTGTCTAGCAAAGATGAGTCACTTGGATGTTTCTCAGTTCTGATAAAGAAACTTGAGAATGAAAGGAATGAAAAGGTTGTTCATATCAGAAGTGATAATGGTGGAGAATTCAAAAACTTTAGGTTTGAAGAATTCTGTGAAACCAAGGGAATTGATCATAACTTTTCTGCTCCCAGAACTCCTCAACAAAATGGGGTAGTTGAAAGGAAGAATAGAACTCTGGTTGAGATAGCCAGAACTATGATTAATGAAAGAAGGCTTCCTAAGTACTTTTGGGGAGAAGCTGTGAACACAGCTTGCTATGTTCTGAATAGAGTGCTAATCAGAAGCATTCTGAACAAGACCCCTTATGAACTCTGGAAAGGTCGAAAGCCTAAAATAGGTTATTTCAGAACCTTTGGTTGTAAGTGTTATGTATTGAATACAAAAGAATATCTTTCAAAGTTTGACTCAAAGGCAGATGAGGCAATTTTTCTTGGTTACTCAACACATAGTAAAGCATATAGGGTTTTTAATAAGAGGACTCAAACTTTAGATGAATCAGTTCATGTACAGTTTGATGAGACTAACCCTGCAGATAGTAGAGCTCCTAATGAAGATGTAGTTCAAGCTCCTGAAATTACATCTCCTGTTGAAGAAGAAGATGTTTCTCCCAGAGCTGCTGAAGTGGTTCCTCCTGTTGCTAAACAAGCTCAAGATGAGAATCCTACTCCAGAAGTCAACTTCCTTCCAGAAGATGCTCCTATTTATGATTCAATAAATGATGAACAGGTTTCAGAAGACTCATTGGATGTACCAAGAGAAGTTAGAACTCATAGGAATCATTCCTTAGAGAACATAATTGACTCTGTTCATAATCCTGTCATGACCAGAGCTCAGCTCAGAAGATACATGGGGAATGTGGCTTTTGTGTCACTTCTGGAACCCAAGGACTTCTATGAAGCTGCTGATGATGACTCCTGGTTAATGGCAATGCAAGAAGAACTTGACCAGTTCAAAAGGTCAGAAGTTTGGACTTTGGTTCCCAGACCTAACAACATAAAGGTTGTTGGAACTATATGGGTTCTGAAGAACAAGCTTGATGAATTTGGAAATGTTGTGAGGAACAAGGCAAGACTTGTTGCTCAAGGTTACAGTCAGCAAGAAGGCATAGATTATGGTGAAACTTTTGCTCCTGTTGCAAGATTAGAAGCCATTAGAATCTTATGTGCTTTTGCATCATACAAAGGTTTTAAGCTCTTTCAAATGGATGTGAAAAGTGCATTCTTGAATGGTTACATTGATGAGGAAGTCTATGTGTCTCAACCTCCTGGTTTTGAAGATCCTAAGTTTCCTGATCATGTGTTTAAGCTGAAGAAAGCATTGTATGGACTGAAACAAGCTCCCAAAGCTTGGTATGAGAGACTGACAAAGTTCCTTCTGTCTAAGGGATTTGTCAGAGGCTGTGTTGATACAACTCTGTTCACTCTGAAGAAAAACAAGGACATCCTTATAGCTCAGGTATATGTTGATGATATTATATTTGGTGCTACTAATGAATCTTTGTGCATAGAGTTCACTGACCACATGAAGGCTGAGTTTGAAATGCCTATGATGGGAGAATTAACCTTCTTCTTAGGACTTCAGATCAAGCAAAGTAATGATGGTGTGTTTATCAATCAAGCCAAGTACACTAGAGAAGTGCTGAAGAAATTTGGCATGATGGACTCTAATGCTGTTGATATTCCAATGGATGTCAGCAAAGACATTGATGATGAAGAGAAAGCTGGTAAACCTGTAGATATAAAAACCTACAGGGGTATGATTGGTTATCTTTTATACCTAACAGCCAGCAGGCCAGATATACATTTTGCTGTGTGTTTTTGTGCTAGATATCAATCAAAGCCAAGAGAAATTCATGATGTTGCTGTCAAAAGAATTCTCAGATATCTTAAAGGCACACCAGAAGCTGGTTTGTGGTATCCCTGTAGTTCTGATTTCACTCCTATAGGATACACAGACTCTGACTATGGTAGAGATAAATTGAAAAGGGTCAGCACTTCTGGTGGTTGTCATTTTCTGGGGGAGTGCCTAGTCTCCTGGCATAGCAAGAAGCAAACCTCTGTGGCTCTCTCAACTGCTGAAGCTGAGTATGTTGCTGCTGGAAGTTGTGTTTCTCAGATGCTCTGGATCAAGCAACAAATTGCTGACTATGGAGTCATCCCTGGAACAATTACAATCTACTGTGATAACAAGAGTGCAATTGATCTGTCAAAGAATCCTATTCAGCACAGCAGGATGAAGCATGTTCATATTAGGCATCACTTTTTAAGAGATCATGTTCTGAAGAAGGATATTATCATTACTCATGTTCCCTCTGAAGAGAATCTTGCTGACATGTTTACTAAGCCTCTGGCTGGTATTTCTTTCAGCAACTTACGAGAAGGCATTGGTATGACTTATCCACTTCAATAACTTAGTTTAATTATTTTTGTGTATCTTAAGTGTTTAATCGTTTAAGATTATCAAGTGATAATTAATTCTAATCATGATTTGACATTTAAGCATGCGTTATCTACTGCATTTTTACGACGCTGTTCTGTGGTTAACGGTTATCTGTTCCCTTTTTAAACGGTGTTTATTTGCTTTTTGAATTGGAACGGTTTCTTGTTTGGGTATAAATAGGGGTTTTCCATACTTAGAAGTTTTTACTCTCATTTTCTTTGCTATTAGAATTTCCATAGATTTTCTGTGTTCTCTTCTCTCGAAAATCTTAACCTAATTTCTTATATCTTCAAAAATGGCTCAAGAAATCACTGTCACTCACATCTTTACCACTGAATCCAAAAAGAAAGTTAGCGAATCTAGGGTATTCACCTCTAGGTTCCTAGATGATGAAGTTAAATCCACTGAACCTATCTCCAAATGGCTAAGTGCTCAAAACTGGAATTCATTCGTCTCTCTCGATGAATTTATCTATCCTAAGTTAGTCACCGAATTCTATCAGAACCTCCATTTCTTTTCAAATGAGGAGGATGTTCTACACTCAGTAGTCGGGGATGTTGAGATTGAGGTCAGCAGGGCTTCTATTTCTCAAGTGATTGGTATTAATGATGAAGGAATCATCATTGGTGATGATGGTTCAGCAGATGGTTTTACAGAAGCAAACTGGGCTAGACCAGATCTAAGTGCCAAGGAAACATATGCCACCTGGCTCACTCAGCACCAGAGGTGGGCACACTATTTGACAACTAATGTTTTCCTTCCGAAGGCTGGAGGAGTTAATGGTGTTTCCAACAGGGAAAGGGTGTTTATGTGGCATTTGGTCAACCAGAAGAAGATCAACTTACCTGCCATGCTGATAAGGCAGATGAAGAATGTAACTACCGTGAGTGCATTAGCATATGGCTCACTCCTGACTAGGTTGTTTGAGGCAGCCTCTGTTGTGGTTTCAGGAGAAGGTGTTACAAGTAGGAGTACGGTTCTGAAGATGCATACCTTCAGGAACCTTAGCTTTGGTGTGACTCCGAAGAAGAATGAGAAGGGCTCCTCTGTGAGTATTGCTCAGAAGGAAAGTGTTGAGGCTGCTGTTCAGAAAGGAAAGAATACTGCCAAGAAGGGCAAGGGAAAGAAGGGATCAAGTAAGTTGGTCCTGACTGTTGAGAAGGTGGTTGTCTCAGAACCTCTTCCCACGATGGTTCAAACAACAATCAGTGTTGAACCCTCTGGCAAGATTGTTGCTGAGAAGCCAAAGGATGTTCTTGAGAAGGAAGCTCAGGATGCTGAGGACGCACGCCTTGCTGAAAGAGAGAAGGCTGCTGAAGCTGAGAAAGTTGCAAGGGTTGTGGCTCTTGCTGATAAGAAGAGAAAGCAGAAGGAAGCAGAAGACAAGTTAGCAGCTGAAAGAGAAATTGCTGCAAAGGCTAAGGCTGATGCAAGAATCATTGCATGTGCTGCTGAACTTGAGGATGTGGAGTTCTCAAAGAATGTTGAGGCTTCAGAGGAAGGAGAAGAGCTTGAGAATATCTCTCTCTCTACTCGGATTAGCTCAAAGGCTACTGAAGAGGATGAGGACTCTGAAGATATTCCTCTCTCCAGAAGAATCCCAAAGAAGAAGATGTCAGCAAAGAGAAGGTCTCTGATCAAAAAGGACTTCTATATTGCTTCGAGTACTGAACTGGAAGAATCAATTCCTGAAAAAGAGGACTTGGTTGATGACGAAGACATGATGGATATGTCTGTTGAGAAGGATGCTGATGCTCCTATTATTGAAGAACTGACTGAAGATAGTGATCAAGAGCCTGATACTATCATTCAGAATGCTATGAATTTTGCTGAAAACATCAACACTGATGATTTTCTAGATAATGTTCTTCTGGGTCAAGGGAGAAATCCTGGTGAAAGAGATGCTTCTGAAACGCTGTTCAGAAGGGCTCATATCTTTGCTGAGCCCATTTCCACATATGATCCAAACCTCTCTGAACAGGTTATTCCATCTCCACTTCATACTTCTCATCCATCCTCTCCTCATACTCCTCATCCATCTCCTTCACTGCCTTCTGTCACAGAAGTTGGTGATTCTCACACTTCCATTCCTCCTACAACTTCAACTTCTGAGGTTGTACCTCCTCCAATTATTCCTCCTTCTGGATCCTTTTCAGAAGTGAATCTGGACATACACCTCCTGTGTGTGATCCCTTAACTACCTCCTCCACTACTTCTTGTTTCGCTGGGTTGTCATCCAACTATGACTTCCTGCGCAAACACATGAATCGGGATGATCTGGATACCAGGTTTGGTAGTTTTGGCTTCATGGGCAGAGCTTCTGGTGTATCCGAAGCTGGTGGTGCTCCTAGTGTTGAGGAGTTGAGAAGAATGAGTCTGAATGGCTCTGATGAACTGCTGAATAGATTTGCTGGTATGGGGCAAAGGACTTCTGCTGCTGACATGTATGCTCAGGGCATTGTGCTGCAAGAATTACATTCTTTGAAAGCTCAGAACCTGCAGCTCATGACTATGCTTCAAATGCAGGATCCTTCTGTTTACATACGCAATCTTTCTACACTTCATCTAGCTACCTATGAAGAGCTGTACAAATTGAGAGAACTAGCTCTGACTCTTCCTTCACTGGATAACATTGCTCTTGCTTCTTCTCTGAAGGTCAATGAGAATTTGGAGATATTGACAGAAGAAGTCAAGGAAGCAAACGAGCATTATGAGGCTCATGAGAAGATGTTCCCAAGTAAGATTGATGACCTACAAAGTACTGCCAATCACATTCTGAGAGAAGTGAAATCTTCTGCTCAAGGTTCATCATCTTCCGGGGCTGCTAAGATTGTATATGACATCACTCCTGATCTCAACAATCGACTCTCCAACATTGAGTCTGCTGTATCTGCTCAGAACGCACAGATTGCTGAGCTTACTGAACTGCTGAAGGTTATGCACACTCAAGCACGTGAACAAGAGAAGACTCTTCACAACTGTTATAGGTTTGTTCGAGGACAGACTTATATTCAGAATGAGCATCTTACTGCTGTTGTGTATGCTAACAATAGGTTGATCAAGCTCCTTCTGGAAGATGTTCAGAGACAGCGACCTATGTCTGGTCAGACCTTTGATCATATGAAGACCATTGATGATGACTTCAGGAGAAGAATGGATATGATCAATATTGTGAGACCAACTCCTCAGCAATATCAGACTGCACTGAATGTTCAGCAAAAATTGAAATCTCAGGGTGCTCTGGGTGTTGCTCTTGGTTCTGGTCAAACAGGGGAGAAGTCTGGTCAGAAGAGATCAAGTGCTGCTGAAGGTTCTAGTGTTGTTCCTCCTCCTCAGAAGAAACCTAGGAACTTGTAATCTTTTAGGACTTAAGCTTCTTAGCTAGGTTCTGGGTTGGGTAGTTTTTGTCTTAGGACTTTTTCTGCTCTTCTGATTATTTTGTTTCTTATGTTGTCTTCTGATGAACCTATATACACTGAATCTTTCTTATACCTTCTTGTGTCTCTGACTTCTTACTTTTTGCTTTTGTTTCTGTTCTGACTTAGTAAATTACACTTCATTATATCTAACAACTTGATCTTAAGTCATTTTTAAGTTTATACAGATTGCTGAAGTTCACCATTTACACTAAAATGGGGGAGTTAATTTACTCAGAAGTTTTGAAACAGATGTATCAGGAAGTCTTTTTCTAAACCTCATGTTTTCTGTTACATTCTGACCATGGTTTGTCCATAACCAAAATGGGGGAGAATGATGAACCCTATGTGTTTTGATTATGTCCAAACGTTTCAGAAGATGGAAACTTAATACTCCCTTACATATAGTTTACTTTTGATTAATAATTTTTGTTTACTTAGTCTATATGTAAGTTGCTCAGCAGGTGCTGAATGAATCATTTCTGGATTGTCTAAGGAACTCAGAAGATCAGTTTGCTGAAGTCAGAGTTTCAATAACTCAGAAGCTGGATACTCCGCTCTGAAGCCGAAGTCTGCTAAAGCTCTCCTCAGAAGTTCTTTGCAATCATAAGGTTTGCCAATTGTGATCAGAAGTCTAGACAACTGGAAATTAGCTTCTGAAAGCTAAAGTCACGGGTTCTGGATAGCATTTAATGCTCTGACAAGTGCATTTAATGCAAGGCGCCAAAAGTTCAAAAAGCTGTTTTGATGGAGCGCGCCTGTCTGTTCAAAAGAAACCAGAATTTCCTTGTCTACCCTTTGTTGATCCAATTGAAGAATGATTCCAGTCAACCTTATCTTTGATTTCAAATCACTTACCGGATTAAGTTAAAGAACAAGGATAACGGAATCAAAGTGTTTGAAGACCGTTTGAAGATTTGACAAATTAACGGCTACAACAACTAATGTCATCTCCTTTGAAGATTCAAACTCACCAACGGTCATCTTCTTTCACTAAAAATAGTAGCCAAGCTCCCAAGCATCAACACACGCGTGATCATCGAGAAAAATCTCAACGCACTGTTCTAACAAGAAAAACAGAGCAACTTTTCCATTCTCAATCTTTCTTAGCATAGTCTTAGTAAAGTGAGAGAGTGAAGAAAAACAAGTTCATAATAGGAATCTTGTAAACTGAGATCCTTTGTGATCTTCAGTTAGATTTAAAGAGAGAAATCTAGTTGAGATTAGAGTTGGGTGAGAAATCCAGAAAACAGAGTATTGTTTGTTCTGGTGGAAATCCTTTAACTCTTTTTAGGCTAGTCAGAACTAAGTGAGAAATTAGCTTAAGTTCTGTTGAGGTAAATGAGCTTCTGAACTTGCCATAAAAGTTCTGAATAGTGGATTTATAAAATCTCTGTAGGCTGCGACCTCAAGGGACAAGACGTAGTCACAGGACTTCTGTGGCGAACTTGGATAAATCGAATTGTTCAATCAGGATCTCCTGAACTTCTTTCTCCCTCTTATACTTGTTATTTTTGCTTCTGTGTACTTGCTTATATTGAGTGCTGAAACAGATTTTCTCTAAAGTATCATTGTCTTTGTTCAGAAGACTGTCCAGAAGTTCTCAAATCAGAACTTCTGTTGCTGAAAACAGTCTAACTGTGTTTAGGCATAATTTCCCTCAGAAGCAACTTCTGTAAAGCTAGCTTCTGACTCTGAGGAAATTTGACTCTGAAAATTAAGTTTCCCGAAAAACTTGGAAATTTTCAGTTTTCAACTTAGACACCTATTCACCCCCCTCTAGGTGATTCTGTTCTTGATAGGGCCAACATGGTCAAGTTCTTCTTGCATTGCCATTAACCAGGAATCATCATCTGCAGCTTCATAGAAGTCCTTGGGTTCCAGAAGTGACACAAAAGCCATATTCCCCATGTATCTTCTGAGCTGAGCTCTGGTCATGACAGGATTATGAACAGAGTCAATTATGTTCTCTAAGGAATGATTCCTATGAGCTCTAACTTCTCTTGGTACATCCAATGAGTCTTCTGAAACTTGTTCATCATTTGTTGAATCATATATAGGAGCATCTTCTGGAAGGAAGTTGACTTCTGGAGTAGGATTCTCTTCTTGCGCTTGTTCAGCAACAGGAGGAATAACTTCAGCAGCTCTGGGAGAAACATCTTCTACTACATCAGGAGATGTAACTTCAGGAGCTTGAACTACATCTTCATCAGGAGCTCTACTATCTGCAGGGTTAGTCTCATCAAACTGTACATGAACAGATTCATCTAAAGTTTGAGTCCTCTTATTAAAAACCCTATATGCTTTACTATGTGTTGAGTAACCAAGAAAAATGGCCTCATCTGCCTTTGAATCAAATTTTGAAAGATATTCTTTTGTGTTCAAAACATAACACTTACAACCAAAGGTTCTGAAATAACCTATTTTAGGCTTTCGATCTTTCCAAAGTTCATAAGGGGTTTTGTTCAGAATGCTTCTGATTAGCACTCTATTCAGAACATAGCAAGCTGTGTTGACAGCTTCTCCCCAAAAATACTTTGGAAGCCTTCTTTCATTGATCATAGTTCTGGCAATCTCAACCAGAGTTCTATTCTTCCTTTCAACTACCCCATTTTGTTGAGGAGTTCTGGGAGCAGAAAAGTTATGTTCAATTCCCTTGGTTTCACAGAATTCTTCAAACATAAAGTTTTTGAATTCTCCACCATTATCACTTCTGATATGAACAACCTTTTCATTCCTTTCATTCTCAAGTTTCTTTATCAGAACTGAGAAATATCAAAGTGACTCATCTTTGCTAGACATCAAGATGACCCAAGTGAATCTTGAATAGTCATCTACTAGTTGAAATGACTTTCTTAGTTTTAAAAGAGCTTCTGGATTGTTTACCAGATTGGCAAGCATTGCATAAAAGGTTCTTTTTAAAACTAATTTCAGGCAGACCCTCAACCAATTGATTTCTAGCTACTTTGGCCAGAAGATCCATGCTCACATGAGCAAGTCTTCTATGCCAGAGCCAGGAGGTATCCTCTTTGGACATCAAGCATATATTTTTGCAAAGATTCTCAAGGTTCAGCATGAAAACATTTTCAACTCTAGGAGAAGTTAGAATAACTTCCCTTGAGTTACTGTCCAAGATTTTACATCCAGAGGAGCTGAAGACAACATCTCTACCTTTATCACACAGTTGTGCAACACTCAGGAGATTGAACTTCAGGCCTCTGACTAGGGAGACATCTTCGATCGGAGGATTAGTTCCTATGGATCCAGAACCAAGTATCCTTCCTTTCTGAGCATCTCCAAAGCTGACTTTTCCACCTCTTTTAGGATCAAATGTGATGAATGCTTTTTCATCACCTGTCATATGCCTTGAGCACCCACTGTCAATGTACCACAGCTTTGACATTGATGGAGCACTCAGAGCCACCTGCAACACAATCAATTAGTGCCAGGCACCCAATCCTTATTGGGTCCTTCATTGTTAGATTTCTCTTCAGCAGGTTTTAATGATATCTCAGATTGCAAGAGGTTTTTAATATGATACTTTCAATCCTTCAACCAGTGACCATCACTCTTGCAAAGCTTGCAAAAGGGAGGGTTCTTGGATCTTTCCCTTAGCTTCTTGGGAGATTTCTTCTTCTTCTGAGAAGGTTCAACATCTTCAGAGGCTACAACAGCACTCTCAGAGGTGCCAACATCAGGAGGAGAAGTTATCTCTTTCAGAAGAGAGGGAGTGACAGGTTTCTTCTTCTTCTGGGCTTTATCACTTCCCAGAGGCAGCTTTTCCTTGCCTTCGGCTTTAGAGCCATCAGCAGGAGTGCTGAACTGTTTACACAGCTTCTTTTCTAACACTTTCATGTCAGAATAAACTTGAGTAAACCTAAGAAACTTGTCAGCCTCACTTTTGTCCAATTTCCTTTTCAGGTACTTGAACATACTATAGAGTTCTTCAAGAGAATCAAAGATATCTAGTTCGTGAGAATTGTTTACCTCAGAGTCATATGTAGCTTTAGGAGGTGCGGAAGTTTCTCCTGTGACATCTTCAGAAGTTGGCTCATCAATAGCCATAAAACAAATCTGAGCTTGCTCTTCCTTTTCTTCAGGATCACTGCTGGTCTCAGAGTCTGACCAAGCAGCCAGCATAGCTTTCTTGAACTTTTTCTTATCTTTCTTCAGCTCCGGGCAGTTAGGCTTAATGTGCCCCGGTTGCTGACATCCATAGCACACAATAGGCTTGTTTGGATCTCTCTTGATCTTTTCACCAGAATCAGGAGTTTTCTTGTCAAAGCTCCTGAAAGGCTTCTTGTAGTTTCCACCTCTGCCTTTTCTGAAGGCTTTCTTGAACTTCCTGGTCAGCATAGCCAGTTCCTCATCTTCAGAGGATTCTTCAGAAGATTCTGCTTTCAGGACTACTCTTTTTCCTTCTGACCTTTCTCTTAGGTCATGATTCTTTAATGACATCTCATGAGTAATTAGAGACCCAATGAGCTCATCATACAAGTAGTAGCTCAAATCCTGAACTTCTTCAATAGCAGTCTTCTTGGCTTGCCACGACCTATGTAAGCTTCTGACAATCTTCTTCACTCGATCAGATTCTTCAATGTCTTTTCCTAAACTCTTTAAGTCATTGACTATCTTGGTGAATCTAGAGTTCATATCTGAAATAGATTCTTTATCAAGCATTTCAAATAACTCATATTCTCTCATGAGTTGGTTGACTTTTGACTGCTTCACCTTTCCAGTACCTTCATATGTGACTTCCAGCTTGTTCCAAATGTCCTGTGCAGTTTCACAAGAAGAAACTTTGTTATATTCAGTAGCTGTAAGTGCACAATGCAACATATTTATTGCTGAAGCATTAGTTTGGAGTTTTTTCAGAATGTCATCTGTGTATTCTCTCGGAGGAATAACAACATTCCCTAAACCTGGTTCCATTCTGGTAGCAATGAAATCACCATCAGTGATGACATACCAAGCACTCATGTTCTGAGCTTGGATGAAATACATCATCCTTTTCTTCCAGTATGAGTAGTTGTTACCATTAAATAATGGAGGTCTAGTAGTGGAAGAACCTTCTAGAACTATGAAGTGAGAAGAATTCTCAGGCTGGTGTCTACTAGCCATCTCTATTGATTCTGATAGGATCTTACACTTAGATTGTTAGATCTTTAGTAAATATGCGAAGTGACCTTCGCTCTGATACCACTTGTTGGCCCTATCAAGAACAGAATCACCTAGAGGGGGGTGAATAGGTGTCAAAGTTGAAAACTGAAAATTTCTAAGTTTTTTGGGAAACTTAATTTTCAGAGTCAAATTTCGTCAGAGTCAGAAGCAAGCTTACTGAAGTAGCTTTTGAGGGAAATTCTGCCTAAACACAGTCAGACTGTTTTCAGCAACAGAAGTTCTGATTTGACAACTTCTGGACAGTCTTCTGAACAAAGACAATGATATTTAGAGAAAATCTGTTTCAGCACTAAATATAAGCAAGTACACAGAAGCAAAAGTAACAAGTATAAGAGGGAGAAAGAAGTTCAGGAGATCCTGATTGAACAATTCGATTTATCCAAGTTCGCCACAGAAGTCCTGTGACTATGTCTTGTCCCCTGAGGTCGCAGCCTACAAAGATTTTATAAATCCACTATTCAGAACTTTTATGGCAAGTTCAGAAGCTCCTTTACATCAACAGAACTTAAGCTAATTTCTCACTTAGTTCTGACTAGCCTAAAAAGAGTTAAAGGATTTCCACCAGAACAACAATACCCTGTTTTCTGGATTTCTCACCCAACTCTAATCTCAACTAGATTTCTCTCTTTAAATCTAACTGAATATCACAAACGATATCAGTTTACAAGATTCCTATTATGAACTTGTTTTTCTTTACTCTCTCACTTAAACTTAAGCTATGCTAAGAAAGATTGAGAATTGAAAAGGTGCTCTGTTTTTCTTGTTGAAACAGTGCGTCGAGATTTTGCTCGATTATCACGCGTACATGATGCAATGGAGCTTGGCTACTATTTATAGTGAATGAGGATGACCGTTGGGAAATTTGAATCTTCAAGAGAGATGACATCAGTTGTTGTAGCCGTTAACTTGTCAAGTCTTCAAACGGTCTTCAAACACTTTGATTCCGTTATCCTTGTTCTTTAACCAAATCCGGTAAGTGATTTGAAATTGAAGATAAGGTTGACCGGAAACATTCCTCAATAAGATCAACAAAGGGTAGACAAGGAAATTCTGGTTTCACTTTGAGTAGACAAGCGCGCTCCATCAAAACAGCTTTTTGAACTTTTTGGCGCCTAGCATTAAATGCACTTGTCAGAGCAATAAATGCTATCCAGAACCCCTGACTAAGCTTCTGATCAAATTGGTAGATGAACTTCTGATTGCAATGGACCTCTGAGGAGAGCTTCAACAGACTTCAATAGCTTCAGAGCGGAGCATCCAGCTTCTGAAATAATGGAACTCTGTCTTCAGCAATCGAGACTTCTGAGTACTTCAGGCAATCTAGAAATTCTTCATTCAGCACCTGCTGAGTAACTTACACATAGACTAAGTAGAAAAATATTAGTCAACAATAAACTATATGTAAGAGAATGTTAAGTTTTCATCTTCTGAAACGTTTGGACATAATCAAAACACTTAGGGTTCATCAACACCAACTTAAACCAAATATTGAATTTCAATGGAGTCTATATAACAAAATAAAGGAAGCCAAAAGAAGAGTAATACATCAAGATTCAGAAAACAATTTCTAATTCTCATTGAAACCATGATTGACATCAAAATAAAGACAAAACTAACACTTTACATAGAAATTATCTCTTATTTGAGATCCTAAAATACTATTAATGAATAAGCTACATATATTAATCTGTTCATATATCACATTTATATACGTATGATTATTTTCATGTTCATCTGCTTGTGTCATAAACTTACAAAAAAAAAAAAAGATTTCAATAGTTTAAATATTAGTAACAAATTAACAATAAAAAGAAAGACAAATCTCATTCAATAAAACACATTCTTTCAGATTATTGTTGACTGAACTGGAAGAACAATTATATCCTACAAAGGTCCACCTAAAGAATATATAAGAAAACCAAAAGAAAGGGATAACAGTATGAACATAAAGAGTAGAAAAACAAAAGTACAAAAATGCAAGGACAAAGATTAAAATCTTTAGGAAGTAATATATCTTCATATTATATAGAGCCAAAGAACATAATATCTAGTGCAGTTTGAAACATAGAAGAAGACTAAATAAAATAAACATAACCCGTACTGGTTGCATAGTGTTGAGCTTAATTTGAAAAATCTACACGGATTAATTGGAATATTTAAGGCCAATTATGGCCTACAAGTCTATAAAAGGAAGGAAGGCGATTGCAAGTGAGAGGATTTGTAGATAGAAAACTGAAAAGATCAAAATTCACATATTCAAGAAGATCGTCGTAGCTCACTTCCATATTAACTGTAATCTGAAAAAAAAAACATAACCTAAATAAATTTCAACCAACAAATTGCACAAAGATAAAACGACAAAAGAAACCCATATTTCAGAAATCAAAGAGAACAAATTAAGAATTAGAAAATACAGATTCTGAAAAGAGAAAGGAACATACAACGAAGAAAAACAAAAGAAAATAAGCAGATAAAATATAAAGAAGAGATAAGAAGCAATTGAATCGATAGGTGGATGCATACTGCAATTTTGGAAGATACGGGAGAGAGCTGCGTATTCTTGGATCCTGAAGGAGAGAGGTGCATGTCTGAAAATGGTGGAAAAAGAAAGGTGTAACAGAGAGCTGAGTGTCCTTGGACTACTCAAGGAGTTTGGAATACTTTTATTTAAAGTATCTATATAGATTAGAAGTTTAATCACAAGCATTCTGTAAAATGGGGGTATTTTCTTGTTTTTGGTAGCATGTAAAATGAAGATACTAATATTGTTGTTTGTTAATGTGAAATTTCATTGTACATTTACAGAGGTAGTCTTTGATGGCCTTCTTTTTCTTTCTTGATATTAGTGTTGTTTTTTTCAGCACCCTAAGTCATGACTAGTCATAAGCACTCTTTATTTGAATCAACCAACATAGTAGCTTTCAGGAATAACAAAGAAAGAATGTACAATTGAGCAGCACCAATAAGAATGTACAATTGAGCAGCACCAATAAACTTATTGGTGCTGCTCAATAGTACATTCTTTCTTTGTTATTCTTGTCTCCTTTATGTTATTGTGCCATAGGCCCTAGGTCAAGTGGAAGATTGTTGGTGTGCCCTATGCCTTAGGCGTTATTTTATGACATTGTATTTAATGATGATTACATACTATGTCATTGGTGTTTTATGAATAAAGGCATTAATTCATTTGAGTTATATATCTTGTACTATAGTAGCTAAATGAAGTATCTGTTGATAGTATATCATAAAAGTATACCAGAAGCCAATCATAGTCATGGGAATGATTATGGGATAAGCTTTTATATCTAGGATTCACATGACACTATGTAGGCTGCCTAGTGTGTGTGAATATGGATATAGGTGTCTGTGCGTTACACAAGACTTGGTCGATCCGATTTGGAAAGCTCATGGTAGTAGAGTCATTAAGCTTTCTAACAATGTAGATCTCTTTTATCTCCTGACCTGATTTCAGTATAGCAGTCAATAAGGAATCAGATTGAATTTGGTGTATTTCTAATAGGTCCGCCAGAGGATGCCAAATATGGATACACTGGTTCAATCTCTGAACTTATTATTGCGGATAGTTGAAGTGATGGAATTACCACTCACTGTTTAAGTGAGTTAATATCATAGGCCACTTGATGAGTATTAGCTGAGAAATGTACGGCCGTACTGAAACAAGCAGGTGACTTGTTTGTTTGTCAGTAATACTCGATGATCAAGAAATTAATCTAGCAATAGAGGATGACTACACCATGCCTCCAGCTTGATTGATCGATATGCTTTTGGTAAGAGATAAGTAGAGCATCATACAGGGTTTGCTGTCTAACATGGATATCATTCATCTGTAATCGATATGTGATTGACATGGTTTACTAGGACCCTCTGACGTTCAGTGAATTGTTAATTCAGAGCTTATTGATTTAAGACCCTAAGGATCGTGCAACATGATAATCGAGAAGATTAATTGATACTTGTGTTAATTAATTCCAAGATTAAATGATCAATTGATGAATTGATTATTTAAAAAACGTATTAATTATTTGTTGTGTGACAAATTAATTAATAATTGGAACGGCTAATTAATTGATCGGGTTAATTTAATTAAGCGATTAATTGTTTATGGGTTAAAGTGTAATATTAATTTAACCTAATTGATGTTAATTGAATCGATTTAATACTACGGTGTTTAATTGATAAAATTAAATTAATTAAGGGTCAAATTAATAATTAACTGAAAGTTAATTAATTGCACTATATAAGTGAATTGTCAATTCATTATTCAGGATCGGAAAACTGAAAACCCTAGCCTCTACAAAGTAGAATTCGGCCAAACCTCTCCTAGAGGATTCCGGCGAATTTGTTCCTCGTTCTTCGTGTTCTTGGCATAAGCCGACTAGTAGCTGGTCTCGGTTCTTGCTCGTGTTTGCACCTGAACTAGGAGAAGCAACATCTGAGGCTCTCGTCTATCCTTGAAAGGATATTGAAGTAGGTTTTCTTAATCCATAGATTAAGATAACAGTTTTGTTAAAAATTTAATTGAGGTTTAAAGATTAAGATCAATGGGACAATTGGTTCAGGTTAGATCGAAATCACCGGTTAACTAATATGTTCACTGCTTCCGCTGCGCGTCTTTGATCGATCTTTCTGAACCCTACACTTTATGCCAAGTATACATCTTATAGCATTTATTCAACAACAGCTGATCTATAGCATTTATGCTCTCTGTTCTTTTATTTCTCAGTTTCCAGATGGAATACTGCATAACATAATGTTGAAGCATGATTGATCTTTTCACTGCCTGCCTTGTAGTCGTCATATGGTTGAGGATTCTTGGTACTGGATGTGGTATAAGCACGGAATTTGTACTGTGAAAGCTAGTTATAAGAACCTGATGTACTATAATTCTTCTTTTTCCCAACAGCAGCCCCAGTAGACTTCTGAAGTGGTTAGAAGGTTGGAAGGGCGGCTTCTTAACATGAAATCCTTGTACTAGCGAGTATAAAACCATATTACTGTGCTTTCCAGTAGTTACAGATTTTAGTTATAGACAAAAAGGCCCGGGTTATACTAGCCTATTTGGCTTTGGTTATGATTCTATTTCTGATGATTACAAAATTCTTGGATTGTTATTCTCGCATTAGAATCTTTTCATTGAAAATACAATCATGGAAAATGCTTGATTAATCTGTCGAATGCCCGTCGGTAGATTCACCTTCCTATTCAAATGGAGCTCTCCACTGGTGTGTTACGGCTACTGGACATATCGCTGTTTTTTATTTAGCAAAAGAGAAGATTTTGTGTCTAGAGCTTCCGCAAGAAATGAAGTTGGGGTATTGGAGATATACTTGGCTTCCGGTGTTCAACTACGAAGGCTCTTTGTGTACATCTCATGGAAAGTCTATCTGGGTGATGAAGAAATACAACAATGCAAAATCTTGGGCTAAATTCATTACACCTTTGCTTAAGGAATGTGCAATACCGAAAGGAATTACTAGGCACGGTAAAGTAGTATATATCGCACAATAGGTGGACTTGGATTTATAAAATCTGATATTGATGAAGATAAGTGTTAACAATGAATATGAACAACCAAATGTGGGACCAAAGGAGCTGAGGGTATACACTAGGAAAGAAGGGTAAAAAGGGTATTATTAATTAGTTGTTGTTATTTTGTCTGTAGTAAGCTTTAGTAATATATGAATAAGGGGAGGACAGAAGGATGGTTAGACAATGTTTAGTTAATTTTGGGAACCACTTGCATTTTTTTGGCAGGAGTGGTGGGACTTGTCCCTGGGTTAGTTCTTGCAACTTTCTTGTAAAGGAGTCTCCTTTCTATTGTTCCATTAAATCAAATGTGCATCATTTTTGCTCTTACTTTGTGATCCTTATTCTTTAAGCTTTCAATCTGTTTTCCATTGTTATTTCTTAACAATTTGGTCCGACCTGCCGGATCCTCAACTGCCGGCGACCAGTGGCGTAGCCAGGATTTACACTTTGAGGGAACTAAGCCTTATATCAAAGGACGCACGGACAAATATTAAGGGGGGCTGTGAAGCGGCGTAACTTACTTTACCCAAGGGAGTCGCCGGAGCCGGGGGGGGGGGGGGGGGGGGGGGGGGCTCTAGCCTACCCAAAAGTGTGGCTGGGTACGCCACTGCTGGCGACAATGGATCCAATTGTTCAAGAAAGACTTGATGCCAATGATGGAAGGATGTCAAATTTTGAAAGGCAACTTTCAGCAGTTGGCAACCAGACCTCCAGGCTTTCAGACAAGGTTATCACCATTGAAGGAAGGTTAGACGACATAAGTGCTCAGTTAACTACGGTAACACGATAGTTAGCATTATTGACCGGAGTCGTAGATGATACTTTGTCTCCTAAAACAAAACCTTCGGGGAGTTCATTCGGTAGGGAGAAGCGGAGCTGTGGCGGCAGTGGGCCAGAATCTGACACCAGAAACAAGGCAAAAACGTACTCTGGTTCCGGTCACTCCGGCACCTGGTCGCAAACATACTTCAACCGAAAACCCATGGGGAGGCAGGAAGGTGAAGCTGCCTTTGTTTGACGGAAACGATCCTAAGGGGTGGCTCACTAGGGCTGGGACATATTTTCGAATTAACCATACACCAGAGGAGATGTGGATTCCTAATGCATAGATTTCTATGGAGGGAACATCAATCAACTAGTTCAGTGTCTTGCAACAAGCAATACCATTTTTAAGTTGGGAAGTATTCAAGGAGGAACTTTTAAGAAGGTTTAGCCCTTTGGGAATCCAGAACCCATATGATGAGCTATCTGCATTACAACAAAAGGGATCTGTAATAGATTTCATTGAGGAGTTTGAGTTGGTTGCGTCTCTCGTCCCACGGCAACCAGAGCTACAATACGTGGAGTATTTTCTGGGAGGATTAAAGGAAGAAATTTTTGAGAAGGTGTTGATGCACAATCCGTTAACACGTTTAGACGTGATGCGTTTAGCCAGAAATGTTGAAGCTTCATGCCGGACAGAGAAGAACGACGTCGGAGGTGTCAAGTTAGGTGGGTGGATCTCAAAGGACAGAGGAAGTGGAAGTCACGTGACCACTAACACAAACACGTGGAGAGGTTTCAATTTGTCCATACCTAATAGTATGGGCCGAGAAGGGCAAAAGTGGGCTGGAGCTGATAAATCTAATATTGGGCCCAAAAGTTTACAATCTTCTTTATCTTCAGTAGCACAAAATTCAGCTATGCTTCGTAATGGAGGAACAAAGCATATTACCCAAAAAGAATGGGATGAGAGAAAGAAGAAAGGTTTGTGTTTTAGATGCGCCCAACCATACACACCACAACACAAGTGTACTGAAGGAAGTCTAAGGATGTTGTTGTTAGCAGAAGATGAAGAAGTTAATGCAGAAGGGGAAATTATTTTAGCTGAAGCAGTAAACGACATGGAGGTCTATAGAGAAGAGGAGCATGGTGAGTGTCAAATTTTGGAGTGGAACAACATAGCTAATAACCAAGATGCAAAATTGAAGACATTTCGGTTCATGGCTTCGATTGAGGGGATTCCAATTTCAGTTTTGGTTGACAGTGACGCAACTCATAATTTCATATCGAGCAGGTTAGTGAAATCCCTATCATTGGCTGAGGAAGAAGGACGCACAATTGTTGTTCGACTGGGAGATGGCTACAAAATCAGAGTCTCTAAGCATTGTCCAAGTCTCAAATTAGGTATGGGTGAATTTGAATGTTATATTAAAGCTCTTGTTTTTTTATATTGGTAACTTAGATGTTATATTGGGAATTGAGTGGCTCCAAACTCTGGGGGAGGTCTGTCATGATTGGAAATTGAAAAAGATGAAGTTTTGGAGGGAAGGAAAACAAATTGAACTTGTAGGGACCAATGTTCCTCGTTACGAGTCAGCCGCTTTGCAAGTTTGGTTGGAAGGTGAAGAACAAGGAAGGATGAATGTTGATGCAAGGGGTGAAAGCTTTGAAGGGTCTTTTAGTCAAGAAAAGACTTCACAATTGAAAGCCTTACTGGATAAGTTTAAGATAGTGTTTGAGGAACCAAAAGGGCTTCCTCCTCCTCGAAAGATCTCACACGCTATAAATTTAATTCCCGAAAGCAGCCCAGTGTGTGTTCGTCCCTATCGGTATCCTCACTATCACAAGGATGACATACAAAGAAAAGTATCTGAAAATGATGGAGCAAGGAATTGTGCGAAATAGCAATAGTGCCTACTCTAGCCCAGTGTTACTAGTAAAGAAGAAGGACGCGACTTAGAGGTTGTGCGTTGACTATCGAGCTTTGAACAAGGTGAAAGTACCGGATAAATACCCCATTCCCGTAGTAGATGAACTTTTGTATGAATTGCAAGGTTCTCGCTATTTCTCAAAGATCGATCTCAAATCGGGGTACCATCAAATTCTGATGAAGGATAATGACGTGGAAAAAATAGCGTTTCGGACTCATAACGAACATTATGAGTACCTTGTCATGCCATTCGGGTTAATGAATGCTCCGACAAATTTCCAAGCAACAATGAATGATCTTTTCCGTCCGCTTCTCCGTAAGTCAGTCTTGGTATTTTTTGATGATATTTAGTATTCAACAAGACTTGGGAAGAGCATCTCTCTCCTTAACACTTAGAAGAGGTGCTTAGAACTTTAGTCTCTCATCAGTTTGTAGCAAACAGAAAAAAATGTCAATTTGGAGGATTACACGTGGAGTACCTTGGGCATATCGTCACAGGAGGAGGAGTGAAAATGGATCCAGCAAAGGTAGAGGTAGGGATATCATGTCCGGTTCCTAAAACAGTGAAAGGAGTGAGAGGATTCCTCGGATTGACGGGGTATTCCAGAAAATTTGTGGCAAATTACGAAAAGATAGCGAAACCTTTGACGGAATTAACAAAGAAGGATGGGTTCGGTTGGAATCAAGAGGCTCAAGTAGCATTCGAGGCCTTGAAACAAGCTGTTACACAAGCACCGGTACTTGCTTTACCAAATTTTGCAGAAATCTTTGATATCGAATGCGATGCCTCGGGACGAGGAATTGAGGTTGTTCTCATACAAAATGCGAGACCTATAGCGTACTTTAGCAAAGCTTTGGCAAATCGAAATTTGGCTAAATCTGCTTATGACAAAGAAATCATGGGGTTGGCTCTCGCAATTCATAGTTGGCGTCCGTACCTCATTGGAAGAAAATTCGGAGTGTTTACTGATCAAAAGAGCTTGAAGCACCTTCTTAACCAATGAATTAGCACTTGTGATCAACAAAATTGGGTGTCTAAACTCATTGGTTACCATTTTGACATTTTTTATAAACCAGGTAAACTCAATGTTGTAGCTGATGCCTTATCAAGACGGGAAGATGAAGGAGAGTTATCTTGGATTGCATCTTATCCACGGTGGGAAGATGGGGCACAATTAATTAAGGAGGCTGAATCTGATCCTCAATTATCAAAAATTCGGGTTGAATTGCAACATGATCCAACCTCAAAACCGGGCTTCCAATTACAAGCAGGAGTGCTGCTCTATAAAAACCGCCTGGTAATTTCAGCAAAGTCAAATTGATACCCTCTCTTCTACATGAATTTCACTCCTCACCAGTTGGGGGACATTCAGGGTTTTACAGAACTTATAGGCGATTGGCAGTTAATGTTTATTGGCTTGGTATGAGCAAAACAATCGAAGAGTTTGTGCGTCAATGTGACATTTGCCAAAGATTCAAAGCCTCTACTTTAGCACCTGCAGGTCTATTGCAACCGTTGGAGATTCCAGAAGTTGTGTGGACCAACTTATCTATGGACTTCATCACGGGGCTGCCAAAATCAAAGGGGAATGATGCAATAATGGTGGTAGTGGATAGGTTGAGCAAATATGCCCATTTTGTTCCATTGAAGCATCCATATTCAGCGAAATGAGTGGCAGATTTATTTTCCAAGGAGATCTGCATGGTATTCTAGAGGCAATAGTTAGTGACCGAGACCCCATCTTCATTAGCACATTCTGGTCTAAATTGTTTAAATTGCAGGGAACGAAGTTGCAACTATCATCCGCTTATCACCCAGAAATCGACGGGCAAACTGAAGTCACGAACAGGTGCCTCGAGGCTTATTTAAGGAGTTTTGCAGTTGAACAACCACAAACATGGGCCAATTGGTTGCATTGGGCATAATTTTGGTTCAACACTACTTATCGAGTCTCATCGGGTACTACTCCGTTTGAAGTAGTCTATGGAAGGAAACCACCTACCCCTTTTCAGTTTGTTCCGGGAGAAGTGCGAGTCGAAATGGTGGCAAGAGAGTTAGTGGATCGTACACAAGCATTGACTCAATTGAAATACAATTTGAACAAGGCTCAACAAGCGATGAAAGAAAGAGTTGATCAAAATAGGCAAGAATTAACTTTCAAGAAGGGAGATTGGGCCTACTTGAAGTTACGCCCTCATAGGCAGCAAACGGTGGCGAGACAGATTAACCAAAAGATGGCAGCAAGGTTCTATGGGCCATTTTAGGTTATTCGTCGCATTGGAGAAGTAGCTTATGAATTGTAACTTCCACCATAGTCGAAGGTACACCCGGTGTTTCATGTTTCTATGTTGAAGAAGGCGGATAGGCTAAGGGCAGTGGAACCGACTTTACCTGCAGGATTTGAGGTCGCACTTACAGATTCTACTCAACCAAGTAATATTCTTGCCGCACGCACTACTAACAAGAAAGGCGAGCTTGTCAAACAATGGCTCATTCAATGGCAAGGGAGAAGCGCTGATGAGGCTACGTGGGAGGATGAAATTACAATTCGATCTCAGTTTCCTAACTTCAGTCTTGAGGACAAGACTGCTCACTCAGGGGGCGGTAGTGTTAACAATGAATATGAACAACCAAATGTGAGACCAAAAGAGCCGAGGGTATACACTAGGAAGAAGGGTAAAAAGGGTATTATTAATTAGTAGTTGTTATCTTGTATGTAGTAAGCTTTAGTAGTATAGGGCAGAAGGATGGTTAGACAATGTTTAGTTACTTTTGGGAACCACCTGCATTTTTATGGCAGGAGTGGTGGGGCTTGTCCCTGGGTTAGTTCTTGCAACTTTCTTGTAAAGGAGTCTCATTTCTACTGTTCCATTAAATCAAATACACATCATTCTTGCTCTTACTTTGTGATCCTTCTTCTTTAAGCTTTCAATCTGTTTTCCATTGTTATTTCTTAACAATAAGTCGCAAATGTACGATTCTGCTAATGTATTTGTGTACAATGAGCACTAATTTCCTCAAAATGTTTCCATCCAAAATGATAACATTCTTACCCTGGTTTAGTTTAACTTGTGATGGTAGGATGCATTGAGCTATATAGGTTGACTAGTGAAAATTTTGTGATGTCCTCTTTTGTTGTAGTTTTTGTGAAGGTACTGGAATTATTGTAATATATATATTGCCAAACTTCATTCAATTACTCTGAAATTGGTCAACACAGAGCATGCTCAGTGGTCTCTAGTTGTTCTCTATCTTATTCGGTTATATGCACTTTGGATTTCAGTTAAAATGTTAACTAGTGCATATGATTCTTCTATAGTTTAGAAGTGTATGCTGAAAGTTTATGTAAAAGGATTGAATGGAATGGTATTACCAAAAAGATGCCTTATACATTCCGCGCTCTCTATTTGCTTTGTTGATTGAACTTTGTTGTTAAATTAAGAAGGTATATTTATCTCTTGGCAAGTTTCTAAGTGTATCTTTAACTATTTGTGCTTCAAAAGTATTGCATATATTAACACGAAGTTTAGAACTCGGAAACTTTACTATTTTCATCTAGCATTACCACTTTTTTGGGCCAACTCGGTCAGTATAGGTTTACTATTTTCATGTAGCATTACTACACGTTGACATGAGAGAAAAACAGGCATGTTAGTTACAACTTCATGATTTCTTTTATTAATTTTTCTATGAATTCCTTCATATCCTTATTAGTTGATACACGAACTCGCCATTCCATTCTAGTAACGGTTTCTAATTAATGCACGATGAAGGACATATTTATGTATTAATGTCACTCAATTGAACGTAAGAAATTTCAATATTAAATAATTCAATCTTTTTATTTAAATATCTCATATAATATGAGCTTACCACATGTCATTTGTTTTCTAATTTAACGTACGTTCGACACGTGTACTTTTTTGTGCTGCTTTTAATAATAGTATAGATGAAGGACATATTTATCTATTAATGTCACTCCATTGAACATATTTCTTGAAACTTATTAAGTGATCCAATATCATAAATATATATATAGGTCTAATGGTGTGAGAATAACAATTTGGTTAAATTGAATTTGAATTTGAATAAAGAGAAACCGAGCAAAAAAAACAATCCTAACTTGCATCCATGAGGGAAAAGGTGTTTGAGAAAGGGAAGGGTTGTTAGAGAGAAAAAGACGAAAGAAATTTCAATATTAAATAATTAAATTATTTTTATTTAAATATCTCATATAATATAAGCTTGTCACAAGTCATTTATTCTCTACTTTTCATGTAAGTTCGACACGTATAACCTGCTTTTAATAATAGTTTAGCGTGGAGAAAGCTTAAGCGGGCCAAAATGTTTTAAAGCTTACTTATTAACTTAAACTTTAGAACAACTTTTGATATATTATGAGAAACTATTTTTATTTTTTTTTTTTAAAAGTTGGGGATTGGGAAAAACCCGAACCTAAAAGTACAAAAGAAAAGAAAAAAAAATAAACAAAGAAAACAAAAACAATCAAACAATCCTAAGATGGTTGATAACACTTGGGAAGTTGCACTTGTCGTTTTGAAGAACGAGTACCAACTCGAAAATAAGTTTTTGAAGAAAGCTGCATATGTGGCTCAATATGAGTTGGACTATATTTTTTCTTCCGGCTTACCACTGTATTCCACCCATCAAGATCAGATTGTGGCTCACGTAACTCTTTCGAAAGGTCAATTTGTCATTCAATCTGAATATTTTTATTTGAGCACCACGATTGTTCAAATTTCTCTGTGTCAATCTCCTCTAGGTCCGAATAAGATCCGAATTGATCTGCCCAAGAAACTCACTTTGCTTTCCCTTTTGGACTATCCATAACTTGTTGCAGAATAGGGAAATCATATGAGACTCGGAGAGCTCTTATATTCAATGGAGGACTATGCAGAATTGCAGCGTTAGGATGTACCACAATATCCTTATAGCCGATTACGATGCCTTCTCGCTCAATATCCTTATGGCCTAAGGCGGTGTATTTATTGTCATCCAAATTTTCCAAAACATCAAATCTATTGTTTGAATGTGTTGGCCCTAACAAGAACAGAATCACCTAGAGGGGGGTGAATAGGTGTCTAAGTTGTAAACTGAAGTTTTCTAAGTTTTTTAAGAAACTTAAATCTCAGCGTCAAATTTCCTCAGAGTCAGAAGCTAGCTTAAGAAAGTTGCTTCTGAGGGAAATTCTGCCTAAACACAGTTAGACTGTTTTCAGCAACAGAAGTTCTGATTTGAGAGCTTCTGGACAGTCTTCTGAACAAAGACAATGATACTTTTAGAGAAAATCTGTTTCAGCACTAAATATGAACAAGTACACAGAAGCAATAATAACAAGTATAAGAGGGAGAAAGAAGTTCAGGAGGTCCTGATTGAACAATTCGATTTATCCAAGTTCGCCACAGAAGTCCTGTGACTACGTCTTGTCCCCTGAGGTCGCAGCCTACAGAGATTTTATAAATCCACTATTCAGAACTTTTATGGCAAGTTCAGAAGCTCCTTTACATCAACAGAACTTAAGCTAATTTCTCACTTAGTTCTGACTAGCCTAAAAAGAGTTAAAGGATTTCCACCAGAACAAACAATACTCTGTTTTCTGGATTTCTCACCCAACTCTAATCTCAACTAGATTTCTCTCTTTAAATCTAACTGAAGATCACAAACGATCTTAGTTTACAAGATTCCTATTATGAACTTGTTTTTCTTCACTCTCTCACTTCAACTAAGACTATGCTAAGAAAGTTTGAGAATGGAAAAGAATGCTCTGTTTTCCTTGTTAAAACAGTGCGTTGAGATTTTGCTCGATGATCACGCGTATGTTGATGCTTTGGAGCTTGGCTACTATTTATAGTGTATGAAGATGACCGTTGGTGAGTTTGAATCTTCAAAGGAGATGACAACAGTTGTTGTAGCCGTTAGTTTGTCAAATCTTCAAACGGTCTTCAAACACTTTGATTCCGTTATCCTTGTTCTTTAACTAAATCCGGTAAGTGATTTGAAATCAAGGATGAGGATGACAGAATCATTCTTCAATTAGATCAACAAAGGGTAGACAAGGAAATTCCGGTTTCTCTTGAACAGACAAGCGCGCTCCATCAAAACAGCTTTTTGAACTTTTGGCGCCTTACATTGAATGCAAGTGTAAGAGCATTAAATGCTCAAACAAACCCGTGACTAAGCTTTCAGAAGCTTATTTCCAGTTGTCTAGACTTCTGATCAAATTGGCATAACTTCTGATTGCAGAGAACTTCTGAGGAGAGCTTTAGCAGACTTCGCCTTCAGAGCGGAGTATCCAGCTTCTGAGTTATTGAAACTCTGACTACAGCAAACTGATCTTCTGAGTTCTTTAGGCAATCCAGAAATGATTCATTCAGCACCTGCTGAGCATCTTACACATAGACTAAGAATAAAAAATTATTAGTCAATAGAAAACTATATGTAAGGTACTGTTGAGTTTTCATCTTCTGAAACGTTTGAACATAATCAAAATACTTAGGGTTCATCATTCTCCCCCATTTTCGTTATGGACAAACCGTGGTCAGAAGGAAAAGAAAACATGAGGATTAGAAAGTGACTTCCTGATGCAAATGATTCATTACTTCTGAGTAAATTAACTCCCCCATTTTAGTGTAAATGGTGAACTTCAGCAATCTGTATAAACTTAATAAGACTTAAGATCAAGTTGTTAGATTTTAAAAGAAGTGTAGTTTACTAAGTTAAGAAGCAACATAAGCAAAAATAAGAAGTTAGATATGCAAGAGAATATAGAAAAGGTTCAGTGTATATAAAATCAATCAGGAGACAACAAAAGAAACAAAATAATCAGAAGGGCAAGTCCTAAGACAAAGACTACCCAACCCAGAACCTAGCTAAGAAGCTTGAGTCCTATAGATTACATGTTCCTAGGTTTCTTCTGAGGAGGAGGAACAACACTGGAACCTTCAGCACCACTAGCTCTCTTCTGACCAGACTTCTCCCCCGTTTGACCAGAACCAAGAGCAACACCAAGAGCACCCTGAGACTTCAACTTTTGCTGAACATTCAGAGAAGTCTGATATTGCTGAGGAGTTGGTCTCACAGTATTGATCATATCCATTCGTCTTCTGAAGTCATCATCAATGGTCTTCATATGATCAAAGGTCTGACCAGACATAGGTCGCTGTTTCTGAACATCATCCAGAAGGAGCTTGATCAACCTGTTGTTAGCATACACAGCAGCAGTGAGATGCTCATTCTGAATATAAGTCTGTCCTCGAACAAACCTATAGCAGTTGTGAAGAGTCTTTTCTTGTTCACGTGCTTGAGTGTGCATAACCTTCAGAAGTTCAGTGAGCTCAGCAATCTGTGCATTCTGAGCAGTAACAGCAGACTCAATGTTGGAGAGTCGATTGTTGAGATCAAGAGTGATGTCATATACAATCTTGGCAGCTCCTGAAGATGAAGAACCTTGAGCAGAAGATTTCACTTCTCTCAGAATGTGATTTGCAGTACTTTGCAGGTCTTCAATCTTACTAGGGAGCATCTTCTCATGAGCCTCATAATGCTCGTTTGCTTCCTTGACTTCTTCAGTCAATATCTCCAAATTCTCATTGACCTTCTGAGAAGAAGCAAGAGCAATATTGTCCAGAGAGGGGAGAGTCAGAGCTAATTCCCTTAATTTGTACAGCTCATCATATGTGGCTAGATGAAGTGTAGAAAGATTGCGTATATACACAGAAGGATCCTGCATTTGGAGCATGGTCATGAGCTGCAGGTTCTGAGCTTTCAAAGAATGTAATTCTTGCAGCACAATGCCCTGAGCATACATGTCAGCAGCAGAATTCCTTTGCCCTATACCAGCAAATCTATTCAGCAATTCATCTGAGCCACTCTGACCCATTCTTCTCAACTCTTCAACACTAGGGGCACCTCCAGCTTCGGAAATACCAGAAGCTCTGCCCATGAATCCAAAACTTCCAAATCTGTTATTCAGATCTTCCCGATTCAAGTGTTTGCGTAGGAAGTCATAGTTAGATGACAACCCAGCAAAGCACGAAGTAGTGGAGGAGGTAGTTAAGGGATCACACACAGGAGGTGTATGTCCAGAGGTTGAGAGAGGAGGAATTTGAGTGTTTGAGGAAGGGATGGTATTGGTGGTAGAGGAGGAAATGGTAGGAGAAATGGAAGGTAAAGTAGATGGCAGTGAGAAAGATGGAGCAGTAAATCCAATTGATGGATTTACAGAGGAAGTAGGTAAGGAGGAGGTAATGGATGTGGCTATGGAATCAGTGAAGATGGGAGCAGAATTTAGATTCACTTCTGAAAAGGATCCAGAAGGAGGAATGATTGGAGGAGATACATCCTCAGAAGTTGAAGTTGTAGGAGGAATGGAAGTGAGAGAATCACTAACTTCTGTGACAGAAGGTAGTGAGGGAGATGGATGAGGAGTATGAGGAGATGGATGAGGAGAATGAGGTGGAGATGGAATAACCTGTTCAGAGACGTTTGGATCAAAGGTTGAAATGGGCTCAGCATATAAATGAGCCATTCTGAACAGCGTCTCAGAAGCATCTCTTTCACCAGGATTTCTCCCTTGACCCAGAAGAACATTATCTAGAAAATCATCAGTGTCGATGTTTTCAGCAAAGTTCATAGCATCCTGAATGATAGTATCAGGCTCTTGATCACTATCCTCAGTCAGTTCTTCAATAACAGGAGCATCAGCATCCTTCTCACCAGACATATCCATCATGTCTTCTTCATCAACCAAGTCCTCTTTTTCAGGAATTGATTCTTCCAGTTCAGTACTCGAAGCAACAGAGAAGTCCTTTTTGATCAGAGACCTTCTCTTTGCTGACATCTTCTTCTTTGGGATTCTTCTGGAGAGAGGAATATCTTCAGAGTCATCATCCTCTTCAGTAGCCTTTGAGCTAATCCGAGTGGAGAGAGAGACATTCTCAAGCTCTTCTCCTTCCTCTGAAGCCTCAACATTCTTTGAGAACTCCACATTCTCAAGTTCAGCAGCACATGCAATGATTCTTGCATCAGCCTTGGCCTTTGCAACAATTTCTCTTTCAGCTGCTAACTTGTCTTCTGCTTCCTTCTGTTTTCTCTTCTTATCAGCAAGAGCCACAACTCTTGCAACCTTCTCAGCTTCAGCAGCCTTCTTTCTTTCAGCAAGGCGTGCTTCCTCAGCATCCTGAGCTTCCTTCTCAGGAACATCCTTAGGTTTCTCAGCAACGATCTTCCCAGAGGGTTCAACACTGATTGTTGTTTGAACCATTGTGGGAAGAGGTTCTGAGACAACCACCTTCTCAACAGTCAGGACCAACTTACTTGATCCCTTCTTTCCCTTGCCCTTTTTGGCAACATTCTTTCCTTTCTGAACAGATGCATCCACAATTTCCTTCTGAGCAATACTCACAGAGGAGCCCTTCTCAATCTTCTTTGGAGTCACACCAAAACTCAGGTTCCTGAAGGTGTGCATCTTCAGAACCGTGCTCCTACTGGTAACACCTTCTCCTGAAACAACAACAGAAGCTGCCTCAAACAACCTCGTCAGGAGTGAGCCATATGCCAATGCGCTCACGGTCGTTACATTCTTCATCTGCCTTATCAGCATGGCAGGCAAATTAATCTTCTTCTGGTTGACCAGATGCCACATAAAAACTCGTTCTCTGTTGGAAACACAATTGACTCCTCCAGCCTTTGGAAGAAAGACATTTGTAGTCAAATAATGTGCCCACCTCTGGTGCTGAGTCAACCAGGTGGCATATGTTTCCTTGGCACTCAGATCTGGCCTAGCCCAGTTGGCTTCTGAAAACCCTTCTGCTGAACCATCATCTCCAATGATGATTCCTTCATCATCAATCCCTATCACTTGAGAAATGGAAGCCCTGCTGACTTCGATCTCAACTTCCCCAACCACAGAATGAAGAACGTCCTCCTCATTAGAAAAGAAATGGAGGTTCTTATAGAATTCTGTAACTAACTTAGGATAAATGAATTCTTCGAGAGAAACGAAAGAATTCCAGTTTTGAGCGCTAAGCCAGTGAGAGATTGGTTCAGTCGATTTGACAACATCATCTAGGAACCTAGAGGTGAAAACCCTAGATTCACTAACTTTCTTTCGTGATTCATCAGAGAAGATGTGTGTGACAGTGATTTCTTGAGCCATTTTGAAGAAATGCGAAATTAGGTTAAGATTTTTAGAGAGAAGAGAACACAGAAAAATCTATGGAAGTTCTAATGGCAAAGAAAATGAGAGTAAAAAGTTCTAAGTATGGAAATCCCTTATTTATACCCAAACACAGAAACCGTTCCAATTCAAAAAGCAAATACACACCGTTTAAAAGGGAACAGATAACCGTTAACCACAGAACAGCGCCGTAATAAGGAGTAAATAACGCATGCTTTCAAGTCAAATCATGATTAGAATTTATTATAACTAAATTATCTTAAACGATCAAACTCTTAAGATATTCAGAAATAATTATTCTAAGTTATTGAAGAGGATAAGTCATACCAATGCCTTCTCGTAAGTTGCTGAAAGCCATACCAGCCAGAGGCTTAGTGAACATGTCAGCAAGGTTTTCTTCAGAGGGAACATGAGTAATGATAATATCCTTCTTCAGAACATGATCTCTCAGAAAGTGATGCCTAATATGAACATGCTTCATCCTGCTGTGCTGAATAGGATTCTTTGAAAGATCAATAGCACTCTTGTTATCACAATAGATTGTAATTGTTCCAGGGATGACTCCATAGTCAGCAATTTGTTGCTTTATCCAGAGCATCTGAGAAACACAACTTCCAGCAGCAACATACTCAGCTTCAGCAGTTGAGAGAGCCACAGAGGTTTGCTTCTTGCTATGCCAGGAGACTAGGCACTCCCCCAGAAAATGACAACCACCAGAAGTGCTGACCCTTTTCAATTTATCTCTACCATAGTCAGAGTCTGTGTATCCTATAGGAGTGAAATCAGAACTACAGGGATACCACAAACCAGCTTCTGGTGTGCCTTTAAGATATCTGAGAATTCTTTTGACAGCAACATCATGAATTTCTCTTGGCTTTGACTGATATCTAGCACAAAAACACACAGCAAAATGTATATCTGGCCTGCTGGCTGTTAGGTATAAAAGAGAGCCAATCATACCTCTGTAGGTTTTTATATCTACAGGTTTACCAGCTTTCTCTTCATCATCAATGTCTTTGCTGACATCCATTGGAATATCAACAGCATTAGAGTCCATCATGCCAAATTTCTTCAGCACTTCTCTAGTGTACTTGGCTTGATTGATAAACACACCATCATTACTTTGCTTGATCTGAAGTCCTAAGAAGAAGGTTAATTCTCCCATCATAGACATTTCAAACTCAGCCTTCATGTGGTCACTGAACTCTCTGCACAAAGATTCATTAGTAGCACCAAATATAATATCATCAACATATACCTGAGCTATAAGGATATCTTTGTTCTTCTTCAGAGTGAACAGAGTTGTATCAACACAGCCTCTGACAAATCCCTTAGACAGAAGGAACTTTGTCAGTCTCTCATACCAAGCTCTGGGAGCTTGTTTCAGTCCATACAAGGCTTTCTTTAGCTTGTACACATGATCAGGAAACTTAGGATCTTCAAAACCAGGAGGTTGAGATACATAGACTTCCTCATCAATGTAACCATTCAAGAATGCACTTTTCACATCCATTTGAAAGAGCTTAAAACCTTTGTATGATGCAAAAGCACATAAGATTCTAATGGCTTCTAATCTTGCAACAGGAGCAAAAGTTTCACCATAATCTATGCCTTCTTGCTGACTGTAACCTTGAGCAACAAGTCTTGCCTTGTTCCTCACAACATTTCCAAATTCATCAAGCTTGTTCTTCAGAACCCATCTAGTTCCAACAACCTTTATGTTGTTAGGTCTGGGAACCAAAGTCCAAACTTCTGACCTTTTGAACTGGTCAAGTTCTTCTTGCATTGCCATCAACCAGGAGTCATCATCAGCAGCTTCATAGAAGTCCTTGGGTTCCAGAAGTGACACAAAAGCCACATTCCCCATGTATCTTCTGAGCTGAGCTCTGGTCATGACAGGATTATGAACAGAGTCAATTATGTTCTCTAAGGAATGATTCCTATGAGCTCTAACTTCTCTTGGTACATCCAATGAGTCTTCTGAAACCTGTTCATCATTTGTTGAATCATATATAGGAGCATCTTCTGGAAGGAAGTTGACTTCTGGAGTAGGATTCTCATCTTGAGCTTGTTCAGCAATAGGAGAATCCACTTCAGCAGCTCTGGGAGAAACATCTTCTTTTTCAACAGGAGATGTAACTTCAGGAGCTTGAACTACATCTTCATCAGGAGCTCTACTATCTGCAGGGTTAGTCTCATCAAACTGTACATGAACAGATTCATCTAAAGTTTGAGTCCTCTTATTAGTCTCATCAAACTGTACATGAACAGATTCATCTAAAGTTTGAGTCCTCTTATTAAAAACCCTATATGCTTTACTATGTGTTGAGTAACCAAGAAAAATGGCCTCATCTGCCTTTGAATCAAACTTTGAAAGATATTCTTTTGTATTCAAAATATAGCATTTACAACCAAAGGTTCTGAAATAACCTATCTTAGGCTTTCGACCTTTCCAGAGTTCATAAGGAGTCTTGTTCAGAATGCTTCTGATTAGCACTCTATTCAGAACATAGCAAGCTGTGTTCACAGCTTCTCCCCAAAAATACTTTGGAAGCCTTCTTTCATTGATCATAGTTCTGGCTATCTCAACCAGAGTTCTATTCTTTCTTTCAACTACCCCATTTTGTTGAGGAGTTCTGGGAGCAGAAAAGTTATGATCAATTCCCTTGGTTTCACAGAATTCTTCAAACATAAAGTTTTTGAATTCTCCACCATTATCACTTCTGATATGGACAACCTTTTCATTCCTTTCATTCTCAAGTTTCTTTATCAGAACTGAGAAACATCCAAGTGACTCATCTTTGCTAGACAGCAAGATGACCCAAGTGAATCTTGAATAGTCATCTACAATGACAAAGGCATACTTCTTTCCACCCATGCTCATTCGTTGAACAGGACCAAAAAGATCCATATGAAGTAATTCCAAAGGTCTTTTAGTTGAAATGACTTTTTTAGTTTTAAAAGAGCTTCTGGATTGTTTACCAGATTGGCAAGCATTGCATAAATGGTTCTTTTTAAAACTAATTTCGGGCAGACCCTCAACCAATTGATTTCTAGCTACTTTGGCCAGAAGATCCATGCTAACATGAGCAAGTCTTCTATGCCAGAGCCAGGAGGTATCCTCTTTGGACATCAAGCATATATTTTTGCAAAGATTCTCAAGGTTCAGCATGAAAACATTTTCAACTCTAGGAGCAGTTAGAATAACTTCCCTTGACTTACTGTCCAAGATTTTACATCCAGAGGAGCTGAAGACAACATCTCTACCTTTATCACACAGTTGTGCAACACTGAGGAGATTGAACTTCAGACCTCTGACTAGGGAGACATCTTCGATCGGAGGGTTGGTTCCTATGGATCCAGAACCAAGTATCCTTCCTTTCTGAGCATCTCCAAAGCTGACTTTTCCACCTCTTTTAGGATCAAATGTGATGAATGCTTTTTCATCACCTGTCATATGCCTTGAGCACCCACTGTCAATGTACCACAGCTTTGACATTGATGGAGCACTCAGAGCCACCTGCAACACAATCAATTAGTGACAGGTACCCAATCCTTATTGGGTCCTTCAGAGTTAGATTTCTCTTCAGCAGGTTTTAATGATATCTCAGATTGCAAGAGATTTTTAATATGATACTTGCAATCCTTTAACCAGTGACCATCACTCTTGCAAAGCTTGCAAAAGGGGGGGTTCTTGGATCTTTCCCTTTGCTTCCTGGGAGATTTCTTCTTCTTCTGAGAAGGTCCAACATCTTCAGAGGCTAAGATAGCACTCTCAGAGGTACCAACATCAGGAGGAGAGGCTATCTCTTTCAGAAGAGAGGGAGTGACAGGTTTCTTCTTCTTCTGGGGTTTATCACTTCCCAGAGGCAGTTTTTCCTTGCCTTTGGCTTTAGAGCCATTAGCAGGAGTGCTGAACTGTTTACACAGTTTTTCTTCTAACACTTTCATGTCAGAGAAAACTTGAGTAAACCTAAGAAACTTGTCAGCCTCACTCTTGTCCAATTTCCTTTTCAGGTACTTGAACATACTGTAGAGTTCTTCAAGAGAATCAAAGATATTTTGTTCAGAAGATATGTTTACCTCAGAGTCATAGGTAGCTTCAGGAGGTGCGGAAGTTTCTCCTGTGACACCTTCAGAGGTTGGCTCATCAATAGCCATAAAACAAATCTGAGCTTGCTCTTCCTTTTCTTCAGGATCACTGCTGGTCTCAGAGTCTGACCAAGCAGCCAGCATAGCTTTCTTGAACTTCTTCTTATCTTTCTTCAGCTCCGGACAGTTAGGCTTAATGTGTCCCGGTTGCTGACATCCATAGCACACAATCGGCTTGTTTGGATCTCTCTTGAACTTTTCACCAGAATCAGGAGTTTTCTTGTCAAAGCTCCTGAAAGGCTTCTTGTAGTTTCCACCTCTGCCTTTTCTAAAGGCCTTCTTGAACTTCCTGGTCAGCATAGCCAGTTCCTCATCTTCAGAGGATTCATCAGAAGATTCTACTTTAAGGACTACTCTTTTTCCTTCTGACCTTTCTCTCAGGTCATGATTCTTGATTGCCATCTCATGAGTAATCAATGAGCCAATGAGTTCATCATACTCATAGAAGCTTAAGTCCTGAACTTCTTCAATAGCAGTCTTCTTGGCTTGCCACGACCTTGGTAAGCTTCTGAGGATCTTCCTTACTTTTTCAGATTCTTCAATATCCTTTCCCAAACTCTTTAAGTCATTGACAATCTTGGTGAATCTAGAATTCATACTTGAGATGGATTCTTTGTCAAGCATTTCAAATAACTCGTAGTCTCTCATCAGCTGATTGACTTTAGATTGCTTCACTTTTCCTGTTCCTTCGTAAGTGACTTCTAGCTTGTTCCAAATATCCTTTGCTGTTTCACAAGAAGACACTTTGTTATACTCAGTAGCAGAAAGTGCACAATGCAGCATATTTATTGCTGAAGCATTCGTTTGGAGTTTTTTAAGGATTTCATCTGTATATTCCACTTGAGGGATAACAACATGTCCTAAACCAGCTTCCATCCTAGTTGGGATGAAGTCACCATTAGTGATAACTATCTAGGCACTCATGTTCTGAGCTTGGATGAAATACATCATTCTCTTTTTCCAGTAAGAGTAGTTATCACCATTAAATAGTGGAGGTCTAGTTGTGGAAGAACCCTCTGGAACAATGAAATGAGAGGAATTCTCAGGTTGGTGTCTACTAGCCATCTCTATTGATTCTGATAGGATCTTACACTTAGATTGTTAGATCTTTAGTAAATATACGAAGTGACCTTCGCTCTGATACCACTTGTTGGCCCTAACAAGAACAGAATCACCTAGAGGGGGGTGAATAGGTGTCTAAGTTGTAAACTGAAGTTTTCTAAGTTTTTTAAGAAACTTAAATCTCAGCGTCAAATTTCCTCAGAGTCAGAAGCTAGCTTAAGAAAGTTGCTTCTGAGGGAAATTCTGCCTAAACACAGTTAGACTGTTTTCAGCAACAGAAGTTCTGATTTGAGAGCTTCTGGACAGTCTTCTGAACAAAGACAATGATACTTTTAGAGAAAATCTGTTTCAGCACTAAATATGAACAAGTACACAGAAGCAATAATAACAAGTATAAGAGGGAGAAAGAAGTTCAGGAGGTCCTGATTGAACAATTCGATTTATCCAAGTTCGCCACAGAAGTCCTGTGACTACGTCTTGTCCCCTGAGGTCGCAGCCTACAGAGATTTTATAAATCCACTATTCAGAACTTTTATGGCAAGTTCAGAAGCTCCTTTACATCAACAGAACTTAAGCTAATTTCTCACTTAGTTCTGACTAGCCTAAAAAGAGTTAAAGGATTTCCACCAGAACAAACAATACTCTGTTTTCTGGATTTCTCACCCAACTCTAATCTCAACTAGATTTCTCTCTTTAAATCTAACTGAAGATCACAAACGATCTTAGTTTACAAGATTCCTATTATGAACTTGTTTTTCTTCACTCTCTCACTTCAACTAAGACTATGCTAAGAAAGTTTGAGAATGGAAAAGAATGCTCTGTTTTCCTTGTTAAAACAGTGCGTTGAGATTTTGCTCGATGATCACGCGTATGTTGATGCTTTGGAGCTTGGCTACTATTTATAGTGTATGAAGATGACCGTTGGTGAGTTTGAATCTTCAAAGGAGATGACAACAGTTGTTGTAGCCGTTAGTTTGTCAAATCTTCAAACGGTCTTCAAACACTTTGATTCCGTTATCCTTGTTCTTTAACTAAATCCGGTAAGTGATTTGAAATCAAGGATGAGGATGACAGAATCATTCTTCAATTAGATCAACAAAGGGTAGACAAGGAAATTCCGGTTTCTCTTGAACAGACAAGCGCGCTCCATCAAAACAGCTTTTTGAACTTTTGGCGCCTTACATTGAATGCAAGTGTCAGAGCATTAAATGCTCAAACAAACCCGTGACTAAGCTTTCAGAAGCTTATTTCCAGTTGTCTAGACTTCTGATCAAATTGGCATAACTTCTGATTGCAGAGAACTTCTGAGGAGAGCTTTAGCAGACTTCGCCTTCAGAGCGGAGTATCCAGCTTCTGAGTTATTGAAACTCTGACTACAGCAAACTGATCTTCTGAGTTCTTTAGGCAATCCAGAAATGATTCATTCAGCACCTGCTGAGCATCTTACACATAGACTAAGAATAAAAAATTATTAGTCAATAGAAAACTATATGTAAGGTACTGTTGAGTTTTCATCTTCTGAAACGTTTGAACATAATCAAAATACTTAGGGTTCATCAGAATGCTCTTTCAATTGAACCCTATCCGGAGTATTTGCAGCAAACGTTCCCGCCGATGAGTCCCTCGTTATTTCCCCATGCAGGTTTCTATTCAGAAAATCCCTTCTTTTCGGAATGGGTGAAAGCTTTCTTTGCCAAACCTTTGTGGTCATATCTCTTCATCTTGTAGAAATAATCTCAATTTCTTTCTTATTTTTTGTACCTAGATACCTAGATTACGCCTGCAATTTGCAGTTGTATGCCCTACAGATTTACATAACGAGCAAAGTGCAGGAGGATTTTCATATTCTACAAACACCCAATGCAAATGATCATTCGTGTCTACTCGGGATTTATCCTGGGCTGCTTTAGATTAGTCGATGTCCACAAGAACTCTAGCATGATGTCCTAATTCACCGTCCAATGTAGCTTTATCAAAACGAACCAGAACTCCGATCGCCGATGTTATTCCTATGAGAATTTTCTTATCCCAAAACTCCCACGGTAAATTGTAGAAACGAACCCACACCTGCGCAGTAGTCGATTTATGACTATTCAGATCAAAACCCGGTGTCCATGGAGTTAATTCAGTATCCCCGGCTTTAAGAAAACTGCACCATAACTCCAAACGACCTGAAGATCCTCTGCCGAAGGCATAATTATGTGGTAAAAGCCCTTCCCAAGAGAAATTAGCTTCCAATTCTGATTCCGACCCGATAATTTGCAAAGTTTCAATTTTAAATCTTGTTGTTTCCATGAGATATCTCCTTTGGCGAGAGTAATTCGACCAATGACTGAGTGCTTACATTCCGTAACTCGAGCCTCATAAAGAGACTGTGGAATCCTGACAGCCTTGAATACACCTTCATCTCAGATAACAACCTTTTCATTAGGATTTAAGGCTAAAGTATTAGATTTTGATTCAAATCCAATTAGGGCATCAGTAAAAGAAGAAGATTTCGATGGAGCAAAGAGAGAATCAGAAATAAGGGAAGATTTTGCTCCGTTTAGATATAATTTTACAGACCAGCCGACAATAGTAGTCGTAGGCAGCAAACTAGGGTTTTCAAACTCCCAAAGGTCCATCCCCCTACATTCCTGAAAACTCTGTTAACAGTCAAAAAAGATAAACTAATTTTTATTATGTGGTCCGTCCATTATTTTGTTTAGAGTTAGGATTAGGGTTAAATTTGAACAGTTAATCACTTAATTTAATTATTATTAGAAACTATTAAATCAAGTGATTAACTGTTCAAATCTAAACATTTTCATTTACTAATGGACTCATGACAAGATAGCTTGCTGTATATGTTTTAATTTTAATGAGCATTTAAAGAGAATGAAAAAACTTGGCGTTTCTTGACGATTTCAATAACTTTGGGTGAATTGACATTTTCATATTAATTTAATTTCAACACATCGTATATATCTCCTAATCATTTATTTATTTTCTATCAAATTAAGCGTGCACATACCTAATTTTAGACATCCAATCAATTAAAAGAAGTGTTTATTTTATTCTGAAATTACTGAATTTATATCAAAATAACATGCTTACACTCTTCATTTATATGAAGCTACATTTTTAAGTGTTGTACGATCACGTGACTTAAATAATTCGAAGTCAGTTTAGGCTTATATGTGTCAACAATAACCATAATAATAATTATAGGAGCTTAATACTTTTGTAGCTCCTTAAATTTGTCTATTTTTTTCATTTAGCTCCCTCAATTTAAGGAACAACTTATTAGTCATTTGAACTTGTAACTTTTTTCTATTTAGTTTGCTCAACTTGTCAAATGTGACACAATTCGCCAATTTTGTGCTGACGTGATATAAATTTATTATTGTCACTTATATGACATGCATTATATCTTGTTAGCAAAAAGGAGCAAAATATGTTACATTTGTCAAGTTGAAGGAGCTAAATGTAAAAAAATACGAATTCAGGGGGTAATAAGTCTACTCTTAAATTGGGACAACTAATTGAAAAATTGGATAAAGTTTAGTTTAGAGGGCGGCGCATTCTTTAAATAAAAAATTAAAATAGAAGTGGTCATGCGTGTTTTGTTTGAAGTGGCCATAGCCCATACGTGTTTGACAAAATTGTGAACCTTTTTACTTTTCTGGTAACGCCACCCAATTACAGGGTGAAACATGTAGAGAAAAAAAAAACAAAAACTGAGAAGAAACATCATCATCTGCTCTTTAATTTATTATTTTTGGAAGTAAATGGAAGAGATTGTTTGTTTGTGCAATTAACATGGTGGAAAAAATGGGTACAGTTTGTTCAATTACCAATTTTGGTTCAACTTGATGGAAGTGAAATAGTAAATAATAATATAGAAAGGTTTGTTCAATTAATTTGTAGGTTCTGACATATGTCTATCTATATCTGCATGAGTTTTGTGCCACACGAAATATGAGGTCTCAGAGTCGATTTCATCTTCAAGTTGCTCAGCAGCCCCAACATTAATTATATCATGGGCGGCCGGGGTGTGGACCTTACTATGTTCAGAGCAGCTGAAACACAGACTCTCTTTCATTTATAGACCATACTTTTTACTGCAAGGGAATACAAAACTGGGTCACCTTAATTAATGTTTTATATAGTAGAAATGGGTCAGTTTGATTGGCGGTCATAGTAGAAATTTTCATTCATTTCTACTCCTTCCGTGTACGCAAGTATTTACAACGATTAAGTGACCCATTTTGATAACTTCACATTAACAAAACAGGAAGCTGTGAAGCACGTGTAATTGTGAGGTCCCAAAGTCATTAATCTGTCTTTTAATAACTCAGCTGACTTAAGAGTGAGGAGGGGACCCTCATTAAAAGGGAGTATGTTAAATTAAACAGTGTGTTTCGCAAAATGTTAGGGATCTTTAAATTATTCACCTTAACTTTTATCTGTTGTATATGGCTCATAATATACATGAGAGCTTTTGACGGAGTAGAGCGATTGGAGCCGAAGGCTTGGAGGACACGTTCGGATTAGTGGGTCGGAGTGCGGGGGAGGATTCCCCGCGGTATGAATTAGGAAGAATTCTAATTAAGAAGAATCCTTAATGAAGAAGATTCTAATTAGGAAGGATTCTGGTTCTCCTAGTCACTTAAGAATTCGAATTCCCTATTATAAATACATGTAATCTGTATTAGTTGTACATACTTGATTTATAAAATAAAATCGCTCAATCGCTTTCGGATAAAGCAAATCTTTGAGTCGTTTTCTTGTTTTATATTAGGTGTGATTTAGCTTGATTGTCAACATTATCCGATAATGAATAAAACCACCTCATCACCGTTATTGTTGACTAGTTTAGCTAGCTAATGGCTTTATACAAATCTATCTTATAAGACATCATTTTGGCTGGCTATAAATAAGGGAGGGAGTTTGATAAGGTGGTCATATAGTTATATTATCCTTTAAAGCAAGCAAGCAAGAAAGAATTAGCTAGGAAGATGAAGTCACCTACTGTGATCACATGTAGTGCTGCTGTGATGGCTGTGGTGGTGGTGATAATGCAGCTGCATGTCCCTCTAGCTCAGGCCGACAGCTTCTCATGCGCAGGATCTTCTCTGTGCAGGGGGCTGGCGCAGAGTGACTGTGATGCTGCTAGACGCCAGATACAGCCCAACAACCGGTACTTCACTGGTGGAAACAAAGGATCCACAGGGGTTTGCTCAGGCCGCTGCGGACTCTTCGTATCCGGTTCCAACTGTGACCTCACCGGCAACGAGATGATAACTGCCTTTAACGAACTCCGTTCTCAGAACTGTCAAAAATGTGGTGTCAAGACTTACAATGATGGCTGCAAGTTCAAAGCCGACTATGTCACTGGTTGCTAAGTGTGCATTGCTATATATATCTATCTACCTCTACCTCTACCTCTCATGTTCATCAATAAATTAAAACGTATGATATAATATAATAAAGTACACGCCTTCGTGTATTCAGTTCATCCAGTATGTACTAATCATATGTTTAATTTCTCATTTGGAAGCTGTATCCACTTTTATTTTCTTCAATCCATTTAATTCTACTTTCAGTTTTTTTTTTCACTATTTTTTGCCTAAATGAGCTAAGAAATTAACTGGAATTGACTCCCGGCTTAAGGAAAGAAGAGAAGAAGACTATTCTATAACCGGCTTCATCTTCTCATATAACTTGTCTATTTAACTTCAATTTTTTTTTTGGTAACATCTATTTAACTTCATTAATTCCTCTGTTTCACTTCATAATTAATGATAATATTTAAAATACTACTTATACAATTCCGTTCTCCTACTCATAAATGAGTAAATAAAAGTTACTCATTAACCATTAGATCAACTTTTATGTAATTTAAAAGTTACTCATTAACCATTAGATCAACTTTTATGTAATTTAACGATTCAAATTAACTACTACAAAATTAATTAATATGGGGCCATCTTTTTCTAATTTCAATTGAGGTACGGGAATCAGCACCATTTTGTGTTGGTGCATACTATAAAAGACTAAATCAAACTGCCAACTACTATAATTAAAAAAAAAAACAAACTGAACTGAATTACTGTTTGGTTTATTTTTGGTAATTTTTTAAAAAAACTCATGTATTTATAAATTTTGTCAAAATTGTATCTATATTTATTTTTCTGACAAAACAAGAATTGTGTTTATCTTCGTTGCGGAAAATCCATTAACATTGTTAAATGTGATGGCATGTTAATGTGTATTTTGGTCTTAATTTATTGATTATGTTATAAAAAAACTCATTTCCCACGCTTTAAAGTTGTAAACACGTGAATGTTTTGGAATTTACCAATAAATTAAGACCGAAAATTCTTTGCCACATCATCACATTTAACACCGTTAATGGATTTTCCGTTTTTTGGGTAACGGTGATAAACACTATCATCTTTTTGTCAAAATGATAATCACAGACATTATTTTAACAAAATCGGTAAATACAGAAGTTTTTTGGAGAGATTACCGTTTATTTTTTTAGTTCTCGGTTTTCATAATTAAAACTTGAGTGCACGAATATGTTTAGTTTTGTTATTCTTTATTTACTATGAAAAAATTTGAGCACAAGAACATAAAAAAATAAATAAATAAAAAGATAAAGAAAGCTTGAGTACACGAAATATATTCATTTTTATTCATTTTTTACTAACTATGAAAAAATTTGAGTACAAGAACATGAAAGAAATAAATAATTGAAAATAAAAAGAAAACTTATCACTATTAGAAACAATATTTACGGATAGATAGCTGAGAAAGAAACTTCAGAATTGGTGAAGAAAATATGAGAGTTTTAGGAAGAAGGAAAGAAGCTAATGAATTCGGAAAATTTTGAGATTTTTCGTAGGGTTTTGTTGTGTTGTATTGCTTTCATTGGTGGTAGTATTTATAGGCAAATCTTTCGCGAAATTAATCTCGACTACTCTATGAACCTCGTGACCATTAGACTTTGTTGATACTCACCTAGTTTCTAGAAACAATTTTCCGCTAAAAGTTACAGGTAGTTGAAACAAAATTGTTTAGGTACATAACTGCCCCCTTTTATACCCGAATTCATCGTTTAGTCAGGAAAGAAACACAAATAACTCCTTCAATACAACTCCATATTGCCCCCATGAGCAGCCCACGAACTCGTAAGACTCGAGGAAGGAAAAATCTCAAGTTGGACACGCAAAAATCTGAGCACAATATTAGAGCAAAAATCTCAACCTAAAAAAACAGTATTCCAAACCTAAGAAAATAATAAAAATAGGTCACCAAATAACATCTCACCTATTCCAAATACGTTGAATACTTTTGAAGATTTTTTTCTAATAACTAAATAGAATTATTTTATGGTCTAACATATATTATAAACAGTTGGCCGCATCATTATATGGATATCATCATATCGTTTCAAATTCATCAACTTCGGCATGATTCGTGTCACACCAACATATCCTACATGTCGACTCTACTATAAATTCAATAGTGTCTAAACTATTACCATGTAAATATAATCCATTTTGATAGCATCTCATATTTTTAAAATACGCCTTCTACCACTAATTCTCTAGCCTCTTGGCTGCAACTTCCTTTGCAAACTGCCCCAAATGATCCTTTCCCACCACTTATTGCCACATTAGCGTCTTTGTAGGAAAATACTCTACAATCCTCGGTTATAAATGAAGAAAGAAGAAACTATAACGATAAGAAAGGGCATGAAACGAAACGAAATCACTTGTGTTACTGTTACAAGAAGAACAAATTCTCTTCTGATCATGCTTTGCGGACAATGTCTGTGCAATCATACCTCGATCTTTGTCAATCCTGAATTCTTCTAATGGAAGCTAATTTTGCTCCTTGCAAGTGTGATCTAAGAATAGTGTTGTCCTGTCCCACAATTGTAGTCCTCTAAACAGCATTTCCTGCATTCTTTTTCTGACAATATTATCTTATTACATTAGCATTAGCAGTAAAATAGACTTCACCAATAAATAACATAAAACTGAAAGCTATTTTATCTTCCAATTTTCCTTTAATGCACCAAAATATAATTTATATTAGGCAAAACAGCACAAGTGTTCAATAGGAATGATATACAAAACTCAACTACTTCAATATCTACACGCAACGCAAGTGTATGATGGAATCATCCAGATATCACCCTTTCGAACTCAATCTCTTAACTCAAGATAGGTTCAGCAAGCAAAGAGATTCGTTCGAATGAGATATCCAACAACTCGAAGAAGGAAAATGACCCGTTGCTCATCCAGAATTCTTCTAATGGAAGCTAATTTTCTTCTTCAAGTGATCTGAAGATAGTTCTGTCTGTTCTACAATTGTAGTCTTCTAAACAGGATATTATCCACAAGCTAAGCTAGCTCTATTATCTTTGAGTCCTAATTAGCATCTTCTTTCACAATCGCTTATTCAAAAAAAAAATTCACGTTCGCTGTTTTCATTGGTCTGTCATTTTCGAGCATGGATGTCGAAGTAGCTGCTCACAATCTTCAAATGCCACATTTGCCAAGTAGTATTCTGACACTTCCACAACCCACATTAATTGCCAACCTTACCGGCCACTCAACCATCTTTGACAACTCTCCTGTAGGTGGCTTTGCCTCCATTGTGAAGCATGCCTTCAATTCCATTCCTCCCGTTTCTTGCTCCCCGTGCTTCTCCATCTATTTGTGTATACTATTACCTTTATTGCAAAGTCATTAGCAGTAAAGTAGGTTTTAGTAGTAAAGAACACGAAATTGAGAGCTATTTTATCTTCCAGTGCTCCTCAAATGCACAAAACGTAATTTAGTTTTAGGCAAAATAGCTAAGCATTTTCTATGTCTTATTAGTATCATAGAGTACAAAAAAACAACCCTTCTAAGCTTTTGTTGCTGTGTTATTCCTGCTTGTATCCAAGTAACTAACCAGAGAATCAAGTAGTTGTTAAAGATGCAAGGTTTTGCTATAGCAAGATTTGCATCCTTCTCGGTATCAATTATCTCTCCTAAGTGGAAAAAAACATTATAATCTGAAATAATAACAGATTTTGGAAAATACCGTGACAAATAAGCAGAAGCATATGTATAGTATTCATTTTAAACAATTAAAGTTATACTTTCAACAGCCTTAAGATTCTTCACTCATAATCTGAATGCTTCATCAAACATTTTGCATATCTAAACAAAGATTTTACAGCTGAAATAAGTCGATGGAGTAACAAATTGTTGACCATCAGAACAAGGATTCAAAAGTTTCATATCTCAACCAATGATATAATAAAGAGTTTGTTGGCTATGAACTCTTACTAACTGCATATAAACCTCCTACTTCCTGTGAATAAGGACTTACATAATTTTTCATGAACTCTGCATTAGAGATATTTGTAAATATGGCCAAAGACGGTTTTTTCTTAAGCAAATTTTTGCTTTGAAGGGCATTGAGCATTCTAAGTCGGGACTTTAACCTCTTCTCCACACTATAACCAAGCAATGTTGGGTTGCTAGCAATTTAAGAGATATCCTCAAAACTCAGCAGCAACTGTGTTACTTGTTTAATCTTCTTTTCCGATGAACCAAATACTGAAGGCATTCGCCTAAAAGCAACTAAAACATTTTGCTCTGAAAAGCCAAGCTCTCTAAAGACTTGCAACTTCAGCTCCCAATTCTCTCGAGTCATACAACTCATCACCTTAAGAGCTTCCATAAACACCTTAGATTTTCTATCAACGCACGTCTCATCAACTCGTTGAACAATATCCTTTAACTTCACTGGCTTGATAGCGTAAGTCAATGGAGCGCGACAAACATATGTAGCAATCCATGAGGAACAAATACCGCAGCTCTTCAAGTATTCTAAGTTAGGCAGTAATGTCTTATTCAAGTATATATTCTAACTTTTGGCTGCTCTTTGTAGGATGTGACGCCCCGACAGTAATCCCACACTCTCTGGTTTTAGTATTCGCAATGGCTACATTCCGCTCCGTCATCATATAGCCGTCTTCCATGAGTTCCTCGCGAACCAAATGGCCATTTCTTTATCATATCGAACAGCAGCCACAACATGTAGCCCTGTAGCACAAAGACCATTAAACACACCAAGAATAGCGAAAAGGAGAACTATAAAACCACGTGAAGTAACACATAAAAAGTTAATCTCATACTTCAACTACACTCCCAAAATCAATTAAAACATAAGGTAAATACGGGTGCATTTTAAAAGGCGTTATGATCCGGAAATTACTGATCTGGGATTCTTTGCCCTAGCACCAGCTTCAGTTGCAACAGTAACAGGTTGATGTCCAACCGACTTCATGAGGGACTGGTCTTGCTTGCTGCAGACCCTGGAAGCCCCAGTAGGCATTGATCCTCTGGGCATTCTAAGGAGCTACCCGTTATAACAAACTTGCACAATCAATCTCTTTTATCCCCATGGGTTAATTCTTACTCTGCCATCACAAAATCAAAATAAGAGGGGAAGTGAATAGAGAAGTTATTAAATAGTTTCGGTTTATATCCAATAAAAAAGTTTTTTACTCTCTAGTTTCTGGCCTCTAGGTTGGACGCCCGGTATTCAAAACAAGATCAGCATGTTGTAACATTTCTATCTGAAAAAATAGCTCTTATACAACATGTGTTTCGCTCGTCAATGAGAATTAATCGTCACATTCCATGGAAGGCCTTGTCGGAGCTGGAATATTCATAACGGATGATATAGAGAAACATAACAGGAAAAACCAGTGTTTTCATATAATATGACGGTCATCTTTTTAAAAATCTCACAAGCTCATAATCATCATATCAAAATGAAACAACGTTGAAAAGACATGGTGGCAACAAAATCATATAGAGATAAATCTGTTCGATTGAAACAACATCTAATTCCTTTGAATTCTTGATCAGGGAGCATATACGGCTAATTAAGATATAATCAATGAATTTCGATAGACTTAAAACATCAAAATGGAAGGTGAACATTTTGAGTCCTTAGATTGAATGAGCCGGCGTTTGGATAGAATTCAAGTGTGAATAGCAAAAAGGAGAAGAACTCAATCTGGAAGATTTGAGATGAAATCTTGTTTGTATGTTTATTTCTCCTTTTTGCCATCAACAAAAGATGCCATAAAACTTGTACAAATCTTCTTCACAAGAAAAGGAGAACAGAAAAGAGAGTGCCAAAATGAAGCATAGAAATGAGAAATGTATTATTTTGTGTGGCACCACCCACAACACAAGATAAGTTGAAACAACAAGAAACCCGTTGTGTGATGTACAAAATGACAACATGATTTTTTTATTATTTTATTTTTTTTATAATAAATTTGTAAAGGGCAGGATTCGAACTCTAAACTTCACAATCACACACTGACATACTGGTGAGTGTACCAATTGGACTATAATTAATTGGTAATGTGACAACAGAATTGGTAATAAAAGAATTGATAATTATCTGGCTGTGGAATTGAGTTGAGGCCATTCACGTCATTGCTTACATCACAATGTAACGTATAAATAATACTATTGAAATAGAAATAAACTAATGGAAATAAAGATTAGAGAGATATCAAGTGTACCGTAGTTAATAAAGAAAATGAAAAGAAACTAGTTAAGTAACAATAAATAAGTTTAAATATATGAAATCTCATATTTCTAATTTTAAAGGAACATGTAACTTTAATGTAACAATATTCAAATTTAAATAATTTAAGGTAAATTTTTTGAAAAAATTTATGTGATTTCTTATTCGTAAATAAGGGATTACGAGTTTTTTTTTTTTTTTTTTTTTGTTAACAAGTAGTGGTTTCACATTTTTAAATGATATATTTTTTGTATTAATTAACGTTGTATAACTCAATGTTAATGACTTGAAAATGAAAAATTTCAAGAATTAAAGTTGTTTAATCGATCAATTGGTTATAGGTCAATTGGTACACTCACCAATGCATGAGTGGAGATCAGGGCTCAAATCATGCTCCTTACAATTTATCAAAGTTGTTTAACCATATTTACCATTGAATACAATTTCAATTTTCGAAAATCAACTCTTTTGAAAATTTCAAATCTAAATATATCAACTTTCTCACTTTTTGTCAAACATCATCTAAATTATCTCAAAATAAAAAAGTTAAAAAATTAAATTTTTTTGAATATCCGTATTTCTTGAAATATGTCATTTTTTTAAGTTGTCAACGATGATTTTAACCGTGTCAACAAAATGTCATCACTTAACTGAAATTTGAAACCACAATTATTATTTTGACAAAAAGTAAACCTATGAAAATAAAGGAAATCGCAATTTTTTTATAATTTGTCCATAATTGTATGAAGATAAATTGGATCCCAATAACCATTTTGATCAATAACACACATATTCGAATTCAATTTGGCTCCTCATATATTTTAATTTGGAATCAAACATTTGGCTCCAGAATTCTACGGCTCAGACCTCTGTCTTACTTTCAGGCCATCAATTTTCCAGTAATGGTTTTTTTGTTTGACTTGTATTTGCCGGCAGTTGTTATGCTTCTAGTTCTTTCATATTCATTTATTCTCCCATTGAACCTTACATTACAGGTTTATTATAAGCCCGCTTTTTGAGATTTTAGGTTAACATTATTTTCATATGCTCATGTGTAATGTTGTAAAAATAGGCCGCCTTAACCGACTAGGCTCTGAAATTCACATTCACCGAACTGAATATAACCTATTAGCTCGATATAATTAGGTTGGCCGATTTGGACCGATTTGTACTGATTTATGACCGATTTGTCTCGACTTTTGACCGCATCTGTGTCCTAAATCAGTTTATATTCAAAAGTCAACCCTAGGCGCTGAAATTCACATTCACCGAACTTAATTCAATGGTTCATCAAGTCAATTTCAAGGTAATCTTGGTATGTCGTGCTAATTAATGCTTCTCCTTGTGTTTTCTTATTGACAAAAGAATGATTGTATGAAACGGTGCTGACAATGAACTAATGAAAAAGAACTTGAACTATATAATTTAATATATGTAAGTGATTCATATGATATGTGAGAAGTTCCGATTCAAAGGTCAATCAACTAGGAGCATAAATCCAATTCAAGTTTATGTAATTGACAAGAACTATATATTTTGAACAAGTTGTATTCTTTAATTCAGTGTCATTCACCATTGCATTATGCATCCACCTTGCAGGAGACGCCTCAGACCCCCCTACGAAGGGCCACTTTAATGAGGCACTTCCTACACGAGTACCTCAAATGTTTTGCGTGCTTTTGGATTTTTTGGACCTATTGGAAAAGTCATTTAGCTATTTTGAAAGAAAAATAGGAAATACTAATAACAAGAAGGATTTTATACAGAAAATAAATAAGTTAATAATATTTTATCGAAAATAGTGATGTAATTTTAGCGTAAACATCTAATTTCAAGAACCACTTATACTTGAGTAATGTGAATCAAAAGGAAGAGTGAGATTGCAACACATTTCTTTTGGATATAAAATAGTTATTTCTCGCTTAATTAGAAAGTAAAAGCGGCTGATTGGAAAACAAAAATTGCAAGATTACTAAAGCTTTGGTTTTGTTTTTTAGAACTTCAGAGTCTTATAGATTATTTTGCACAAATTCTGTTATTTTGAAGAATTGCTACATTTTATAAACATTTCTGAATTATCTTTTAAAGTTTAATTCATAAATTGGTAATTTGTTTTTTCAAACAAGTTTCCATATATTTAAACCTCGTTTCATGATGTGCCCATCACGTTGTATTATGCCGCTTATAAATTAATCATCTTTTTCAAGGCCGCTTAAAATGCATTCTTTTTATACTTATTTTATATTTTAAAAGATACATGTTATAATTTTAAAATTTATTAAAAAATTATAACTAATGTCTTGTTGTTTCCTATATTTCTTTCGCGGATATTTTTTCCTTTAGTATTGTTTCCTAATGTACGTTTCCGTTTCCTCTAACATATAACTTAACAACGATCTATATTTATTCATTAAACTTCAATATTTTCTCTCTCTTCTTACCCTTTCCTTTTGTGCGTCACCTCATTCTATAAATATGAGCGCCTAGGGTTTTGCATCTAACAACTACACCGCCGCTCATGATGCCCTTCACTCTCCCATTTCTCTCAATTCTTTGGCCGCAACTATCAATTTCGGGTAATCTTTTATTTTCTTCGTTGCTAATTTGTTGTATTTTCTGATCAGCCAGTTCTAGGTTTTCATAGTCACAAAATAATAATGAATTTTAATTTATGTGCCTATAGCTTTTAGATTTTGGCTCTCTTAATTTTTCTTTAATTATTCATTTCTTTTGGCATCGATAGATTTTTCAACATAAAATTTCAATTTAGTTTCGATACGACCAATGTTTGCTTCACAAGTTGGGTTTGAAGTGGTGATGTTTAGACAAGAAAGGATTTGATGAATTAATATGTTGAATCATGATCCAGTTTCATTATTCTTGATGCGTATAAAATCAATTTAGTTTCATGTTTCAATAATATTGTTTTCATATGCAGAATCTTTTCAGTTTCGTGTTTGGATGATTTCATTTTTGCTGTTTCAGGACATTAAGTTCGCAAATAATCATGGAAAGGAGTTTGAAAACTCTTAATGCTAAAAGAGGAAGAAATGGTGGAAGGGAAGTTAGCCACATACTTATTGAATATTCTTTTTGTTGTGTTTTTTCTCGTGAAGTCGATACCTGTTGGAGAAAGCATATCAGAAACATGTACTTATTGATGAAGAAGAAGTCAGTTTCTAGTTTGCTACTTCTAGATCTTGATTTATATTATATATGTTGTTGTCATGTTAGTCTTTACTACTATCTGATGGAAGATCTATTAACTCCTATTAACAAAGAGCTATTAACATCGAGCAAAAAGGTGTGGAAAAACATAACATAAAATCGAGAAATGATGACCTCCTGGTTAGAGCAAGAGCTTGATTCTCTCTGGGTTGGTGTGCGGAAATTCGGACAGGGAAATTGGGAACTAATGCTCAAAGACACCTCTTTGTATTTCTCAAAGCTTAAAACTGTGAAAGATTTGGCACAAAGATGGAAGATAAAGAAACTCAAAATCCTCAACTATGCAACACCTCTTTTGATTTCTACTGATTGGAGGATGAACGTTGTGCCGTTTTCTGAGCATCAGATGCCATGAACTTCTGAAAGCCAGTGACACAGAACCTTCTTCTCGGTGGGATGATCAACATTATGAAGATAAAAAAATCCTTCGAAGCAAGTGTGGATGAGAAAAAAGTCATCAAAATTGAAGACGATGTGTGATCGGAGGCTTGTAGACTGTTTGTTTATAAGCTTCCGATCACACATCGTCTTCAATTTTGTATTTTTGAAAAATGGAAAGGGCCGACTCTGAATGAGCTTAAATGGTAGAAAAAAATAGTAATAAAAAAATGAAATTAAAAAAAATGATCAAAGTCATTACTGTGATTTGGTAATTTTCATGTTTGCTCTCAATTTTTCTTCCAATCTCATATTGTAAGTGAACTGATTCTATTAATGTTATTTTTATCTATAATTTTTCTTTTTATTTTGAGTGTTTCTTACTTAATTTTCCATGCTATACAGTAAAACCTCTATAAATTAATACTCGATAAATTAATAACTCGATAAAACTAATAATTTGTCCAGTCCCAACTTGGGACCAGTGTAAAATTCGACATCAATCGATAAAATAATAAGATAATAACTTTTTTGAAACCCAGTGTATATATATTGGTCCCAACGAAACTATAAATTAATAATCACTATAAACTTCTATATATATGTGATACACTTCAAAATTTTAAGATTGTCTAATTAAAAATGAATCAATATTCATTTATTTTTTATTGAACTTCAAATCTATATTGATTTCGTCTTTAAATCTCTTCATTGCACTTAAGAGTTGGGGGCATTGCTCATATAGCAACAAAAAGTTGTGAAGAGTTGTTGTCGCTTACAATGAACTTGACAAATTCAATTAATTTGTGAATGTAAATTCGTCTAACTAATATATATTGTAATTTGGTTTTTCATCTCTAACTAATATACATTGTAACTAGTATATTAAACTTAAAAATTTAAAAGTCATACGTAAAACCTCTTTAAATTAATAAATTATTAATTTATCGATATAATAATATCTCGTTAAATTAATGAAATATCCCGGTCCCGACATTATTAATTTATAGAGGTTTTACTGTATATGGCATTTTACATGTCGGTACATGAATCTGCATCTTACAGATTTTCTCTAGTTTTTTCAGAATCTGGCTTTTTATGTTTTTGCATGGTCAGTCTCATGAAATCGAATCTATCTTCTTAGTTTATAACCATGAAGGTCTGAGTTTTAGGATTGATTTGTTAAATAGTATCTTTATATTTGAAGAGAATCTGTGAAGCATAAAACTCTGACATCTCAAAGTAAAAGAGAAGTTCAGTTTGGTACATTTTTGAGTTTCTAGTTGAAGGTAAGATGAATCTGGTACATTTAAAAAAGGTTGAAACTTTCGTCTGAGATTGATAGGGTCGAGATGAAAGGTGCTTCTTAAAATGAAAATTCACCTTCCCTTTGACCGTATCTGTAGTGTTTGGTTACTTTTTTTGTAGACAGCTTTCGATCCACTAGTATCAATTAGGAGTTGTATGATTAACATACCTTACTATGATTTGGTGTTTCTAGTTTATTTGAACATGAAATAATTATAAAGCAATTCTTGAATCTCTTCAGGGTTTTCAAAAAGTATGTCATGAATCACATTAGCAAGCTAAACTGTAGTCAATGTGTGCTAATAACAGATGAACCTTGATGTGCACTTTCAATACTCCTCCACAAGCAGTAAATTTGCACCCATTTTTATCAAGAGTGCCCAAATAGATTAGATTTTTTCTCATGTCAGGAACAAAACAAACATTTGTCAATGTTCTCACAATACCATCATACATACAAATTTTTCACGGTTCCAATACCATGAATTTTACATGCAACATCATTACCCATCAAAACAACACCACCAGAAATAAAATTCAACGAACTGAACATTTCCTTATATGAACATATGTGGTATGAACATGCAGAATCGAGTATCCAGTCAGACTCAAATCTATCCCTTTCCCTGGTGACAGTAAAGGCGTCCCCATCACTATCCCCGTCAGCAACACTAGCTTGTGCAATATTTTCAACTTGTTTACCGTTTTCTAGATCATTTTTTCTTTTAAAACAATCAGCCTAATATGCCCCTTTTATCGCAATAATGGCAAGTTAGGTTCTTATGAGACCTAGATTTAGATCTACCTTTGCCTTTGATACTAGTGGAACCTCTTTCGAAAGTTCTGCCACGAACTACAAGACTCTCACCCACAGACTCATTATTTTTAGTCAACTTGTTGTCTATTAGTTCACGTTGTAACAAAGTAGTTTTAACTTCTTCAAACGTAATGTCTTCCCAACAATATAATAAAGTCTCCCTAAAAAACTTATATGACTGTGGCAATGAGCATAACAGAGTAATAGCCAAATCTTCATCATCAATTTCTACGCCAATATTTTGGAGGTCCATAACAACTGCAGAAAATTCATCAACATGAGTTTTAATGGATTTACCCTCAAGCAGACGAAGTTTTTTCAGTCTGCTTTTCAACAAAATTCGGGTTTTCACCGATTTTGTCATGTACAGTGGTTCTAATTTCAGCCAAACTCTAGCTGAACTAGTCTCCTTGGCGACCTCCCTCAGAACCTCGTTCGAGAGACACAAGAATAACGTTGAGAGTGCCTTTTTGTCCATCTGCCTCCACTGCTCCTCCTTCATAGAACTGGGCTTTATCTCAATTCCCATCAGCGCCTCATCCCATCCATTTTGAATGAGAATAGCTCGCATCTTCAGTTGCCATAGATCGAAGTTCGTCGATCTATCAAACTTTTCAATATCAAATTTTGTAGACGAAACCATGTCTCACAAAATAAATTAATTCACTAAAAATAACCGTTAGGTCTGATACCAGTCTGTCAGGGGATTAAGGTTGATTTATGTGAATTAACTCGAACAATTGAAATAGTTGCCGAAAATAAACAACACAAGATTTACGTGTAAAACCCAAAGTGGGAAAAACCACGGGAGATGAGGAGTATTATTTATTGAAGCAATTCATAACAGAGTACAAGAGATTTATGTAACACACACACTCAAGAATAGTCCTAATTCTATAACCCGGTGTTTACCCAATCTCACAATCACTCTCAAATTAACTGATCAATATTATCAGTTAACAAAATATATCTTTGCACTGCCCATACATAAAAAATCTTTGCTGATATTATATAACCTTCTTCACATGATAATAAGCCAAGATAATAATTCATTTGAATTATTCAATGCATGCAAGCAATAAATTTTTTAAACACCATTCATCACTGCATTATCATCATGTTGACTAATCTCCAATGAAGACAAGAGACTATTAATTTGCAAGGGCCATGATCAACCTATCATTTTGATGCAGCCGAAATATTGTCTCCAACTTACACAATTTCACTTTTGATCCACTCAATTTCTTTTACTTCAATTAAAAACTCTTGAATTAATAATTAATATCAACACAAGATAGTGTCAATTACTGTAGGGAAGTCTTGATCAGAGGAGATATTATCCGTGTTCAAATCGAAGATGAGAGCGGGGACACGAGTCCAGTGATTGCCCCAACGTTTTGATAGAATTTCGGTCTGAATAGAGTGTTTTGTTGAGGGTAGGAAGGAGAGGATATGGTGAATGATGGTGAATTTCGGTCGTCTTCCTCTTCCAACTTCCCCCTTTAACTCCCCATTTGATCACTCCAAATTTCACAGATGGGGTTTAGTCCAAAATCCTATTTGTGATCTGTGAAAAAGAAACAATGAGACTATTGAGCATAGGGTTGTACACGTGCCGAGCCGGGCTGAGCCTTGGCATGTTCACGTTTGGTTCGTTAAAAATATATCGAGCTCGAGCCTTAAAAAGCTGTTCAGATTTGGTTCATTTAGTGCTCGTTTGTTCGTGAGCTTTCAAGCCGAGCTTTGGCTTGCTCAGGCTCTGTTCGTTTACGGTCCGACCTTCAAAATTGTGTTCACGAACAGCTCATTTACAGATCGAGCCGAGTCGAGCTCTTCCCGAGCCGAACACCGAGTTTCTCGCTAAGGACTTGGTTCATTTACAACTCTAATTTGAGGATCTCTTTTTTCAATGTCTTATCACTCACACGGTTTGGAAGAATATTGCAGATCATTGTACGGTAATGGCTGTATCTTTTAATTGGAGGCGTCTTGTCAGTTGGATTAGTAGAAAATTTTGAGGAAAAACTGTGTTAGCTCAAATTCGGTGTATTGCTTTTTGTTCTGATGTGTACCACATCTGGTTAGCTCAGAACAAATGTTGTTTTCAAAGGGAGAGTTTTGACCGTAACAAAGTGATTAGGAGTATTGTTTTTTATGTTAGATTGAAAGCTTATGCTTTTAAGAATAATGACCAAGTTAATTGGGAGAGTTGTTGGTAGTGTTTAGCTGGTCTCTTTTTTGTATCAGCGTGGTTTTTTTGTTAGTTTGTATACTCTTCTTGCAACTTTTAAGTTTTGAGTAAAATTTTCTTTAAAATTTTTTTTAAAAAAATAAATTTCAAGAATTACAAGTTTGTTTGATATCATGTTTACCATGAAACCACATTTATAATTTTCGAAAATCATCATTTTCTAATTTTCTCTCTCTAAAAAAGGAAACCACAAGGGTTTTTTGGAATTTACTCTCTAATTTTCTAATTTTCTCTCTCTAAATTTGTTTGACTGAAGTACATTTCGACTAACTAATTGGTCACCAGAAACAGACGGAAGGATGATATCTCGTGCTTTTACGGTGATTTTTAGTGTTATTTTATCGTACTTTATGTCATTTTGAGTCGGATTTAGTCCTAGTTCTTCATGTATTTGTAGTTTTAGGCTATTTCTATGTTTGTTTCAATTTGATCGTTTTTCGTTCATTTTGTTACTTTTCTTTTCTTTTCTCGCACTTGCTTATGGCATGATTAGTGTTTTCAGGAGTTTCTAGGAGCGTTGGAGCTAATTGGGGTGGAGGTTCAGATCCGAGGAGTTTAATTGAAGATTCAGAGCAAAAACCAGAGAATTCGGGTGACATCAACGCCCTGTCTCGCCGAGACACTTGTTGTCTCGCTGAGACATCGTTGGAGGCAGCTTGGACGACCTTTGATATTTCAGGCATAACTTTCTCATACGGACTCCGATTGTGGTGATTCAAGTGGCTCTGGAAAGCTAAGAGGACGTGTGATTTGGACTGGAAAGCGTTCTAAAGCGGGTTCGAAGTTCCGTCGTGGGTCGAAACTCGCCGAGACAACACTTGTCTCGCCGAGATAAATTATTTTAATGACTCACGGGCTTCGATTTTCGTGCAAATAGTGGCCCGTTTCTTCCTAATCCGTCCCAAAAGACTCCTAATCATCCTAGACAAGGGTTTTTTGTAGGGTTCAGAAAGATCAATCAGAGCCACGCAGCAGCGAACTGATTAGTTAAACGGTAATTTCGATCTAACCTGAACCAATTGTCCCATTGATCTTAATTTTTAAACCTCAGTTAAATTTTAACAAAATTGTTATCTTAATCTATGAATTAAGAAAACCTACTTGGATATCCTTTTAAGGATAGACCAAAGCCTTAGATGTTTCTCCTCCTAGTTCACGTGCAAACACGAGCAAGAACCAATACCAGCTACTAGTCGGCTTACTCCAAGAACACGAAGAACGAAGAACAAATTCACTGTAATCCTCTAGGGAGGGGTTCGGTCGAATTGAGCTAATGGGAGGCTAGGGTTTTCAGTTTTCGATCCTAAATAATGAATTGACAATTCATTTATATAGTGCAATTAATTAACTTTCAGTTAATTATTAATTTGACCCCTAATTAATTTAATTTTATCAATTAAACACCGTAGTATTAAATCGATTCAATTAACATCAATTAGGTTAAATTAATATTACACTTTAACCCATAAACAATTAATCTCTTAATTAAATTAACCCGATTAATTAATTAGCCGTTCCAATTATTAATTAACTTGTCACATAACAAATAATTAATACGTTCTTCAAATAATCAATTCATCAATTGATCAATTAATCTTGAAATTAATTAACACAATTCATGTAGCAATTAATCTTCTCGATTACCGTGTTGCACGATTCTGAGGGTCTGAAATCAATAAGCTGTGAATTAACAATTCACTGATCGACAGAGGGTCCTAATAAACCATGTCAATCACATATTGATTACAGATGAATGATATCCGTGTCAGACAGAAAACCCTATATGATGCTCTACTTATCTCTTACCAAAAGCATATCGATTAATTAAGATTGGAACGCGGGTTATGGCGATTTTCTAAATTGTTGTGGGTTCTGGAATGCAGAGGGTTGTGCAGATGCACTGTTTTGGTGAGGATTAGACATCCACTGGTAATTAGGCTTGTTCCAACCAGAGTTGTAGTTGGAAGGGTTGTGCTGGTAAGGACGAGGATTACTGTTGATGTAATCAATATGTTCAGGGTTAGGTTCATTAACAACACAATCCACAGATCTATGGTTTTCACCACAATATGTGCAAACACAGGGTTGTGCAGAAGACACAGCCGCAACAGTTTGAGTACCCATTCGAGCAATCTGCTTAGTAAGTTCAGCCATTTGCATAGCCAATTGTGAAACAGCAGGGATAGAAACAGGACTTGGATCATCAGGTTCATCCTTCTTGTCAAAGTGCCATTTCTAACTTTGAGAAACATCTTCTCAATGAGAGCATACATCGCCGTAGCGGACATAGAATCTGGTTCACCATTAGCAACTGATTCAAAAACACTTTTGTTAGCATTAGTTAAACCATTATAAAACGTTTGCACCTGCATAGATAAAAGAATTTGATGGTTAGGAGCACGTCTTAACAAATCTTTAAATCGTTCCCAAGATTCAGAGAGGGATTCATCAGCTCTTTGCTGAAATTGTGAAACTTCATTCCTAAGCTTAATCAATTGCTTAGGAGGGAAAAATTTGGTCAGAAATTGTTTCTCAAGGGTATCCCAAGAATCAATAGATCGAGGTTGACAGTTTTTCAACCACCACTTAGCACGATCCTTCAAGGTGAAGGGAAACAACTTAAGACGCATACATTCATCCGACACATCCCTGTTCGTTTTAAAATTATTGCACATGTCAATGAAATCATGTATATGGCTATGTGGATCTTCATGAGGCAGTCCACTGTATTGCACAACTGTTTGAAGCATGTGAATCATGGAGGCCTTAATTTCAAAAATATGAGCACCTTCATCAGGCACAACTATAGCAGAGTTGTGTTGATTAGCATCAGGAGCATCAGTGTCCATCTATGGTTTAGCTGGATCCATGTGAACAATTTCAGGTTCAGGTATATTACAATCTAAAATGTTATGGTCAGGTTCAATCTCAATATCCAAGTTCGAGTGATTCTCAACGTTATGACTAAGCGTATTCTCATTGGCTGCCTGGTCTAAATGTTTTTGCAAACGTCTAGCACGACGAGCAGCTCCACTATGTTTCCTACAAGTCTTTTCAATCTTAAGATTAAAGAGAGTCTAGTAACAAGGGGGTTTTTAAAGCAGGAAAAGACAACAAGTAAAGGGAAAGCACGTAAACAAGTTGTAAAAGGCAGATTGGGTGAGAACAGAGTTGTTCTCGAGCACAAGGCTAAGAAAGGGTGTTGTAAAACAATAATAAACGGGCACATGGAATGAGCACAGGGGGTCAGCAAGCACATATATCTTAGATCTAGGTTAAACTTGTTAATACGTGTTAAGTGGTTCCCAAAAGTATCGCTCTCTCACGTTTCCATGACAAGAGTGAATAAAAGATAGATAAAATAGCATTTCTGCGGACTCTTATTTAACTAGCACAGATCTAAGCATCGGAACAGGGTAACTTGGATTTCTCTCTAGTTCCGTACACATTAAGCAAGTTTAGCAGCCATTTCTAGCTAACTGTTTGCCTAATCTTGCAGTCTAGATCTAGATCTTACCTATTTCCTTTCGAAACATAGGCAAATCATGCATATATTAAGGCCTTTAATATATAATGATCTCTTAAGCACAGATCAACAAGTTAACACGTAAAAACAATATTAACAAAGATATTTAGAGCTCCATGCAAATAAAACTACTCACTACTCATAACCTAAGATCTATATAATAAAATGCCAAATAACATCCAAAATAGCTCTTATAATAAAGATTTAAAGGGAAGAAAGCTTCCCTCCTTCAATGGCAATGAATTACCAAGGAAGGAGATGAAGAAACCCAGAAAACCGTAAATAAAAAGAGAGAAAATACAAAAGCTAAAAGGATAAAGATTAAAAGAGTGCTTTTCAAGCAAAGGGGAACATTCCCTTAAATAGACAAACAAAGGGGATGCCCTAATAAATGGCAATCCCCAAAATACCCAGCAAAAGGACAAATGTTCTGACGCAAAACAGAAAGCAAAACAGGTGAGCGTCCTAGTGACGTCACCAGCATGACATGGGTCTTCAAATCCAGCTTTTCTCCCTGGCACAGGCTACTCTCCAAGCACAGACTGCTCCTTTCCCAGCTTAGACTTCCAATTAATTCTTTTCAGCACAAACTTCTCTCAACAAGCGATCAGACCTGCTCCAAAGCATTTATAAGCAAATAATACGAAAAAGAGATAAAAGATGCAAATAAATGCAATGAAACAGCCCTAAAAACTATCAAAATAACCGCACAGTCTGTGCACATCAATCAACCTCGGGACGAAACCACCAGCACTCAGATAAGACTGGTAGGACAAAGTGTCAAACACCATCCGAAGAAAGAGGGCAGAGAACTGAACTGAAGAGGTCACTAAATCCTCGGATCACGCTCGAGGTGCTATGAAAGGTTACTGAGTGCTACGAAAGGTTACTAAATCCTCAGATCACGCTCGAGGTGCTACGAAAGGTTACTAAATCCTCGGATCACGCTAGAGGTGCTATGAAAGGTTACTCAATGCTACAAGAGGTTACTAAATCCTCGGATCACGCTCGAGGTGCTATGAAAGGTTACTGAGTGCTACGAAAGGTTACTAAATCCTCGGATCACGCTCGAGGTGCTATGAAAGGTTACTGAGTGCTACAAAAGGTTACTAAATCCTCGGGTCATGCTCGAGGGAGTGCTACGGAGGTTACCAAATCCTCGGGCTATGCTCGGGGTGCTATAAGAAGTTACGAAAAAAATCCTCGGATCAAACTCGAGGTACCATGGAAGTAGTTGATCGGCCTCACAGTAAGATTATAGAAAACACGACGCCGGAGGCCCAGACTGCAAGAGTTACTCGTGGAAAACAGTTGATCGGCCTTACAATAAGATTATAGAAAACACGACGCCGGAGGCCAAGACTGCAGGTAAGTTCTCTAAACTCACTTTCGAAAACACGAGCACACACGCAGTACGTCTTGCTTCGCTTCATTGAGACTGCCCGACGGGTCTTACAAGATGATGTAATCACCTTAGGCGCTCCCAAAGAAGCGAGGGGTAAACTGTAAGCACTGGTTTTCGAACCCGATGATGAAAGCAATCTATGAGCTCCTCGTCACGCCAGCTGCTCAAATATTGATGCTTATTGGAGAACGGATCACGTTTTCAGGGATATAACCTCTTCCACCCGCTCCTCGGGACCATGAGTATTGTACTTTCATGCTTATGAGAAAATCCTTTTCCACAAAATGATGTACGGTCAAAAACACTATTCACTAGGGACCGTACGGTCACAACACTATTTGTTGTGACCGTACGGTCACATCTCTTCTGACCGTACGGTCACTGCCACGTGGCAGACAGAATCCAATCCTTATCTGCCACGTGGCTGGCGGTCCAATCAGAACGTGACACGTGTACTAAAATCCAAACACCTTGTGGAAAGCCCAGCTCATATCCAAATTTGAATCTGAGACGGGCAAATAAGTGACCGTACAGTCACAAAAAATGGGACCATACGGTCACAAGGAACCCTATAAATACCCCCCGGATTTCTCACTCAATTCACCAACAAACACTCATTCTCCTCTCTCTTTAGCTCGTTCTAAAGCGATTCTTGACCCGATATAAGTTGCCTCTGATAAAGTTGCCTAAGGTTGCCTCTGATACAAGAAAATAATCGCTAGAGTCCGAGCTCGAGAGTCTCTTTTTAGAAATATTCCCAGAAAAGGTCCTCACGACCCCTAAAAATATATTCCCCCTTTATCTAAAGTTCCCAATCCTAGGCATCACTCGCAGCCCCGCTCGAGCTGATTAAGTATTGTTCCTAGCTACTGTTCGGAGGACGCCCTACGCAACTCTGGCCCCCAAGGTTTCTCCCTGAAAAGGTCTCCGTTCTTCAACGAGCATCAGTCCGCGAGCGATCACTGGCACGCGACGAGGGTAAGCTTCTGAGGGTTTTATACCGTGTCACCCGGCGGTTTACTGTCCAAATGTTTGTGTACTTCAATATTTTTGCGTGATAATCATAAATGTCAAAATAATAAACTGTTAGGCTGCATAAAGATCCTCTGGGCCCTAGAATGTCGGAATTAATAAGTTGTATCCACGAACGTAAATAGAATCTCTGGTTTACAAAACAATCGGTACAAACACCGGTTCGTACATTTTCCTGGTCGGCCGGGTGACGACTCTAGTCAAAGAAGGCTAAAGCCGCTATGAGCGACCACTTACGCTCACACCTACTCCTTCAGCAAGCCATTAAACTTGACATTGAATTTGAAAAAAACAATTAATTAGCTAATATAATTTAAAGTTTACGATATTAATCTTTTTTTGGCTCTGATTTCATCCTTATCCTTTGAGATATCACCAGCAAAAAACACATTCTATACCCATGTCAACATCCTACCTAATATTTGTGCATATTGATGAATTTATATCATCATATTAATATTTATACGCATCAACTATGAAATTCAGAGAGGAAGCAATGTAGGTCATCATAAAAACGGTGAGTTTTGCTCGTTGGCTTGTTTCCAGTGAAAATACGATCCAAAAACATACAAATTTGAAACTTAAAACGTGGATGAATTTACCAAATTATAACTCTATATAAAGGTTTTAGTGTATATGCAAGAAACACCCAAAAAATACAAATTTAGTATTGAAAAAGAACAAAAAGAACAAAAAGAAAAGCAGTAGAACATAAATCGAGACGTTGTTATTAGACAATATACGTTATGATTTTGTAATTATGTCAGTCAACCTGTATTTATTTGTGATTATCCCTTTCCTATTCAGGAGAGTTTACTTTCTATATTTATACCTATTCGATGAATGAGAAAGGTCACGGATTCATTCCTAACATGGTAATTAGAGCCTAAACCTTTCTCAAATCGAATTTCTTTCTCTCTTCTAATTCTTTTTCTTTCTGCCCACCCCTTGCCCTAGCCGAATTCCCCCCTTCCTCACCATGGCCGAATCTTCACAGCCACCCTCCATTCCCCATCCTGCTCTTACCGTTCACAATATCTCCACCTCAATTAAAACCGTTCTCACCATCGCTAAAAGCCAATATACTACTTGGTCTGAGTTATTTCTTATTCACGCCAAAGCATATCAAACCCTAGAGTTTCTTATCCCTAATCCTGATGATAAATCCCCCCAATCCTCTGCTATCTTGAAAACTACCAATCCCAACCTTCGGTCTCGTATTGACGCAATCGTTCTTCAATGGATCTATGCTATTATTGATGATGATCTCGTTGAAACTGTCCTTGTGAAAAATACTACTGCTGCTGATGTCTGGTCTCGCTTGGCTAACATCTTTTCTGATAACAAAAACTCCCGTGCTTTGTTTCTTGAACAAGAGTTTTCTGCTCAGAAAATGGAAAACTTCTCTAATGTGTCCTCCTATTGCCAAGAATTGAAATCTATTTCTGATCAATTATCAAATGTTGGTTCTCCTGTGTCTAACGATCGTCTTGTCCTTCAAATGATATCCGGTTTAACAGATGCATATGACACGGTTGGCACTCAAATCCGCCACGGAGACATTCTCCCATCCTTTTACAAATCTCGATCAATGCTCGTTCTGGAAGAGACGGCTCGAGCACGAAAACATGGATCCTCCTCTGTTGAATCTGCCGCCGTTGTTGTCACTGGCCGGACCGGAAATTCCCCCTCTGCTTCACCGCCGGAACAGCCTCCTCCCTACCGTGGTCAGCCTTGGAATCGCAGTGGTCGCAACAGAGGGCGACAGGGACGTGGCCGGTTCCAGCAATGAGGAGGTCGCTGGAACCAGCGCACAAATTATGGCGCTGGGTATTCTGCCTACAACCCATCGCCACAACAGCCTTGGGCCGGCCAGTAGGGATGGGTGGGCCCACCTTGTCCATACCCATCTTGGGGAGCAACTCAGCAGCAGCAGACTTTTGGAACAGCTCCCGTCGGTCGTTTTCAACAGACTCGTTCTCCTTCAGGGCAGCCGGGTATCCTTGGTTCGCGTCCTAATCAGCATGCCTACTTTACACAGGAGTACGCTCCAACATATATTAATCATGCTATGCACACCATGACACTTGAGGCACCACCTGTCAATTGGCATATGGATACCGGCGCGACGTCTCACATGACAAGTGATCCAGGTACACTTACGTTCTATTTTAATAAGAGCACAAATCAATCCATAATTGTCGGAAATGGCACTCGTGTCCCAATTGTTGGCTTAGGTAGCACTACCATCCATAATAACCATAAACCTCTTGCCTTGAACAATGTTTTGCATGCACCCAAATTAATCAAAAACCTTATATCTGTTAGAAAATTTAGCATTGATAATCATGTGTCTGTGGAATTTGATCCATTTGGTTTCTCTGTGAAGGATTTGCACACGGGGATCCCGATTATGAGATGTGATAGTTCAGGTGATTTATGTCCAATTGCTTCTAGACCAGCTTTGTCAAGTCATTCGTCTTTGGCAGCTTTATCTCCTGTTATCTAGCATAGTCGTTTGGGTCATCCTGGACCTAGTATTTTGAGTACCCTGCGAACAAATAAATTGATTGATTGTAATAATTTGTCAGATACTTCTATTTGTTCTTCTTTTGTGTTTGGGAAACAAGTAAAACTACCTTTTAATTCTTCTTTCAATTCTACAAGTATGCCTTTTGATTTAATTCATAGTGATGTATGGACTTCTCCTGTATTAAGTACTTGTGGTATTCGTTATTATGTTTTATTTTTAGATAATCATACCAACTTCTTATGCACTTTTCCTCTTTCTCACAAATCTTAAGTCTTTTCCGTGTTTCTTCAATTCCGCCGCATGGTTCAAACCCAATTTAATTATGAAATTATGCTAGGTTCCATGAATTTTGTAAATCCACTGGTATGCTTTTTCGTTTTTCTTGCCCTCACTCTTCTTCTCAAAACGGGCGTTTGGAATGAACCATTCGCAGCATTAATAATATAATTAGAACTCTTCTCTCACATTCATGTGTTCCTCTCTCTTTTTGGCCACACGCTCTTGCACATGCCACTTATCTTCTTAATATTCAACCTCATAAAAATCGTCAGAATTTCTCACCTACTCAACTTCTTTATAATCGAGTTCCTCACTATTCTCATCTTCATATCTTCGGTTGCCTTTGCTTTCCTCTAATTCCCTCCGTCTCACGTAACAAACTTCAACCTCGTTCCTCCCCTTGTGTCTTTCTCGGTTATCCGTCCAATCATCGAGGATATAAATGCTATGACTTATCCACACGCAAAATTTTAATTTCTAGACATGTGATTTTTGACGAAACAAAATTCCCTTACTCTCCCTCTTTTCCCTTACTTTCTTCCCAAAAATCTAACCCCCCTCTGCCACCTCCCAACGCAGACCTGCCCTCATTTTCTTTAATCCCCCCACCAGGCCCACCACAAATGAACCCAGCCCAAACCCAACCCCTTAACGCAGCCCGACCCACACCTGCCTCACAGCCTACACCCACACTTCCCACGCCCACACGTGACCCGGCCCATTCACCCTCCCTACCACCCAGCCCATCTCGCATGCCACTCTCACATTCGGCCCACCCTCCCTCCCCCCTCCATCACCTCCCGCCTAAACCCAGCCAACACCCCCCACCTCACCACTGCCATCCCCACCTTCCCCCCTTCCTCAAATTAATCCCTCCCCCCCCCCCTGTTCCCACACATCCCATGACCACCCGAGCCAAAGCAGGAATTTTCAAACCTCAACAAAAACTTAACCTCACCGCATCTACCCTCTCTCATATTCCCTCTAATCCTTCCCTAGCTTTACATGATCCCAATTGGAAACGTGTTATGACCGATGAATATAATGCTCTTATTGAAAATAAGACGTGGGTTCTTGTGCCCCGTCCTTTTGATGTTAACATTTTACGTAGTTTGTGGATGCTCATGCACAAATTTAATGCAGATGGAAGTTTCGAGCGATACAAAGCTCGCTTGGTGGGTAATGGTGCGAATCAACTTGTTGGGGTTGATTGTGGTGAGACTTTTAGCCCAGTTGTCAAACCGGCCACTATTCGAGCTGTACTCAGCATTGCCTTATCCCGCGGCTGGACTTTGCATCAACTTGATGTTAAGAACGCATTCTTGCACGGTGAGCTTCATGAGACGGTTTATATGCATCGGCCATTAGGATTTCATGATCCTCAGTATCCGCATCATGTCTGTCTTCTTAAGAAGTCTCTTTATGGGTTGAAACAAGCTCCTCGTGCCTGGTACCAGCGCTTTGCCACTTTTCTCTCCACATTGGGATTTTCACAGAGTAAGGCCGATCACTCTCTCTTTGTCAATCGGGATGGTTCTTCTGTGGCTTACTTGCTTCTCTATGTTGATGATATTGTTCTCACCGCGTCATCCATTGCTCTACGAGAATCTGTCATTCGACGCTTGAGTTCTGAATTCCCCATGAAAGATTTGGGGATTTTACATTATTTCTTGGGTATATTTGTTACTCACTCTCCTGGTTCGATTTTTCTCTCACAGAAAAAATATGCCTCTGAAATCATTGCAAAAGTCGGTCTGTCTTCTTCCAATTCTAGTGCCACTCTTGTCGACACCAAACAAAAGCTTAGTGTCTCTTCAGGTACGCCCTATTCTAATCCCACTGAATACCGCAGTCTTGCTGGTGCTTTGCAGTATCTTACCTTAAGCAGACCCGATATCGCCTACGCTGTTCAGCAAGTTTGTTTGTTCATGCACGATCCCAAGACCACTCACATGGCCGCTCTCAAACGCATCCTGCGTTATGTCAGAGGTACTCTTGATCTCGGTCTCATGCTTACTGCCTCCTCTCTTGTATTTATTTGTTTGTGATTATCCCTTTCCTATTCAGGAGAGTTTACTTTGTATATTTATACCTATTCGATTAATGAGAAAGGTCACGGATTCATTCCTAACAGTTGTATAAAGCATAAAAGCATTTTCCAAGAATCCGCTAACAAGTATCAGTTATATAGCAGAATAGAAATAGAGACGTTGATCCAAGTAATACCACACCTATTACACGGAATGCATCAAGTTGCATAACTAACTCTATATCCTATTTGTTAATTGTGTCCTGGAATATTCTATTTGGACACTGAGAAATTAATAGAGAGTATAACTAAGATAGACCAGCCGCAAAAAAAATATATACGATGTGAACTTGGCATAAGAAGAAAAACATGATGCGAACTAGTAACCCACATCTCATCCAACTGTAATTTCAGGCCTTAACGAACAAAAAAAGCATTGTAATTCATCAAGAAACTAAACCTCAGATATCAACATAAATACACTCAGATAAATCAGGTGAAACAAGAAAAAGTAACTCAAAAAGCACAACCATTAACCAGACTACATCAGTGAAAGGCATATCCAAAGAATAGTCCTCAAAAGAAACGAATCAAGAACCCATATCTTAAACAGAAATAAAAATGCAACCAAAAGGAAAAGAAAAACACTCATTGTAAAAAAAAATCAAAACAAAAGGAGAATACACAAGATAGAGACAAATTCCATGTCAGTTTTATTTATATTTTTGTAAAAAATTCAAGATAAATGAAAAGGACTTGTTAGCCAAGCGCTTGTCATAAGCCTTCTAATTCAAATTAAAACGTTTCTTTTCGTAAACTAGAAATGAGAAAAACCATAACACATTAGCATGATCTAGATGTGTATCAAAATCAACTATTGCAAGGAGGGGGGGGGGGGGTTGGGGGTGAAGTTATACTGTAAGGACTCTTACCTCTCAAAAGAGAAGAAGGCAGATAGTAGAAACACAAGTTGACCAATTTTTATGTTTCCAAACAATAGGAAAAGTATGAAACAGACGAAAGATATGAAACTTTGTGATAGAAGATAGAAGACTACATAATGGTTATTAATACACTATGTCTTCATATCTTTCACTAATCACCATTTTTCCCAAGCAAAATAAGAAAATGCGCGATGTTTGGAGGATAGATAGACAAAGATTGGTCTTCAGGATAGATAGACAAAGATTGATCTAAGAGGAAAAAAAGTCCTACTTCTGTACGCGAAGTACTTATTGTTGCGTCTCTCAAGATAATTAACCTCACATGAGCTCTAGGCTCGCCTACTTCTATAAAACTATAACTCGAATTCAACATAAGAAACGTATGGAAAATGGAAAGATACATTCAGATTGAAACCATATAAAGTACTTTCCAAGAATTTCAAACAAATTATCAGTTATAATGCAGGACACAAGTATCAGTCAACTATACAGATGAAAACTTTTATCCAATTTCACTACTATATATTACATAATGGCCGACGCTTGAGAAATATACATCAAGTAGCATAACTAATTGTGCATTCTATTTGTTAACTATGTTCTGAAATGTTCTACTTCAAAACAGAAAATAAATAGAGCATAACTTAGATAGACCAAGTGTTGAATAGACAATATATGTGATATAAACTTGGCATACGAAGATGAAAAACACAATCCAAACCAGTAAATAACATAAAACACAAAGTCAATTATATATAAAATGCGTTCAACCTCTACTAACTTTCTCTAGAGACATGATTGGCCTCCAAAATAACAACGAAATCAGAGATGCATAAAATGATATTCCCTTGGTCTTTCAAATTAATAATAATTTCCTGAAAGTGTAGGCCTCTACTTCATTCGCCAATTCAATACATAAAATGTTGCTCTTTCAACAACTATGGTCCACTGGCTACTGGCACAAGACTTTCGAGACAAAGAATTGGAGCAGTCCAACCAGGATTCTTGTTCATTTCAACCTTCTCAAAACTTTTCTTTTTAAGATCATAGGAAACTATGCAAACCCTACCACCGTAATTAAGATTCAGCAAAATCTTGTATCTCCCCTTTGAATATTCCAAAGCATCCGCATTTTTAAAGGGTTTTTCAATAGAATGTAATTGTGTCCAAGTAAAGGTATCAAATCCGTCATTCTTCACCATGATGTATATATCAGCCCGCATCCGGATACCATTATAAAAATAGTCGTTGTTGTTAGCTTGTAAAAGTATGCAAGTAGTGTAATCAAGGATGAAGCTTAACTCTATCAAGGAAGTAAGGCTTAATAGAATGAAACTCTCATACATTCATTTGGGAGGAGCTTTACATATATATATATATATATATATATATATATATATATATATATACATAGAAACATTACTTTAGAGTGTTCTAAAGATTTCTTACATCTACATAATCTAGAGACTTCTTAATTCTACATTACAATAGAGCTTTCTAGTTACATGCTTACAATCATAACTCCTAGAATCTTCTACATTCTACCTTAGCATTGAGACTAACTAAAAGTTACAGCAAATACATAGCAAAATATCCATGAAAAATCTCATAGTTGTTGTCACTCCTCCTTGATATTTCTTTTGGATACACCACGCATGTCTTTAAGGTAATCAAACCTGGCTTTGGGTAGAGCTTTGGTGAAGATATCTGCTAATTGCTCTTCTCCTTTGCAATACACAAGCTTTATCTGCTTCAATCTTTCAGCTTCCCTTAAAGCGTGATATTTGACATTGATATGCTTTGTTCTTCCATGTTGAGTGGGATTTTCTGCCATTGAAATAGCAGATTTGTTGTCAATGTAAATGATGGAAGGGCCTTGAGAAGGAAAGCCAAGATCAACCAAGAGTTTCCTAAGCCAAATACATTGATTTGCAGCAGATGCAGCTGAAATATATTTTGCTTCTGCTGTTGATTGAGCAACCACCTCTTGCTTCTTCGAGTTCCATGAAAAGATGCCTGAACCAAAAGAAACACAATATCCGGATGTACTTTTACAATCCTCCATGCATCCAGCCCAATCACTATCAACATAGCCAATTAGTTTTCCATTTTCAACTTCATTGTACCAAATGCTCAATTTTCCATCTTCAACTTGCTTGTACCAAATACCATGATCCATTGTGCCTTAACATATCTTAGAACTCTTTTAGCAGCTCCAAGATGTTTAGAGCAAGGATTATGCATGAACCTTGACAAAACGCTTGTAGAAAACATCAGATCAGGTCTTGATGTAGTAAGATAGAGTAAGCTTCCAACAAGACTTCTATATTGTCTTGCATCAGCTCTCTTTTGATCATCTTCAAGTTGAAACTTCTCGTTAATAACCAGCGGAGTAGGAACAAGCTTACACTCGAGAAGATTAAATTTCTTCAACAACGACTGAGCAAACTGACGTTGAGATAGAAAAATTCCAGAAGGTGTTTGATGAATTTCTAGCCCAAGAAAGAACTTCATCAATCCTAAATCAGTCATCTCAAATTCTTGCTTCATTTTCGACTTGAATTCATCAATACCAGCTTCATCACTTCCTGTTATTAAGAGATCATCAACATAAAGTGAGATAACAACCAAGTTGCCATTTTTACCTCTTCTCGTGTATAATGTGGGTTCATTCATGCTTCTTTTGAACCCAAGAGACTCCAAATACGAGTCAATTCTAGAATACCAAGCACGCAGAGCTTGTTTAAGCCCATATAATGCTTTGTGTAGCTTATACACTTTATCTTCAGCACCTTCAACGCAGAATCCTTCGGGTTGATCTACATATATTTCTTCTTCAAGCCAACCATTTAGGAAAGCTGACTTTACATCCATGTGGTGCAATTTCCACTTAAACTGAGCCGCAAGAGCAATTAAAAATCTCACGGTCTCATGTCTTGCAACGGGAGCAAAGGTATCTCCAAAGTCGACACCAAGAAGTTGAGAATACCCCTTCACAACCTACCTTGCTTTATGCTTGGAAATGCTACCATCTGGATTGTACTTCAATCGAAAAACCCATTTTACTCCGATGACATGTTTGTCTTTTGGCTTGTCAACCAAAGACCAAGTGTCGTTCTTCTCAATAGCAGCTAATTCTTCTTCCATGGCTTATTTCCATTCAGGAAACTTGATAGCTTCTACAAAACTTGAAGGTTCAGCAGCTGTAAAATTGCAATCTTCATAAATCTCTGATAATAATCTTGTCTTGAGCACATCACTATCAGTAGTGTTCTCTACTGATTTTGTGTGTTGTTGATGAAGATTCTCATCAATTTTATCAGAGATAATTGCGGCTGGAACTTGATTGGGGTGTGATTGTTGTTTGACAACCATATCTTTCTCCCAATCCTAATAAGCATTCTCATCAAAATGAACGTCTCTGCTTATGAGAACCTTCTTTTGTTGAACATTGTAGAGCTTGTATCCTTTTGAATTAGTTGAATAGCCCAACAAAATACATAGTTCAGCTTTGTCATCAAGTTTTCTCCTCCTGACTAATGGAATGAGAGAATAAGAAACATAGCCAAACACTTTCAACTCCTTAGCAGAAGGTTTGAAACCATGCTAAGCCTCAAATGGAGTTTTCCCTTCAACGGACCTGGTTAGAAGTCTATTAAGCAAATAGACTACTGTGTTTACAGACTCTGCCCAAAAACATTTAGGCATCCTTTTTTCTGCCAACATGGATCTCGCCATCTCCATGATAGTTCGATTCTTTCTTTTGGAGACCCCATTTTGTTGAGATGAGTAAGGCACGATGAGTTGGCGATGTATCCCTTCATCTTGGCATAATTTTGCAAACTCCTTTGATGTATACTCAGAACCATTATCGGATCTAAGTATTTTAATTTGGAAACCACTATCCTTCTCCATTGAAGCTTTGAAGGATTTAAAGACTTCAAATGCTTGTGACTTGTGAGTGAGAAAGTACACCCATGTCATCCGGGTCAAGTCATCATTAAATAAGAGGAAATACTTACTTCTAATCAAAGGCGGAGTTTGAATTGGACCACAAATATCAGTGTGGATCAACTCTAGTCTTTCACTAGCTCTCCATGAACTCCTTTGAGGGAATGGATGTCGATGAAGCTTACCAAATTGGCAAGCATAACAAGTCTCCTTAATGATGTTAATAGATTCCAAATCACGTATCATCTCATTCTTTTCCATGAATTTCAAAGAATGAAGATTGTAATGGCCAAACCTTTTATGCCACAACAATGAATTATCATCAATTGCAGACAAAACATAATTGTAATTGCATTTCAATTAATTGGAAAGCAATTATTTTTCATCTCAACTGTAAGAATATGAGCACCATGAGGGTCTTTAATTTCACAAGTTTTATCTTTAAACAATAAGTTGTATCCCTTGTTTATCATTTGAGCAATGCTTAACAAGTTTTGTGCTAGGTTTGGAACATAAAGAGCATCGGTGATCAGATTCGTACCTTTAGAAGTTTTAATCTTAACCGTACCTCTTCCTTGAGCTTGAACGGTGCTGCCATTTCCCAGCCTCACTTTGGTGTTGTCACGCTTGTGTAAATGAGAAAATAAGCTCTCTTCCTTCACCATATGCCTAGTACATCCACTATCGATATGCCAGACATTCTTGGCGTTAGCGAAAGAACTTTGCGAGGCAATGAAAAGCTTTGCTTCACCTTCAGCTTCAATTTGATCTTCGGTAAAGTGAGCTTGCTGACAATTTTTGTTGTGATGAAGCTTCCTAATTGTTTTGATTTTGCTTTAGTCTGCAATATTTCTCTATATGCCCAAATTTCTTGCAATAATTGCAATGAATTTGAGGTTTGCCATGCTTTTTCAAGCAATCCTTCCCTACAAGGTTAGTCTTCCCGCATGTAGAACATGGTGGAAATTTTGATTTTCTAGAGAAATCTGGTTGTTTACCTTTCCCTTGTTGCTTCTTGCCATCCTTGAAGTGAATCCCCTGTTGTTGTCTTGGAAAGCTTCTTCTGTAACTTGCTTTTGTCGGATGGAACTCCTTTGTTCAGTGGCATGAAGCTTTGAGATCAATTCAACTACTGATAAAGTTGTAAGATCACAAGATTATTCTATGGTAGAGATCTTGGACTCAAACTTTTCTGGCAAGCTAATCAAGAGCTTCTCCACAATCCTTTCCTCTGGAAAATCATCTCCGTGTAGTCGAATTCGATTGACAATCTCCATGACCCTTGCCGAGAATTCCTTGAATGATTTTGTCTCAGTCATTTGCAGCAACTCAAATTCTCTCTTCAAAGTTAAGAGCTTGAATATTTTTACTTTGGTATTGCCCTCAAATTCATCCTTTAACTTGTCCCATGCCTCTTTCGTTGTTTTGCAAGCCATGATCCTTGTAAAAATTGAATCTGAAACTGCAGATTGAATGCAAGAGAGTGCCTTAGGATCTCTGGTTATTAATTCAACGTGCATTTTGATTTGATTTAGAGTTGCATTTGCTCCAAGTGTTGGAATATCAGGTGCTCCATGCTCCACAACCTCCTAAACACCTTGAGCCTTGAGATACGTTTGCATTTTGTTAGCCCAAACGGTATAATTTTCTCCTGCGAAAGTTGGAGGAACTTTTGCAGCATAGCTAAAAGAAGCCATTAGTGCAAAAAACTTCAAGAAACGAGATAGCCACAGCCCGTAAGAATTGCAGCTCTGATACCAGTGTTAGCTTGTAAAAGTATGCAAGTAGTGTAATCAAGGATGAAGCTTAACTCTATCAAGGAAGTAAGGCTTAATAGAATGAAACTCTCATACATTCATTTGGGAGGAGCTTTATTTTGTTTGGTAACTAGATTAAAGCTAAAACTCCCTTAGAATAGTAAGTGAGGGACTCCCTCACCATAGCATGGCTGTATATATATATATATATATATATATATATATATATAGCGAAACATTACTCTAGAGTGTTCTAAAGATTTCTTACATCTACATAATCTAGAGACTTCTTAATTCTACATTACAATAGAGCTTTCTAGTTACATGCTTACAATCATAACTCCTAGAATCTTCTACATTCTACCTTAGCATTGAGACTAACTAAAAGTTACAGCAAATACATAGCAAAATATCCATGAAAAATCTCATAGTTGCTGTCAGTTGTCCAAATAGCTGATGCAAAGACACCCTTCTAAAACATGCAATTTAGGGAAACGGTTGATCAATACAGACTGAGGGACAAAACTGAACTTCTCTTCACTCACATCGAATGACACAATGGGTCCATTTTCCTGCATGTCACTGAGAGGTGTGGAAGCCCAATACAGATGGTCATTCGCAAAAGAACCAAATCCATCTAAGAAGGAAGGTAAATTCTCAACCTTTCTCCAAATATTTGACTTCAATCCGCAAACCCAAACATGAACCTCAGGCCAATGGTTTACTACACCTACAACAGCCTTGTAGTCATCAATAGACTCATCATATCCCAATCCCAACCCAAAGTTACATTCGGAAGGGTAATGAGGAAGATCCTTACACTGGAGGGTGGATGGATTATACACAGAAAATCTGATTTCACTTCGATACAAGAGAAGCAAACCATTACAGTTACCACAGACTTTCCCAACTGAGGATGAGATTGGTAGAATCTTTTCTTCCAGATTAAGATTCACTTCACAGACATGAAAGTTCTTCGCAGTGCAGTCTGATAAAATAAGTTTGAGGAGATTAAAGTTTTGAGCTGACTTACTGAGATGTGATTTGATGAAATCAGGGCTGTCAATGACGGCGCATGACGGTTTTGAAAGGCACCTAAAGCACATAAGAGACTTTACGGGGAAGATGTGCCACCACTGCTGATCTAAGTGCAAGATTTCGAAGTGCGAATGTCTTAGGGTTACATTTGTAAGACTAAATAAACTAGAGGATAGTATTGTAATTATGTTATACTAGGGTTGTATTCTTGGATGTATATATATACGTTGTATATGAATGAAATACCTAATTTTCCAAATTTGCTTTATGGCATCAGAGCCTCCCTATCAATAAAAAAAAAACCCCCCCCAAATCCTTGGCTGCTATCTCTGCTCCTCGCCATGACTACTGGGAGTAATGCTTTTTCCCAATCAAGTGGGTCTTCCTCATCCTTTACCAATGACCCTTTTACATTTATAAATCCATTTTCTTCAAATTCTTTGGCTGGTAATATTAATTCCAATACTGCTCCTTTTTCAATTGTGCAACCTGCTAATCAGTTTCCGCCGAATCCCTCGCTTCATAGCCAATTTTCGGTCAAATTAAATTCCAGTAATTTTGTATTATGGCGTGCTCAAGCTATGTCGGCTATCTGGGGCAGCGGTCTTGCTCATCACATAGATGCTACCGAGGTCCCTCCACCTCGTTTACTTGTTAATAACACCCGAAATCCTGCTTTTGCTCTTTGGGATCAAAAAGATCAACAATTGCTTAATGTTTTGCTTGGCTCTGTATCAGAATCACTTTTGCCCCATATTGCTAATTCGAACACGACTCTCGAAGCGTGGACGAAACTGAATACGACTTATGCGGCTGGATCTCATTCTCAAATTCGCAACCTCAAGGCTCAACTCCTCTCTGTTTCGAAAGGCTCCGATGACATATCGACTTACATACTCCGTGTTAAAAGTATTTCTGATCGATTGGCGGCTCTCCAACACTTTGTTCCTGATGAAGATTTAATTGATTACATTTGTTTGAGTCTACCCGAGGAATATCACGCCTTTGTGCTTAACATTGAATCTCAATTTCATGATATCTCGTTTGATCATTTTTTTGGACTCAATACTTTCAGAAGAACGTCAGCAGCTCAGGCGTACTCAACGTACTGCCCTTGCACCGTCAGCCCTCTATGCAAGCAGATCCTCCCCCGCGCAACAACATTCACAACAACGTGGTCGGGGAAGGTTTGCTCGCAGCGGTAGCGGCCCTGGTCGACACTCCCATGGCCGCCAGAATTTTAACGGGTATTCTTATATTGCGGGAAGCTCCTTCTCGCCTAGCTCTCAATATCCTCCGCCGGTTGCCCCAAATGGACGTGAACATCTGGTTTGCCACAACTGTCGTGGCTTGGGCCATGTGGCTCGCAATTTCTCATCTCCTCGCTTTTCTCGGGATAATGCCATCCACCCTCAATTCAATATTGCTACATCATCCATTGTCCATCAACCTTGGGTCATGGACTCGGGAGCGACACATCATCTTACTTCTAACTTGGGAAACCTGAACATTCATTCTGAATACTCTGGCTCCGATGGTGTTCAAATTGGTAATAGGTCTAAACTCTCTATTTCGCGTATTGGTGATACTCAATTTAATGTCGGTTCATCAAATTTTCATTTCCGTAATGTTTTACATGTTCCGCAATCTGCTAATAATTTAATTTCAGATTATGCCCTAACCAATTCTAACCCAATATCTGTTGAATTCTTTTCTGATTGTTTTGTCATTAAGGATTTGGACACGGGGATGATTCGGTACAAAGGCCAGAGTAATCACAGGTTATATTCCCTCTGCTTGTCTGCTTCGAAAAAATGTGTTGCTAATATTGCTAGTGTTGAACTTTGGCATGATTGATTGGGTCATCCATCTTTTTCTGTAGTTAAACGTGTTTTGGAATTGAATAACATTGTTGCTTCTCGTTTTAAACAATTACTTTGTAATTCTTGTTGCTTGAGTAAAAGTCACAAATTGCCCTTTTCTGATTCTGATCATGTTTCGTCTGCTCCATTGGAATTAATTTGCTCTGATGTATGGGGACCCTCTCCCGTTGTTTCTTTGGATGGTTTTCGTTATTATGTGATTTTTCATGACCATTATTCTAAGTACAATTGGATTTATTTCATGAAAAACAAGTCAGATGTCTACTCCATATTTGTCCAATTTCGTGCTTTGGTAGAGAAATATTTCAATCGGTCCATTAAAACATTCCAATCTGATGGTGGGGGTGAGTTCATCAAACTTTCTGATCATTTTCACACAAATGGCATCACTCACCGTATCTCTTGCCCCCACACATCGGAACAAAATGGCAATGCCGAACGTCAACATTGGACTATAGTTGAACATGGTCTTGCTTTACTCAATCGTGCTAACTTAGGCTTGCAATTTTGGACCTTTGCATTTGACACCGCGACTTATCTCTTTAATCGTACTCCTATTGCTAGTTTGTCGTTTCAAAGTGCATATAAATTGTTGTTTGGTGAAAGTCCCGATTACTTATCTCTTCGTGTTTTTGGGTGTTTGTGTTATCCGTGGCTACGGCCATATGCAAAGTCAAAGCTTGAAAACCGTTCTCGTGCTTGTATTTTTCTTGGCTATAGTAAACTTCATAAAGGGTACAAGTGTTTTGATTCGGTGTCGTCAAAATTCTATGTCTCACGTCATGTGCTTTTTGATGAGCAGGTATTCCCAAGTTCCACTCCAAATGATGTGTTGCTCCCCACGAGTTCATCGACTGCATCTCCACCATCAATTCTCCCTGTGTACCCTCCTCCTACTGATGCGTCGCCCCCACACATCCAACAAACACCTCCCTCGCCTATCCACTTCACCCCAACCCAGTTGTCCCCTCCCTTACCTTCCCTACCTAATCATCCAACCTCCTTCCCCACTACACCGTCACTCACCCCACCAACTCCAACTACTGCCCCGTCCTCTCCTTCAATACCCACATCATCCAGCCCCCTTGTGACCACCAGCTCCACTTCGCCTGACCCCTCCCCATCTCAGCCCCCTATTCCCATTGACCTTACCTCGCACCAACCCCCGCCACCTCCCCGTGTAACTTCTCACCCGATGGTAACTCGCTCTAAAACTGGCTCTCTCTGTCCCAAACAACCATTTTCCCTTGTTCATACCATCCCCTGCACACCCACCACCTACCATGTTGCTTCCAAAATTCCCGAATGGCAAAATGCGATGAAACTTCAGCATGAGGCATTAATCAAGAATGGTACTTGGATCCTGGTTCCTCGTCCTTCTGGACCTAATACTGTGGAATGTCGTTGGTTATTTAAGACCAAATTGAACCCTGATGGCACGGTCGAACGATGCAAGGCTCGCTTGGTAGCCAAAGGCTATACTCAACGTCCTGGTGTTGATTACTTTGAGACCTACAGTCCTGTGATAAAGCCGGCAATGATTCATTTGCTTCTTGCTCTTGACGTGTCTCTTGACTGGGATGTCATTCAACTCGATATCTCTAATGCTTTTCTCAATGGTCACTTGGAGGAAGATGTCTATATGGAACAACCACAGGGCTTTGTTGATTCCGCTCATCCTGACTATGTTTGTAAGTTATACAAATCCCTCTATGGTCTCAAACAGGCGTCGAGAATGTGGCATAAACGCCTCTCCACTGTCCTACATGGACTCGGCTTCCAGAGCTCTAAGGTTGACACGTCTCTCTTTTACATGTGCACGGCAAAGTTATCTATTTTTTGTCTGGTATATGTGGATGAAATTATTCTCATGAGTTCGGACAACCAGGTTCTCCCTCGACTTGTTTTTCAACTAAAACGTGTGTTTGCTTTACGGGAACTTGGTAAATTGTCTTATTTTTTGGGAGTTGAAGCCCATTGGAACCCAAATGGTGTCTTGTTAAATCAGTCTAAATACATCACGGAATTACTAGTCAAAGCAAACATGGAAACTTGCCGTGGTATTTCGACACATATGTGTGTCAAGGAGAGATTTCAGCTTGGCCTTGGTGAACCGCATCCCGACCCATCTCAATATCGTGGCATTGTTGGCAGTTTGCAATACCTTTCTTTTACCCGGCCTGACATCTCCTTTGCGGTTAACAAGCTTGCTCAATTTATGCATGCCCCCACCAGTATTCATTGGCAAGGTGTTAAACGTATTCTCCGGTATTTGCAATTTTCCAAGGATCATGGTATCTTTCTACATCGCCGGTCACCCCTTGTTCTTCACGGTTTCACCGATGCCGATTGGGAGGGCTGTCTTGATGATCGTAAATCAACAACTGGGTATGCTTTATACTTGGGTCGCTCTCTTATTTCTTGGACATTAAAGAAGCAAAGTTTAGTTGCTCATTCCTCCACAGAAGCTGAATATCGGGCACTTGCCACTGGTGCCTCAGAACTGGGGTGGTTACAAATTATTCTTCATGAGCTTGGGTTTCGGCTTCCTTGTCCTCCTTTGTTACTGTGTGACAACATTTCTGCTACTTATTTGACGTTAATCCCATATTCCATCATCGGAGCAAACACATTGAGGTAGATTTTTTCTTCGTTCGTGATCGGGTTTCTAAACAACTACTTCAAGTTCAATACATCCCTACTCTTGATCAAGTTGCAGATATCTTGACCAAACCTCTTACCAAAGATCGATTTCGGTTTCTTTCGTCCAAGTTGAGCGTTTGTGCACCCCCCCGCACCCCCCGCTCAACTTGCGGGAGGGTGTAAGACTAAATAGACTAGAGGATAATATTGTAATTATGTTATACTAGGGTTGTATTCTTGGATGTATATATATATACGCTGTATATGAATGAAATACCTAATTTACCTCATTTGCTTTAACATTGATGTTGGTCCTGTTATTTATGCCCTTTGTTTTCCGGACACGAAAAACGTTATTTTTATAAGATATAGGATACGAAAACGTGAGGAAAATACGTAATATTAAGAAACATTTATAAATATTAAAATATATAAAATATATTATTATATATGAATATTTTTTAATTTTTTAAACGTAATTAAAAAAAAATTCTATTCCCTAACTATGAATACCACATGTCCATCATGCAAACAATAAGAAACATCAACCCAATATAAATTCTATTCCCTAACTATGAATACCACATGTCCATCATGCAAACAATAAGAAACATCAACCCAATATATATTTGCATAAGTCAATTAATATATTACAACTTCTCTCATTTTATTCCCTCAAATTCCTATGAATTTTAAAATTGTTCTTTTTTATTTATATTCAGCACATTTCAGCAATTATCTTAGTTCAGTTTAGCAATTTCAGTTCAGTCCTACAATTTCACTTCAACAATTTCAGTTCTGTTCGGCAATTTCAGTTTGGTTCAGCCAAAAAGAACAGACACTAAATATCTCTATCGTCCAATCAATTTTTCATCATAGGAAGCAACAACAATCCAAACCAACAAAATTAAAGAAGATTTAGTCATGCGAATATCATCAACAGAGAACATTGGAGTCATGTGATTTGCAATTTGCTAGAGTATCGAAAGATACAAATAAAGCTTAATGAAGTAGCTTGGATTTACCTTTCTATAGGAAAGCAATTGAAGAAAGACCGGATATAGAGAACTCGAGCATCAATTGGAAAAACGATTTTAAAATCTTAATTTGGTTGGATTGTGATTTCTAAGACTGAGATTTATAGACTAATGTTTGAGTCATAAAAGAAGATTAAAGGTTATTTTGGAATAGGAAATAATATATTGCCGGTTTAGGAGGACTCAAACATAATTCCAAGAGCACGTGTCCAACTTTCGAAAATTACGGAAACGTACTAGATACGAGAAGTACCAGTGTCTTTGCCATTCCGTGTCCGAAACGTGGACACTTTGGTATATCGGCGTGTCCATGCATCATAATTTATGCCTAATTGATTTTAGTCCAGTTCAGTAGTATTCAATTCAGCTCAGTAATTTTTCTTCAGTAAATGATCAGTTCAGATTAGTCATAAAGAACGTGGCCTAAGACACATTGTGGATGCTCTATAAAAGCTTTAAATTTTGTGAGAATTGTTAAAAGGAAAACAAAGATAAATTTCTAAAATAGTTTGTAGTTTTATAAATTGTTAAATTAATGACTGTAGTTTGATTTATTATCAATTTGATTGTTGTTTTTTGTTTTGTCAAAAAGAAAATCTTTTGTTTTGGTACAACAAAATAAAAAAAATAGATTATTTAGACATCGTCAAAATGATTTTAATTGAAGTGCATTTACTAAAAGAAAATTATTGAACTGCATATTATTTAACTAAACTGGATTACTAATAAGACATAAAGAACGGAACCTAACATGTAACAAGCTTCATTATCCATCATCATTAGACTGGTTTCTCAAAATACTTATATTTTGATACTTGCCCACAATAAAACCAAATATTATTTAGCCTTATTATATGTTAGCGAGGCTCAGGTAGACATTGCTAAACCACTAGATTGGTGGTGATCAGCTCAATAACTATTTAGTGTAAAATCACTTTGCATACATTTATATTGCGTTACAAACTCGATGTCTAAACCGAATCGAATTTATTTATTTAGTCCAGTTATTGATTGCAAATGTTTCCATAATAGATAAAAGAAGAAATACAAGCCAACTTAGACAATTTTTCTACCGAAATCTTGTTTGCTTCCTTGAATGTTGAGTACTAAACATTGAAACTTTTTTCTGATAGAATTGTAAAGCATTGCAGATGAAAGAAGATGGTCAATGATCCAACTCTTAAATGTTCAAACTTTACTCAATAAATCACTTATCCATGAAGACAAGTAGTAGAAGCACTAATTGATCGATGTTAAAGTTTCGAAACAACAGGAAACCATTAATTTGCTCATAATTTGTTGAACACCATTAAAGAAGGGAATTTCGATACACTATGTATTCATATCCTTTACTAGTCACCATTTTTATCGAGCAGGCAAACATCTAAAATGAACCATGCAATATCCAGCAATGAAAGAGAATGCAGAAACTACAGATATGACACGTAAAGATTGATATTCGAGATATATATAAAGTTGCATAGTTAACTCTACATTCTACTTGTCAATCACATTCTAAAATATTCTATTTGGAAATTGAGAAATGAATAGAGAGCATAACTAAGGTAGACCAGTTGGTAAATAGATATATATGATTTAAACTTGCATAAGAAGATGAAAACCATGATCCCATAAAGACAATTATATCTGAATTGTGTTCAATCTCAATTCTCATCTAGTTTTTAGCAGAGATATGGTATGCTTCCAATAGCAACAAAAATCAGAATAACCTGCTATGTTTCGCCCCTCTAAATTCACACAATGAAGTGCACTATGTCCCTCTGTAGTCTGCTTCATTTGCCAATTCAGCAAAAAAAAACTTAAGCCCCACAAAAGCCACTGGACTCGGTGTTCATCCAAAGTCATAATCGGTCCAACATTGCTAATGCGCTTTAACTTGAAATAAAATGCAGACAACAAAGCTATAAATATCACACTTTGATGTTCCCACTACTTCTACTAAGATAAGAAAAAGATCTTTTTAACAACGATCTAATATGTGAGGAGAACTATGCTTGACCGGTACTAACACAAGACTTTCAATACAAAAAATTGGAATTTCCCAAGTAGGATCCTTGTCTATTTCAACATTCCTGAAACCTTTTTTAATTTTAGACCACTATAAAGATCAAGCAGAATCTTACCTTCTCTTCTTGAATATCCCAAAACCTTTAGACCATACAAGGCAAAAGATAAGGCTTATGCAATAGAGAATAACTTTATCTAACTAAGCTAATCAATTTCATCCTTCTTTCTAATATACAAATCAACCTCAATCACCCCCTAACACTATACAACTAAGTTTATTAAGCGAATTACAAGTTAAGGCACTAAAGAGAAGCAACTTGACATTAACACTCGTTTTAAAATTTAACTTTATAAAATGTACCGTTTTAGCCTTAAACTATTTGAAAACTGTCATAAAGCAAAGATTGTTTAATCACCCATTTTTCAAATTAACTTGTTAAAACATTCAATTTTTCAGCAAAGATTAGTCATACTATTTGTTGGTTTTATCTTCTTTTACTTAGATGACTCATGCTCATACATCCATACATCCGTAGATAAAGAATATACAAAACAAAGTAAACCTACTTACAATTATCACTAAAGAAACAGAGGAAATAAAACAACAACAAACATATAACAGAAAAATAGAACAAAAATAACATTGAAAACACAGAATTCAAATGAGGGGTCAAAAGATAGAATTATTTGTCAAGAAATATTGCATACGCCTACCATAGAAAGGGGTGTGGTTGTATATATGGACAAAGGTATTCCCTCTTTTACAGCTTTGAGCATGCATACATTGAAAGAATAAAACATATAAGACATGTAATGAATGAAAACAAGTCGAAATGGGCTTGGTCATATAACCCTTATTTTAGCAATTTGTTCAAGATCCTAATATTTGGCATTCTTTAGTTTGACTGATAATGTCAATTGTACTTTTAGTAATTATATGAATGGTGATTACTTTTATTACCGTAATACAATAATAACCATTGGATGAACATATTTGAGTTTGTTAATTAATATTCATTTTGACTTTTTAATCTTATAGATGACGGGGCCGATCTTAAGATTTTGATGGCTTGAAGGCGAAATGACAAATATAGGCCCTTTCTTGTTATAGTGGAATTCTTAATGAAGATGGATTACTTTTACGTGGTCAACAAACTCATACTGGTGCTAGAGCTTGTTGCAAGCTATATTTCGATTCAAAAATTAATGTAAGATATCTATCGAACGTCCTTAATAAACAAGTGAAAGTGTTTACAATTTGCTTAATCGTTATCATTATCATCTAACTATTCCTAGAAACATGACACACTTTGTTGAATATGGTGGCTAGATATTCATATCAAGTGCAATGAATTTAACAATATTTGTAGAAGATTCAAAACCATTCTCTTGGGAGTAAATGCATTTCTATATATTTATTCACATGTAACCTATAATATTTGTATGACTGAATTTTATATAGTTTAATGGGCTAATGTGAAAAACCTCAAATTTCATGTGTCTAAGTGAAAAAAAAGTGTAAGATGATACATTAAGCTTGATTAACATAAGTGTCAAGTGTAAAAGCTTTATGTAAACATAAGTTTTTTTCTAAAAGATAAAAATGTGGTTAATTGACATTAGATTTTACTAGGTGCTTTAAAATCATGTTTTTTTTTAAGAAAAAAACATAACATGTAGCTTTCTTTGCAAATTAGACAAACCACCTAATTTATTTAAAAAAACAAAAAATCTCTGTGAAAAAAATTGAAACCAAAAATTTATGTGAAAAGAATAATTCCATATAAATTTTGCCAAATATATTATTGAATTAAGAGGGATAAAGAAATGAAAAATAAAATTATAAATACATAATGAACAATTTACAAATTCAAATTTATTAATTATAAATTTATTGCCATTGTTGTTGTGTTTGGATCTTAATTGGCTCAAAAACTTGATTATGTTCAGTTTGCTTTTCAAAACCCATCAATATTGGCAGTGTCACGTGCAATATTGAAATTAATAGCTTTTCATAATTAAATTTATTTAAGGAATTTATTCATTGTTAGTTAATTTCTCGTTTAGATAATATTTCCATTATAAATTTATTGATTGTATTACGGTAAGGAGTGTATTAATGGACGCATAAAACAGAAATGGGAAATCAATGATCCCTCGTTTATCTATATGGTTATTTTATCCATACAAAGTAATTATCTATATGGGAGTATTTTCTTTATCATCATCATTAGATGAGTGATACGTATTTTGTCATATTAACAGGAGTTAACATTTGAGTGTTGACTTTGAACTATAACATGACAGTCATATGTCATAACTTTTTATTAGATGTTTAGGTGGTTAACATCTGACATTCAAAGTCAATCCGATCAGAAAGTGATTTTTCTTGAAGTGACAGCCACATCACTTTTTATGTTTAATTTATTTTTAAGTTGATCGCGTGACTAAATTGAGACAAATTATATTTGAGTGACCATAATATAAAAAGTTGATGATATGACCAATAGTGTATATCAGATTAAAATAAATCACGAACATTATTTTTAAACTTTTTCTTGAAAAAGTTAAAGATTTATTTTGTTTTTGATAAATAGAAGTATGTGACTCCAAAGAATATCTCTATAGGTGAGTTTGTTGGACACTGACTATGAAAGATCTTTCCATTTCGAGGTGAAGTTTAGGATATGAACCTTTAGTTAAATGATAAAGAGTCGTTACCAGTCCATTAAATTGAACTGAAGTGAATTAAAGTGCATTTACTGAAGGAAAATTAGAGAACTGAATTGAACTGAAATAAATTACTGATAATGAATATATTTCAAGAATAGTCCTCCTCCTCTTTTAGAGATGGTGAAAAAAGTCATTTTGAGCTCTCCAAGTAATGTGAAAACTACCGCTTTCGACACTATTCTAACCATAATGCAACTAGTATGAAATTGTGTGAGAATGATGAAGCGGGTTAACACTCTCATGTTAACCCTCATCCTTGTTCTGTTTTTTTTATATTTCTCTTAATTTGTAGCTTCTTTTGTTTTGTTTTTCTTTGTTAAGCCTTTTGAAGCTTTTGTTTATTTAGTCAAGTGCCCGAATGCCACAATCTTGGTGACCCATTGAATATACCTAGTAATTTTGAACCTTATATGTATGATATTTGGTATAGATGTGATTGGTTAAATATTTTATTTTGTTTTAGAAACTATTCTCATTGCATTCCAACTGATTTGTTAACTCTTTAAGTTTGTGTGCGAAGGATTGTTTATTTCCATTTGTATTTTTCTAGAATTGGAAAAACAAATAGATAGGTCCATTTTCATTGAATCCAACCCATTAAGAGAAAGAATTAATATTAGTGCTCAAAGTGGAATCTAGCTAGTAAACTTAAGCTTACTCTATAACTTTACAATCACTTCAAATGACATTTTTCAGAAATCCAAGAGTCTTCCACCATAAATGCATAGATACTGCTTCCCATACTTTGAAAAATCAAGACAAAATTTAAACATTGTCAACTTTAATTCTTCAACAACATGTCTACTATTCTTTAATGATTGAGAAGAAATTAACTAACAATCAAGAAATTTCTTAAAAAAAATTAATTCCTTCAATAAATTTAATTTAAATGAAAAGCTATTAGTTTCAACATTGCACGTGACACTGCCAATATTGATGGGTTTTGAAAAGCAAACTGAACATAATCAAGTTTTTGAGCCAATTAATTAAGATCCAAACACAACAACAAGGGAAACACAATAAATTTACTGAACTCTTAAATATAGTCCCCCTTTTCTATTATACATATCCCTTTTTTATATTTTTTAATTCTACTTTTTCACTTTTTCTTTATGGACTTACCAAACTACCCTTGCTATAATATTTAATGTTTTTTTGACAAAAATTAAAATTATAAAAAGAGTTTATTTAATTTAGATTTATAATATTTTAATTTATTAATATTTATAATTAACAGATTAATTAACAACGCAAAACATTAAAATTAAGTTTTCTTTTTTAATCAAGTTTTCTTTTTCACTCTCTTTAAAAAAAATTACTAAACCCATTAACTTATTAATATTTATAATTAACAGACTGCAAACTTGCCATCACACATTAAAATAAAACGTAAAAAACATAACGTAACATTAAAATTTATTAAAATAAAACGTAAAAAACATTACGTAACATTAAAATAAAACGTAAACAACATAACGTAACATTAAAATTAAATAAAACGTAAACAACATAACGTAACATTAAAATTAAGTTATTACATCAGTCCGACCTTCCTCTTAAGTTAATCTATTGTTGAATCATATCTTCGTAGATTGTATCCCAATTGGCAACACACGGGTGACAATATCTTCTCCAAAAATGGAGTATTGGTGGTAAGGGGTCGTTGGGTCGAAAATACAGACGGATAAAATGTCGGTAAATAGTTGAATGGAAATAGACGAGCTCACCTGTCGGCCTTGTAGCAACTTTTGTATCGGTGATGCGTGCACTTAGTGGAAGTACAATACAACAATAGTTTATTATAGGATGTATGTAGATAAGCGCTACGTTGAGAAAGGTAGCAATTGGAAACAAGTCGTCTATAACTTGCATCCAATATGACTCAGGACACCCACCGAAAAACCAACTGAGACGGTTGATGGGAATTTGCAACATATCCCCATGGTAAACACGGGTGTACAAATCGACGTCGGATGCAATTTCAGCAATGACCTCTGCTCTTGCTTGAGGCCAAAATTCTTGGGAGCGCCACTTATAATCTGCCACAACCCGAAAGCCACAATTTCCATCACCTATAACATCGAGCTAACCCGTAATGAGGTCTCTAACCGTTTCAGGAATTTCAAGCAAATAAAGACATTCGTATATATTATACGAGGTAATATCTGCAGTACAATAATAATAATAATAATAAGAATAATAATAATAATCATAAAAATAATATGAATAACAATAATTGTATATAATATCAAATTATTTACCATATGCATCAAAGGTATTATGAACATTAGGCGAAGCACGACGGGAGCAAGAAGGACGAGCCTTTTGAGGAGCATTTGTCGGAGCATTTTGAGCAGCATCTTTAGGTGCATTTTTAGGAGTATTTTTTTGGAGCCTTTTTATCAGGCTTCGCAACATCTCTGAACTCCCACCAACTTTTGTCACGGGCGGTAGACTTTGATCCCCTCTGTCGGCCTTTGGTTGCATCCTTCACTTGTGGCTCAACATAACTTGCTTGATCGGGATACATTATTTCATGCATCCTTTGAGTTGTTTGATCCACAACTTTAGGATCCATACCCTCGAGGTCATCAACAAGCTCATGCAAATAACGAAGTTCCTCTAAACGGGCACCAAAATCGACCTCCTCTTGTTCACCCTCTACATCATCAAAATGAAATGTGCTCCAGAATTTGTGAATGTCAACCATACGTATTTGAGTTTCAGCAATGAGTGCCTTATACTGCTCACAAGCACAAGGCAAGCCATAACAAGTTTGCAATCTGTGGTGGCACCACTCATCACATTCAGCGCCAAATTTTTTCATATTTTTCATCTCACTTGACAGTAGAGTGATACAGTGGTGTGAAACATGTCGCTCTACATATGTCAATGGTTGTCCCAATCGAATGACCGGATGACGCGCTATTGACGCTTCATTTGTGCTCCTAATAAAAATAAACTAAATTGTATTAATATTAAATTAAAATTGTAAAATCATATTATATTATTATGATACTTATATAGTATTTAAAAAAAACATATGAAATTTACCTGATTGCGGTATGCTCACTTTCCATTTTCTTGTGAAGTTTCGCCCACATAGAATGGAGGCCACCGGTGGATGTGTGCAACCATTTTTTTGAGCCTGCATGTTGAGCCTCCACTCTGCATGTCGTTACGTTGCCAAAGTGCAACACTTCGTTGGTCCACGCTTCAACAAATTTCTCTTTATGCACCAACCACGTTCCCGAAAAATATTTAATAAGTTATTCATTTTCGCCAGAAAAATTAGCGCGCAAACTTTGAACTTGTGTTGTGTAATCTTCGATAGAGGTTGAATGAATTATTCTGTACCACCGACCATTTCTAAATTGCTCGGCAAAATTTGCGTCGCCAAAAATTATAGTCACTCGAGCTTGCACATCTTTGTTTATATGCCACGTACAAAGTAAATGGTTAGAGTGTGGAAATAACTTTCAAACCGGTTTCAGCAATCCCAACTCCCGATGAGTTGTAATCGCATGTGGATTCTTGTCAGTGGGAAGCAATTCCCTCAACCTCTCCAAGGCCCATCGATAACTTTCCTCTTTCTCGTTATGCATCGGAACATATGTAATTAGAAAATTCTTGTTGCAAGGAGTCATTCCCACCATTTCTACTAAAGGCCACTTGTACCAATTTGTCTTGTATGTTGAGTCAATTCCAATGGTCCAGTAGTAGTGTTTGAGTAAATTGATTGCTATTGGATGTGCCATAAATATATGAGTCAACATCTTTGTGGTTGGCTCACACTTTTGGGCACAAAAATACTTATATTTTCGAGCTAGAAACAACATTTGTTCCGGCACATTTCTACCCTCCATTTCCTTCTGCTTGAGTCCTTCTCTTTCATTGTAGATAAGTCTGATATGAGCGTGATCATATGGACTTTCTGCTTGTACAGCCGCTAGAATAGGACCTGGCTTTGCTTGAGCCGCCATCATGTCTCGTATGATAATTTTCGAAGCTGGACTCAACCCACTCAACTGTCGATGACCCTCCGGATAGGTTATCATCGGATGGTTGTGCATCCCCTTAGAGCCTGCCTTTGGACATATCCCCCAAAAAAAGTCGATCATTATGTTTTTGAAGGACCAACATGATTTGAACTCGCATCCGCACTTCGTCGTCCTTGACGCCCTCCGCTTGGGTGAATTATCTGAAAGTTTAGAAGAATTTTTATACGGAAGTCCCCGGTAACATCTCATCAAGACCTGTGTACCGGTTTTTTTATGAGATGTTATGACCAACTCGAAATGATAAAATATCGCAATGCCCTTAGTGATGAACCCTAAGTGTTTTGATTATGTCCAATCGTTTCAGAAGATGAAAACCTAATACTCTCTTACATATAGTTTATTGTTGACTAATATTTTTTTTCTACTTAGTCTATGTGTAAGTTACTCAGCAGGTGCTGAATGAAGATTTTTCAGATTGCCTAAAGAACCTCAGAAGTGTCGATTGCTGAAGACAGAGTTTCATTATCAGAAGCTGGATGCTCCACTCTGAAGATATTAAAGTCTGTTGAAGCTCTCCTCAGAGGTCATTTGCAATCAAAAGTTCATCTACCAATTTGATCAGAAGCTTAGTCACGGGTTCTGGATAGCATTTAGTGCATTTAATGCAAGGCGCCAAAAGTTCAAAAAGCTGTTTTGATGGAGCGCGCTTGTCTGTTCAAGAGAAACCAGAATTTCCTTGTCTACCCTTTTGTTGATCCAATTGAAGAATGATTCCAGTCAACCTCATCTTTGATTCCAAATCACTTACCGGATTTAGTTAAAGAACAAGGATAACGGAATCAAAGTGTTTGAAGACCGTTTGAAGACTTGACAAATTAACGGCTACAACAACTGATGTCATCTCTATTGAAGATTCAAATTCACCAACGGTCATCCTCATTCACTATAAATAGTAGCCAAGCTCCAATGCATCAATCACACATGATCATCGAGCAAAATCTCAACGCACTGTTTTAACAAGAAAAACAGAGCATTCATTTCCATTCTCAATCTTTCTTAGCATAGCTTAAGTTTAAGTGAGAGAGTGAAGAAAAACAAGTTCATAATAGGAATCTTGTAAACTGATATCGTTTGTGATATTCAGTTAGATTTAAAGAGAGAAATCTAGTTGAGATTAGAGTTGGGTGAGAAATCCAGAAAACAAAGTATTGTTTGTTCTGGTGGAAATCCTTTAACTCTTTTTTAGGCTAGTCAGAACTAAGTGAGAAATTAGCTTAAGTTCTGTTGATGTAAAGGAGCTTCTGAACTTGCCATAAAAGTTCTGAATAGTGGATTTATAAAATCTCTGTAGGCTGCGACCTCAGGGGACAAGACGTAGTCACAGGACTTCTGTGGCGAACTTGGATAAATCGAATTGTTCAATCAGGATCTCCTGAACTTCTTTCTCCCTTCTTATACTTGTTATTTTTGCTTCTGTGTACTTGTTTATATTTAGTGCTGAAACAGATTTTCTCTAAAGTATCATTGTCTTTGTTCAGAAGACTGTCGAGAAGTTCTCAAATCAGAACTTCTGTTGCTGAAAACAGTCTAACTGTGTTTAGGCAGAATTTCCCTCAGAAGCAACTTCTATAAGCTGGCTTCTGACTCTGAGGAAATTTGACTCTGAAAATTAAGTTTCCCGAAAAACTTAGAAATTTTCAGTTTTCAACTTTGACACCTATTCACCCCCCTCTAGGTGATTCTGTTCTTGATAGGGCCAACAAGTGGTATCAGAGCGAAGGTCACTTCGCATATTTACTAAAGATCTAACAATCTAAGTGTAAGATCCTATCAGAATCAATAGAGATGGCTAGTAGACACCAGCCTGAGAATTCTTCTCACTTCATAGTTCCAGAAGGTTCTTCCACTACTAGACCTCCATTATTTAATGGCAACAACTACTCATACTGGAAGAAAAGGATGATGTACTTCCTCCAAGCTCAGAACATGAGTGCTTGGTATGTCATCACTGATGGTGATTTCATTCCTACCAGAATGGAACAAGGTTTAGGGAATGTTGTTATTCCTCAGAGAGAATACACAGATGACATTCTAAAAAAACTCCAAACTAATGCTTCAGCAATAAATATGTTGCATTGTGCACTCACAGCTACTGAATATAACAAAGTTTCCTCTTGTGAAACTGCACAGGATATTTGGAACAAGCTAGAAGTCACATATGAAGGAATAGGAAAAGTGAAGCAATCTAAAGTCAACCAACTCATGAGAGAATATGAGTTATTTGAAATGCTTGATAAAGAATCTATTTCAGATATGAACTCTAGATTCACCAAGATAGTCAATGACTTGAAGAGTTTAGGAAAAGACATTGAAGAATCTGATCGAGTGAAGAAGATTGTCAGAAGCTTACCAAGGTCTTGGCAAGCCAAGAAGACTGCTATTGAAGAAGTTCAGGATTTGAGCTATTACCTGTATGATGAACTCATTGGGTCTCTAATTACCCATGAGATTTCATTAAAGAATCATGACCTAAGAGAAAGGTCAGAAGGAAAAAGAGTAGTCCTTAAAGCAGAATCTTCTGAAGAATCCTCTGAAGATGAGGAACTGGCTATGCTGACCATGAAGTTCAAGAAGGCTTTTAGAAAAGGCAGAGGTGGAAACTACAAGAAGCCTTTCAGGAGCTTTGACAAGAAAACTCCTGATTCTGGTGAAAAGTTCAAGAGAGATCCAAACAAGCCTATTGTGTGCTATGGATGTCAGCAACCGGGGCACATTAAGCCTAACTGTCCGGAGCTGAAGAAAGATAAGAAAAAGTTCAAGAAAGCTATGCTGGCTGCCTGGTCAGACTATGAGACCAGCAGTGATCATGAAGAAAAGGAAGAGCAAGCTCAGATTTGTTTTATGGCTATTGATGAGCCAACTTCTGAAGATGTCACAGGAGAAACTTCCGCACCTCCTGAAGCTACATATGATTCCGAGGTAAACATATCTTCTGAACAAAATATCTTTGATTCTCTTGAAGAACTCTATAGTATGTTCAAGTACCTGAAAAGGAAATTGGACAAGAGTGAGGCTGACAAGTTTCTTAGGTTTACTCAAGTTTATTCTGACATGAAAGTGTTAGAAGAAAAACTGTGTAAACAGTTCAGCACTCCTGCTGATGACTCTAAAGTCAAAGGCAAAGAAAATCTGCCTCTGGGAAGTGATAAACCCCAGAAGAAGAAGAAACCTGTCACTCCCTCTCTTCTGAAAGAGATAGCTTCTCCTCCTGATGTTGGTACCTCTGAGAGTGCTGTTATGGCCTCTGAAGATGTTGGTCCTTCTCAGAAGAAGAAGAAATCTCCCAAGAAGCAAAGGGAAAGATCCAAGAACCCTCCCTTTTGCAAGCTTTGCAAGAGTGATGGTCACTGGTTGAAGGATTGCAAGTACCATATTAAAAACCTCTTGCAATCTGAGATATCATTAAAACTTGCTGAAGAGAAATCTAACTCTGAAGGACACAATAAGGATTGGGTACCTGTCACTAATTGATTGTGTTGCAGGTGGCTCTGAGTGCTCCATCAATGTCAAAGCTGTGGTACATTGACAGTGGGTGCTCAAGGCATATGACAGGTGATGAAAAAGCATTCATCACATATGATCCTAAAAGAGGTGGAAAAGTCAGCTTTGGAGATGCTCAGAAAGGAAGGATACTTGGTTCTGGATCTATAGGAACTAATCCTCCGATCAAAGATGTCTCCCTAGTCAGAGGCCTGAAGTTCAATCTCCTGAGTGTTGCACAACTGTGTGATAAAGGTAGAGATGTTGTCTTCAGCTCCTCTGGATGTAAAATCTTGGACAGTAAGTCAAGGGAAGTTATTCTAACTGCTCATAGAGTTGAAAATGTTTTCATGCTGAACCTTGAGAATCTTTGCAAAAATATATGCTTGATGTCCAAAGAGGATACCTCCTGGCTCTGGCATAGAAGACTTGCTCATGTGAGCATGGACCTTCTGGCCAAAGTAGCTAGAAATCAATTGGTTGAGGGTCTGCCTGAAATTAGTTTTAAAAAGAACCATTTATGCAATGCTTGCCAATCTGGTAAACAATCCAGAAGCTCTTTTAAAACTAAGAAAGTCATTTCAACTAAAAGACCTTTGGAATTACTTCATATGGATCTTTTTGGCCCTGTTCAACCAGTGAGCATGGGTGGAAAGAAGTATGCCTTTGTCATTATAGATGACTATTCAAGATTCACTTGGGTCATCTTGCTGTCTAGCAAAGATGAATCACTTGGATGTTTCTCAGTTCTGATAAAGAAACTTGAGAATGAAAGGAATGAAAAGGTTGTTCATATCAGAAGTGATAATGGTGGAGAATTCAAAAACTTTAGGTTTGAAGAATTCTGTGAAACCAAGAGAATTGATCATAAATTTTCTGCTCCCAGAACTCCTCAACAAAATGGGGTAGTTGAAAGGAAGAATAGAACTCTGGTTGAGATAGCCAGAACTATGATCAATGAAAGAAGGCTTCCTAAGTACTTTTAGGGAGAAGCTGTGAACACAGCTTGCTATGTTCTGAATAGAGTGCTAATCAGAAGCATTCTGAACAAGACCCCTTATGAACTCTGGAAAGGTCGAAAGCCTAAAATAGGTTATTTCAGAACCTTTGGTTGTAAGTGTTATGTTTTGAATACAAAAGAATATCTTTCAAAGTTTGATTCAAAGGCAGATGAGGCCATTTTTCTTGGTTACACAACACATAGTAAAGCATATAGGGTTTTTAATAAGAGGACTCAAACTTTAGATGAATCTGTTCATGTACAGTTTGATGAGACTAACCCTGCAGATAGTAGAGCTCCTGATGAAGATGTAGTTCAAGCTCCTGAAGTTACATCTCCTGATGTAGAAGAAGATGTTTCTCCCAGAGCTGCTGAAGTGGTTCCTCCTGTTGCTGAACAAGCTCAAGAAGTGAATCCTACTCCAGAAGTCAACTTCCTTCCATATGATTCAACAAATGATGAACAGGTTTCAGAAGACTCATTGGATGTACCAAGAGAAGTTAGAACTCATAGGAATCATTCCTTAGAGAACATAATTGACTCTGTTCATAATCCTGTCATGACCAGAGCTCAGCTCAGAAGATACATGGGGAATGTGGCTTTTGTGTCACTTCTGGAACCCAAGGACTTCTATGAAGCTGCTGATGATGATTCCTGGTTAATGGCAATGCAAGAAGAACTTGACCAGTTCAAAAGGTCAGAAGTTTGGACTTTGGTTCCCAGACCTAACAACATAAAGGTTGTTGGAACTAGATGGGTTCTGAAGAACAAGCTTGATGAATTTGGAAATGTTGTGAGGAACAAGGCAAGACTTGTTGCTCAAGGTTACAGTCAGCAAGAAGGCATAGATTATGGTGAAACTTTTGCTCCTGTTGCAAGACTAGAAGCCATTAGAATCTTATGTGCTTTTGCATCATACAAAGGTTTTAAGCTCTTTCAAATGGATGTGAAAAGTGCATTCTTGAATGGTTACATTGATGAGGAAGTCTGTGTGTCTCAACCTCCTGGTTTTGAAGATCATAAGTTTCCTGATCATGTGTACAAGCTGAAGAAAGCATTGTATGGACTGAAACAAGCTCCCAGAGCTTGGTATGAGAGACTGACTAAGTTCCTTCTGTCTAAGGGATTTGTCAGAGGCTGTGTTGATACAACTCTGTTCACTCTGAGGAAGAACAAGGATATCCTTATAGCTCAGGTATATGTTGATGATATTATATTTGGTGCTACTAATGAATCTTTGTGCAGAGAGTTCAGTGACCACATGAAGGCTGAGTTTGAAATGTCTATGATGGGAGAATTAACCTTCTTCTTAGGACTTCAGATCAAGCAAAGTAATGATGGTGTGTTTATCAATCAAGCCAAGTACACTAGAGAAGTGCTGAAGAAATTTGGCATGATGGACTCTAATGTTGTTGATATTCCAATGGATGTCAGTAAAGACATTGATGATGAAGAGAAAGCTGGTAAACCTGTAGATATAAAAACCTACAGAGGTATGATTGGTTCTCTTTTATACCTAACAGCCAGCAGGCCAGATATACATTTTGCTGTGTGTTTTTGTGCTAGATATCAATCAAAGCCAAGAGAAATTCATGATGTTGCTGTCAAAAGAATTCTCAGATATCTTAAAGGCACACCAGAAGCTGGTTTGTGGTATCCCTGTAGTTCTGATTTCACTCCTATAGGATACACAGACTCTAACTATGGTAGAGATAAATTGAAAAGGGTCAGCACTTCTGGTGGTTGTCATTTTCTAGGGGAGTGCCTAGTCTCCTGGCATAGCAAGAAGCAAACCTTTGTGGCTCTCTCAACTGCTGAAGCTGAGTATGTTGCTGCTGGAAGTTGTGTTTCTCAGATGCTCTGGATCAAGCAACAAATTGCTGACTATGGAGTCATCCCTGGAACAATTACAATCTACTGTGATAACAAGAGTGCAATTGATCTTTCAAAGAATCCTATTCAGCACAGCAGGATGAAGCATGTTCATATTAGGCATCACTTTCTGAGAGATCATGTTCTGAAGAAGGATATTATCATTACTCATGTTCCCTCTGAAGAGAATCTTGCTGACATGTTTACTAAGCCTCTGGCTGGTAATTCCTTCAGCAACTTACGAGAAGGCATTGGTATGACTTATCCACTTCAATAACTTAGCTTAATTATTTCTGTGTCTTAAGTGATTAATCATTTAAGATAATTAAGTGATAATTAATTCTAATCATGATTTGACATCTAAGCATGCGTTATCTACTGCTTTTTACGGCGCTGTTCTATGGTTAACGGTTATCTGTTCCCTTTTAAACGGTGTGTATTTGCTTTTTGAATTGGAACGGTTTCCTGTTTTGGTATAAATAGGGGTTTTCCATACTTAGAAGTTTTTACTCTCATTTTCATTGCTATTAGAATCTCCATAGATTTTCTGTGTTTTCTTCTCTCTAGATTCTTAACCTAATTTCTTATTCTCCAACAATGGCTCAAGAAATCACTGTTACTCACATCTTTACCACTGAATCCAAGAAGAAAGTTAGCGAATCTAGGGTATTCACCTCTAGGTTCCTAGACGATGAAGTTAAATCCACTGAACCAATTTCCAAATGGCTTAGCTCTCAAAACTGGAATTCTTTCGTTTCTCTCGATGAATTCATTTATCCTAAGTTAGTCACCGAATTCTATCAGAACCTCCATTTCTTTTCTAATGAGGAGGATGTTCTACACTCAGAAGTCGGAGAAGTTGAGATTGAGGTCAGTAGGGCTTCCATTTCTCAAGTGATTGGTATTGATGATGAAGGAATCATCATAGGTGATGATGGTTCAGCAGATGGTTTTACAGAAGCTAATTGGGCCAGACCAGATCTAAGTGCCAAGGAAACTTATGCCACCTGGCTCACTCAGCACCAGAGGTGGGCACACTATTTGACAACTAACGTGTTCCTTCCGAAGGCTGGAGGAGTTAATGGTGTTTCCAACAGAGAAAGGGTGTTTATGTGGCATCTGGTCAATCAGAAGAAGATTAATCTCCCTGCCATGCTGATTAGGCAGATGAAGAATGTAACTACCGTGAGTGCATTAGCATATGGCTCACTCCTGACTAGGTTGTTTGAGGCAGCCTCTGTGGTGGTCTCTGGAGAAGGTGTTACAAGTAGGAGTACGGTTCTGAAGATGCATACCTTCAGGAACCTTAACTTTGGTGTGACTCCGAAGAAGAATGAGAAGGGCTCCTCTGTGAGTATTGCTCATAAGGAAATTGTTGAGACGGCTGCTCAGAAAGGAAAGAATGCTGCCAAGAAGGGCAAGGGAAAGAAGGGATCAAGTAAGTTGGTCCTGACTGTTGAGAAGGTGGTTGTCTCAGAACCTCTTCCCACGATGGTTCAAACAACAATCAGTGTTGAACCCTCTGGCAAGATCGTTGCTGAGAAGCCAAAGGATGTTCCTGAGAAGGAAGCTCAGGATGCTGAGGACGCACGCCTTGCTGAAAGAGAGAAGGCTGCTGAAGCTGAGAAGGTTGCAAGGGTTGTGGCTCTTGCTGATAAGAAAAGGAAGCAAAAGGAAGCAGAAGACAAGTTAGCAGCTGAAAGAGAAATTGCTGCAAAGGCTAAGGCCGATGCAAGAATCATTGCATGTGCGGCTGAACTTGAGAATGTGGAGTTCTCAAAGAATGTTGAGGCTTCAGAAGAAGGAGAAGAACTTGAGAATATCTCTCTCTCTACTCGGATTAGTACAAAGGCTACTGAAGAGGATGAGGACTCTGAAGATATTCCTCTCTCCAGAAGAATCCCCAAGAAGAAGATGTCAGCAAAGAGAAGGTCTCTGATCAAAAAGGACTTCTATATTGCTTCGAGTACTGAACTGGAAGAATCAATTCCTGAAAAAGAGGATTTGGCTGATGACGAAGACATGATGGATATGTCTGCTGAAAAGGATGCTGATGCTCCTATTATTGAAGAACTGACTGAAGATAGTGATCAAAAGCCTGATACTATCATTCAGAATGCTATGAAGTTTGCTGAAAACATCAACACTGATGTTTTTCTGGATAATTTTCTTCTGGGACAAGGGAGAAATCCTGGTGAAAGAGATGCCTCTGAAACACTGTTCAGAATGGCTCATGTGTTTGCTGAACCTATTTCCACATTTGTTCCAAACCTCTCTGATCAGGTTATTCCATCTCCACTTCATACTTCTCATCCATCCTCTCCTCGTACTCCTCATCCATCTCCTTCACTACCTTCTGTCACAGAAGTTGGTGATTCTCACACTTCCATTCCTCCTACAACTTCAACTTCTGAGGTTGTACCCCCACCAATTATTCCTCCTTATGGATCCTTTTCAGAAGTGAATCTAAACACTGCTCCAATTTTCACAGATTCCATAGCCACATCCACTTCCTCCTCCATGCATACTTCCTCTGTAAGTCCATCAATTGGATTTACTGCTCCATCTTTCTCACTACCATCCACACTACCTCCCATCTCAACCTCACATACAATCCCTTCCTCAACAACTTCAACCCCTCCTCTCTCAACCTCTGGACATGCACCTCCACCTCCTCCTCTACTTCTTGTTTTGCTGGGTTGTCATCCAATTATGACTTCCTACGCAAACACATGAATCGAGATGATTTGGATACCAGGTTTGGTGGTTTTGGTTTCATGGGCAGAGCTTCTGGTGTATCCGAAGCTGGTGGTGCTCCCAGTGTTGAGGAGTTGAGAAGAATGAGTCAGAGTGGCTCTGATGAATTGCTGAACAGATTTGCTGGTATAGGGCAAAGGACTTCTGCTGCTGACATGTATGCTCAGGGCATTGTGCTGCAAGAATTACATTCCTTGAAAGCTCAGAACCTGCAGCTCATGACTATGCTTCAAATGCAGGATCCTTCTGTCTACATACGCAATCTTTCTACACTTCATCTATCTACCTATGAAGAGCTGTACAAGTTAAGAGAATTAGCTCTGACTCTTCCTTCATTGGACAACATTGCTCTTGCTTCTTCTCTGAAGGTCAATGAGAATTTGGAGATATTGACAGAAGAAGTCAAGGAAGCAAACGAGCATTATGAGGCTCATGAGAAGATGCTCCCAAGTAAGATTGATGACCTGCAAAGTACTGCCAATCACATTCTGAGAGAAGTGAAATCTTCTGCTCAAGGTTCATCATCTTCCGGGGCTGCTAAGATTGTATATGACATCACTCCTGATCTCAACAATCGACTCTCCAACATTGAGTCTACTATATCTGCTCAGAACGCACAGATTGCTGAGCTTACTGAACTTCTGAAAGTTATGCACACTCAAGCACGTGAACAAGAGAAGACTCTTCACAATTGCTATAGGTTTGTTCGAGGACAGACTTATATTCAGAATGAGCATCTCACTGCTGCTGTGTATGCTAACAATCGGTTGATCAAGCTCCTTGTGGAAGACGTTCAGAGACAGCGACCTATGTCTGGTCAGACTTTTAATCATATGAAGACCATTGATGATGACTTCAGAAGAAGAATGGATATGATCAACACTGTGAGGCCAACTCCTCAGCAATATCAGACTGCACTGAATGTTCAGCAGAAATTGAAATCTCAGGGTGCTCTGGGTGTTGCTCTTGGTTCTGGTCAAACGGGGGAGAAGTCTGGTCAGAAGAGTGGTCTTAATACTGGTGTTAAGAGATCAAGTGCTGCTGAAGGTTCTAGTGGTGTTCCTCCTCAGAAGAAGAAACCTAGGAACTTGTAATCTTTTTAGCACTTAAGCTTCTTAGCTAGGTTCTGGGTTGGGTAGTTTTTGTCTTAGGACTTTTTCTGCTCTTCTGATTATTTTGTTTCATATGTTGTCCTCTGATGTTTTTATATACACTGAATCTTTCTTATACTTTCTTGTGTCTCTGACTTCTTACTTTTGCTTATGTTTCTTTGTGACTTAGTAAATTATACTTCATTAAATCTAACAACTTGATCTTAAGTCATTTCTAAGTTTATACAGATTACTGAAGTTCACCCTTTACACTAAAATGGGGGAGTTAATTTACTCAGAAGTTATGAAACATATGTATCAGGAAGTCATTTTCTAAACCTCGTGTTTTCTGTTAGCTTCTGAGCACGGTTTGTCCATAACCAAAATGGGGGAGAATGATGAACCCTATGTGTTTTGATTATGTCCAAACGTTTCAGAAGATGAAAACTTAATACTCCCTTACATATAGTTTACTGTTGACTAATATTTTTGTTTACTTAGTCTATGTGTAAGTTGCTCAGCAGGTGTTGAATGAATCATTTCTGGATTGCCTAAAGGACTCAGAAGATCTGTTTGCTGAAGTAAGAATTTCAATAATTCAGAAGCTGGATACTCCGCTCTGAAGCCGAAGTCTGCTAAAGCTCTCCTCAGAAGTTCTTTGCAATCAAAAGTTTTGCCAATTTGATCAGAAGTATAGACAACTGGAAATTAGCTTCTGAAAGCTTAGTCACGGGTTCTGTTTGAGCATTTAATGCTCTGACAAGTGCATTTAATGCAAGGCGCCAAAAGTTCAAAAAGCTGTTTTGATGGAGCGCGCCTGTTTGTTCAAAAGAAACCAGAATTTCCTTGTCTACCCTTCGTTGATCCAATTGAAGAATGATTCCAGTCAACCTCATCTTTGATTTCAAATCACTTACCGGATTGAGTTAAAGAACAAGGATAACGGAATCAAAGTGTTTGAAGACCGTTTGAAGACTTGACAAATTAACGGCTACAACAACTGATGTCATCTCCTTCGAAGATTCAAACTCACCAACGGTCATCTTCATTCACTATAAATAGTAGCCAAGCTCCAAAGCATCAACACACGCGTGATCTTCGAGCTAAAATCTCAACGCACTGTTTTAACAAGAAAAACAGAGCAACATTTTCCATTCTCAATCTTTCTTAGCATAGTCTTAGTTAAAGTGAGAGAGTGAAGAAAAACAAGTTCATAATAGGAATCTTTTAAACTGATATCGTTTGTGATATTCAGTTAGATTTAAAGAGAGAAATCTAGTTGAGATTAGAGTTGGGTGAGAAATCCAGAAAACAGAGTATTGTTTGTTCTGGTGGAAATCCTTTAACTCTTTTTAGGCTAGTCAGAACTAAGTGAGAAATTAGCTTAAGTTCTGTTGATGTAAAGGAGCTTCTGAACTTGCCATAAAAGTTCTGAATAGTGGATTTATAAAATCTCTGTAGGCTGCGACCTCAGGGGACAAGACGTAGTCACAGGACTTCTGTGGCGAACTTGGATAAATCGAATTGTTCAATCAGGATCTCCTGAACTTCTTTCTCCCTTCTTATACTTGTTATTTTTGCTTCTGTGTACTTGTTTATATTTAGTGCTGAAACAGATTTTCTGTAAAGTATCATTGTCTTTGTTCAGAAGACTGTCCAGAAGTTATCAAATCAGAACTTCTGTTGCTGAAAACAGTCTAACTGTGTTTAGGCAGAATTTCCCTCAGAAGCAACTTCTATAAGCTGGCTTCTGACTCTGAGGAAATTTGACTCTGAAAATTAAGTTTCCCGAAAAACTTAGAAATTTTCAGTTTTCAACTTTGACACCTATTCACCCCCCCTCTAGGTGATTCTGTTCTTGATAGGGCCAACAAGTAATTTAGCTTAATTATTTCTGTGTGTCTTAAGTGATTAATCGTTTGAGATAATTAAGTGATAATTAATTCTAATCATGATTTGACATCTAAGCATGCGTTATCTACTGCTTTTTACGGTGCTGTTCTGTGGTTATCGGTTATCTGTTCCCTTTTAAACGGTGTGTATTTACTTTTTGAATTGGAACGGTTTCCTTGTTTGGGTATAAATAGGGGTTTTCCATACTTAGAAGTTTTTACTCTCATTTTTCATTGCTATTAGAATCTCCATAGATTTTCTGTGTTCTCTTCCTCTCAAAATTCTTAACCTAATTTCTTATATCTTCTACAATGGCTCAAGAAATCACTGTTACTCACATTTTCACCACTGAGAACAAAGAGAAAGTTAGCGAATCTAGGGTATTCACCTCTAGGTTCCTAGATGATGAAGTTAAATCCACTGAACCTATCTCAAAATGGCTTAGCGCACAAAACTGGAATTCATTCGTTTCTCTCGATGAATTCATCTACCCTAAGTTAGTCACCGAATTCTACAAAAACCTCCATTTCTTTTCTAATGAGGAGGACGTTATTCACTCAGAAGTCGGAGAAGTTGAGATTGAGGTCAGTAGGGCTTCTATCTCTCAAGCCATCGGTATTGATGATGAAGGAATCATCATAGGTGATGATGGTTCAGCAGATGGCTTTTCAGAAGAAAATTGGGCTAGACCAGATCTTAGTGCCAAGGAAACTTATGCCACTTGGCTCACTCAGCACCAGAGGTGGGCACACTATCTTACAACTAATGTGTTCCTTCCGAAGGCTGGAGGGGTCAATCGTGTTTCCAACAGGGAAAGAGTTTTTATGTGGCATCTGGTCAATCAGAAGAAGATCAATCTCCCTGCCATGCTGATAAGGCAGATGAAAAATGTGACTACGGTGAGTGCATTAGCTTATGGCTCACTCCTGACTAGGTTGTTTGAGGCTGATGAACCCTAAGTATTTTGATTATGTCCAAACGTTTCAGAAGATGAAAATGAAAATTAACTTATGTACTTTTCAATGTTGACTAACAATTTTTGTTAAGTATTGTATAAGTTTTTCTCAGCAGATGCTGAATGAAGAATTCCTGCTTGCCTATTGAACTCAGAAGATTAAGGAAGCTGAAGACAGAAATACTTTTTCAGAAGCTGGATCAACCGCTCTGAAGTTTTGATTGTCTGCCTAAAGCTTTTGTCAGAAGTTCTCTTTTGCAAACAGAAGACTAAGGTTGTTTGGATCAGAAGCGCTAAGAGGGAATGCGAACATCAGAAGTTCGTTATCACGGGTTTAGTTAAGCATTTAATGCTTTGTCAGTTGCATTTAATGCGAGGCGCCAAAAGTTCAAAAAGCTGTTTGAAGGACGCGCCTGTTCACTACAAACAAAACCTGTTTCCTTTATCGCTTCTCTCTAATCTAAATCAATCTTCAAATTCAGTCAACTCCATCATCTTTATTTTAATCCCATACCGGATTAGGTTAAAGTACAAAGTTGACAGGATTGAGTGTTTTAAGACCGTTCGAAGAAGCTGACAAGATTAACGGCTACTTTCATCTTTGTCATCCTTGAAGATTCAAAACTCCTCAACGGTCATCTACTCAACACTATAAATAGTAGCAAAGCTCCACTGCATCAACTACGTGTGTGATCATAGAGCAAAAATCTCAACGCACTGTTATACTCAAGAAAACAGAGCACACTTTCCATTCTCAATCTTTTCTTAGCATAGCTATTGTAACTGTGAGAGAGTGAAGAAAAACAAGTTAATAATAGAAATCTTGTAAACTGAGATCGTTTGTGATCTTCAGTTAGATTTAAAAGAGAGAAATCTAGTTGAGATTTGAGTTGGGTGAGAAATCCAGAAAACAGAGTATTGTTGTTCTGGTGAAAATCCTTTAACTCATGTTAGGCTAGTCAGAACTAAGTGAGAAATTAGCTTAAGTTCTGTTGATGTAAAGGAGCTTCTGAACTTGCCATAAAAGTTCTGAATAGTGGATTTATAAAATCTCTGGAGGCTGCGACCTCAGAGGACAAGACGTAGTCACAGGACTTCTGTGGCGAACTTGGATAAATTGAACTGTTCATCAGGATCCCCTGAATCTCTTTCTCCCTTCCTTATACTTGTTAACTGCCTCTGTGTACTTGTATCATATTTAGTGCTGAAACAGATTTTCCCCTCAAAGTCACAAGTCTGTGTTCAGAAGACTGTCCAGAAGCTCTTAACTCAGAACTTCTGTTGCTGAAAAGACAGAACCTGTCTTAAGGCAGATTATCCCTCAGAGGCTACTTCAATAAACTTGCTTCTGACTCTGAGGATTATTGACTCTGAAAAATTGAGTTTCATTATAAACTCGAAAATATCAGTTTTCTATTGAAACACCTATTCACCCCCCTCTAGGTGATTCTGTTCTTGTTAGGGCCAACAGAGGCAGCCTCTGTGGTGGTCTCAGGAGAAGGTGTTACAAGTAGGGGTACGGTTCTGAAGATGCATACCTTCAGGAACCTTAACTTTGGTGTGACTCCGAAGAAGAATGAGAAGGGCTCCTCTGTGAGTATTGCTCAGAAGGAGATTGTGGTTGACACTGCTCAGAAAGGAAAGAAAGCTGCCAGAAAGGGCAAAGGAAAGAAAGGGTCAAGTAAGTTGGTCCTGGCCGTTGAGAAGGTGGTTGTTTCAGAACCTCTTCCCACGATGGTTCAAACTACTATTAGTGTTGGACCCTTTGGAAGGATCGTTGCTGAAAAACCAATGGATGCTACTGAGATAGCAAATCAAGAAGCTGAGGACGCACGTCTTGATGAACGGGAAAAGGCTGCTGAAGCTGAAAAGATTGCAAGAGTTGTAGCTCTTGCTGAAGAGAAAAGATTGAGAAAGGAAGCTGAGGATAAGTTAGCAGCTGAAAGAGAAATTGCTGCAAAGGCTAAGGCCGATGCAAGACTTATAGCATGTGCTGCTGAACTTAAGGATGCGGAATTCTCAAAGGATGTTGAGGCTTCAGAAGAAGGTGAGAAACTTGAGAATATCTCTCTTTCCACTCGGATACTTGAGAATATCTCTCTCTCCACAAGGATCGGAAAGAAGGCTGTAGCAAAACGAAGGTCTCTGAGGAAAAAGGACTTCGTTGTTGCTCCTAGTGCTGAATTAGAGGATCCTGTTGTTGAAGAACCGGAAGATGCTGCTGATGAAGACATGTTGGAGATGTCTGTTGAAGAAGATGTTGCTGCTCCTCTGATTGAAGAGTTGTCAGAAGAGAGTGAACTAGAAGATGAAGAGGTCCTTCAGGGTGCAAAACAGTTTGTTGAGAATGTTGATGATGAAAATTTCATTGACAACATTCTTCTGAATCAAGGAAGAAACCCTGGTGATAGGGATGCCTCTGAAACTCTGATCAGAATGGCTCATATCTTTGCTGAGCCCATTTGTATGTTCGATCCAAACTCCTCTGAACAGGTTATCTCATCTCCCACTCATACTCCTCATCCATCTCCTTCACTACCTTCTGTCACAGAAGTGAGTGAATCTCACACTTCCATTCCTCTTACAACTTCAACTTCTGAAGTTGTACCTCCACAAATTATTCCTCCTTCTGGATCCTTTTCAGAAGTGAATCTAAACACTGCTCCCATTTTCACAGACTCCATAGCCACATCCACTACCTCCTCCATTCATACTTCCTCTGTAAGTCCATCAATTGGATTTACTGCTCCATCTTTTTCACTACCATCCACTCTACCATCCATCTCAACTACCATTTCCTCCTCAACCACACATACAATCCCTTCCTCAACCACTCAAATCCCTCCATTCTCAACCTCTGGACATGCACCTCCTGTGTGTGATCCCTTAACCACCTCCTCCACTACTTCCTGTTTTGCTAGGTTGTCATCCAATTATGACTTCCTACGCAAGTACATGAATCGAGATGATCTGGATAACAGATTCGGTAGTTTTGGTTTCATGGGCAGAGCTTCTGGTGTATCCGAAGCTGGTGGTGCTCCCAGTGTTGAGGAGTTGAGAAAAATGAGTCAGAGTGGCTCTGATGAATTGCTGAATAGATTTGCTGGTATGGGGCAAAGGACTTCTACTGCTGACATGTATGCTCAGGGCATTGTGCTGCAAGAATTGCAATCCTTAAAAGCTCAGAACCTGCAGCTCATGACTATGCTTCAAATGCAGGATCCTTCTGTTTACATACGCAATCTTTCTTCACTTCATCTAGCTACCTATGATGAGCTGTACAAGTTAAGAGAATTAGCTCTGACTCTTCCTTCATTGGACAACATTGCTCTTGCTTCTTCTCTGAAGGTCAATGAGAATTTGGAGATATTGACAGAAGAAGTCAAGGAAGCAAACGAGCATTATGAGGCTCATGAGAAGATGCTCCCAAGTAAGATTGATGACCTGCAAAGTACTGCCAATCACATTCTGAGAGAAGTGAAATCTTCTGCTCAAGGTTCATCATCCTCCGGGGCTGCTAAGATTGTGTATGACATCACTCCTGATCTCAACAATCGACTCTCAAACATTGAGTCTGCTGTATCTGCTCAGAACACACAGATTGCTGAGCTTACTGAGCTTCTGAAAGTTATGCACACTCAAGCACGTGAACAAGAGAAGACTCTTCATAATTGCTATCGGTTTGTTCGAGGACAAACTTACATTCAGAATGAGCATTTCACTGCTGCTGTGTATGCTAACAATCGCTTAATTAAGCTCCTTCTGGAAGACGTTCAGAGACAGCGACCTATGTCTGGTCAGACTTTTGATCATATGAAGACCATTGATGCTGATTTCAGAAGAAGAATGGATATGATCAACACTGTGAGGCCAACTCCTCAGCAATATTCTACTGCACTGAATGTTCAGCAAAAATTGAACTCTCAAGGTGCTCTGGGTGTTGCTCTTGGTTCTGGTCAAACGGGGGAGAAGTCTGCTCAGCAGAGTGGTCAGACGTTGAAGAGACCTAGGAACCTAGGAACTTGTAATCTCATTAGGACTTAAGCTTCTTAGCTAGGTTCTGGGTTGGGTAGTTTCTGTCTTAGGACTTTTTCTGCTCTTCTGATTATCTTGTCTCATATGTTCTCTTCTGATGATTTAATACACTGAATCTTTCTTATACATTCTTGTGCCTCTGATTACTTACTTGTTGCTTATGTTTCTTTTTGACTTAGTAAATTATACTTCACTAAATCTAACAACTTGATCTTAAGTCATTTCTAAGTTTATACAGATTGCTGAAGTTCACCATTTACACTAAAATGGGGGAGTTAATTTACTCAGAAGTTATGAAACATATGTATCAGAAAGTCATTTTCTAAACCTCGTGTTTTCTGTTACCTTCTTACCACGGTTTGTCCATAACCAAAATGGGGGAGAATGATGAACCCTAAGTGTTTTGATTATGTCCAATCGTTTCAGAAGATGAAAACCTAATACTCTCTTACATATAGTTTATTGTTGACTAATATTTTTTTTCTACTTAGTCTATGTGTAAGTTACTCAGCAGGTGCTGAATGAAGATTTTTCAGATTGCCTAAAGAACCTCAGAAGTCTCGATTGCTGAAGACAGAGTTTCATTATCAGAAGCTGGATGCTCCGCTCTGAAGATATTAAAGTCTGTTGAAGCTCTCCTCAGAGGTCATTTGCAATCAGAAGTTCATCTACCAATTTGATCAGAAGCTTAGTCACGGGTTCTGGATAGCATTTAATGCTCTAACAAGTGCATTTAATGCAAGGCGCCAAAAGTTCAAAAAGCTGTTTTGATGGAGCGCGCTTGTCTGTTCAAGAGAAACCAGAATTTCCTTGTCTACCCTTTGTTGATCCAATTGAAGAATGATTCCAGTCAACCTCATCTTTGATTTCAAATCACTTACCGGATTTAGTTAAAGAACAAGAATAACGGAATCAAAGTGTTTGAAGACCGTTTGAAGACTTGACAAATTAACGGCTACAACAACTGATGTCATCTCTATTGAAGATTCAAATTCACGAACGGTCATCCTCATTCACTATAAATAGTAGCCAAGCTCCAATGCATCAATCACGCATGATCATCGAGCAAAATCTCAACGCACTGTTTTAACAAGAAAAACAGAGCATTCCTTTCCATTCTCAATCTTTCTTAGCATAGCTTAAGTTTAAGTGAGAGAGTGAAGAAAAACAAGTTCATAATAGGAATCTTGTAAACTGATATCGTTTGTGATATTCAGTTAGATTTAAAGAGAGAAATCTAGTTGAGATTAGAGTTGGGTGAGAAATCCAGAAAACAGAGTATTGTTTGTTCTGGTGGAAATCCTTTAACTCTTTTTTAGGCTAGTCAGAACTAAGTGAGAAATTAGCTTAAGTTCTGTTGATGTAAAGGAGCTTCTGAACTTGCCATAAAAGTTCTGAATAGTGGATTTATAAAATCTCTGTAGGCTGCGACCTCAGGGGACAAGACGTAGTCACAGAACTTCTGTGGCGAACTTGGATAAATCGAATTGTTCAATCAGGATCTCCTGAACTTCTTTCTCCCTCTTATACTTGTTATTTTTGCTTCTGTGTACTTGCTTATATTTAGTGCTGAAATAGATTTTCTCTAAGTATCATTGTCTTTGTTCAGAAGACTGTCCAGAAGTTCTCAAATCAGAACTTCTGTTGCTGAAAAAAGTCTAACTGTGTTTAGGCAGAATTTCCCTCAGAAGAAACTTATGTAAGCTAGCTTCTGACTCTGAGAAAATTTAACTCTGAAAATTAAGTTTCCTTAAAAACTTGAGAAATTTTCAGTTTTCAACTTTGACACCTATTCACCCCCCTCTAGGTGATTCTGTTCTTGTTAGGGCCAACACTTAGCCCAATTAGCTGCTTCATCTTTTGTATCGAATAGCTCATCTGTAATAAAAGCACAACTATAATCGACACCGTCTCCGCCGAGCTCTTCGTCCGACATTAGATTTGTGATTCGGAAAATAATTATGATAAAAAAAATTGTAATTGATTTAGCTGCAAAAAAAATGGGAAACGAGGTATGTGTTGGAAATTGAAGATTTACGACGTTCGTAGAGGAATTAAAATTTTTCAATTTCTTAAACTAAGATCCGTTAGCTTATTGAATAACAATTAAGAAGATGGGTTAGATAAAATATCGCTAGGAGATTACTACCTAACGTTGTTGTCGTGCCCACAAGTCTTCTTTATTTTAATCTCGCGAGTGCCCAAAGTAGAACACCTCTAGCGTTAAGTCCACACGAGCAAGAACGAATAAAACAGTAAATCGAAACCCCAATTTTGGTCTAGGAATTTCGGCTTCTCTAGAGAGAATTAGATGTGCATCTCAAATACCCCATAGGGGGTTGTATTTATAGTGTTTAGAATTGTCTTTCCTAAATAAGAATCCTACTCCCAAAATGACTAGGTCAACTCTTATTTAATTAATAAAACAATTCATATTCAAACTAGTATTCCTATTTAGTTAAACTAGTAATTTATATAAATTCACATTTACTGAATTACTCAATTAACTAATTAATAATCTCAATTATTATACTACTATGTTTTAATTAATTAACATTATAACACATTATAATTTAATTCAATTAAACTATATATATTAACACTATATATACATATTTCGGCCAACATTACCAAATACACATATTTGGTATATTTACCAGTTTACCATTTTATCTTTCAATACTCTCAGTTCAAATAAGAAAATTCAAGCTTGTTCAGATAAGCAAATTAAAATCCAATAAAGAAAGTTCAGTTCAGTTCATGTCAATTCAGCAAATTCATTCCAATTTGAAATTTTTAATACAGTTCGGCAGTTTAGTTCATGTCAATTCAGGAAATTCATTCCTGTTTGAAATTTTTAATACATATCGGAAAATTCAGTGCAGTTCGGATAAACTAATTTATTTATGTTCATCTTAGCTCAAATTCACAAATTTATTTCAACATATTTGAGTTTAGTTCAGCAAATTCAGCACAGTTCAAATAATTCAATTAATTTCAACATTAATCATCAGTTCAATAAATTCAGAGCAGTTCAGCAACAAAAGATTTCGACATTTTTCACGCGAGTTCAGTAAATTCAGAGCAGTTCAACAATAAATAACAAATAATATTTTCAATAAATACCGTTTAGCTCATAAACGCACATTTTTCAAGGTAATACGTAACAAATAAACCTAATTTTCAATTCTGCAACAAATATTTTTTCCAAAAAAATTAAATAGAATTAATTTACCTCGGCCTTATTTTTTGAAATTAAATTTTGAGTTTTTCCGGCGACGGTGGCGGGATAGGTGCCTCCGGCAACATTGTCGCCGGCCGGACTAACAGAGTCGCCGGCGGCAGCCATCCCCACCATCCCCGCCGGAAAAACTCAAAAGTAATTAGAAGAGGAGGAAGATGGTAGATAGGGGGTATTTTTGAAAAATAAAATAAAAATGAAGTGTGGATATATTTTAACAAAAAGAAGATTTTGAAAAAAAAAAGAAAAAATATGAAGCCGATTTTAGTTAAGATAGTTAACTAATGATAGTATTGGTATAAGCTCAAGTGCTAATGGTTCAATTTCGGCAGCAGAAAGAAGATTTTGAAAAAAAAAAAGAAAAAAAATGAAGTGTTGTACGCAGAGGAAGAGGAAGATGGTAGAGAGGGGTATTTTTGGAATGAAAATGTTGATAGCTGCCACATTTAATAGGATGGGGTGCTACATCTAATGAGACCCTAAATTTATAATTAATGTGTAAATTGTTCATTATGTATTTCTAATTTTATTTTTCATTTCTTTACCCTCTTAATTCACTAATATAATTAATTAATAATTAATTTTATTTTGAAAGTAGTTTTATCTCTGTTTGGGTTCAAATAAATACCAAACAAAATTTGAAAAACCATCTAAGCTATTTAATTTTAATATCTTAGTTGGTTGTTTTTTTACTAAATCGTAAAGTAAACAGTGGATTCCTATTTGTTTTCTCGAAAATTCAAGAGTACATATGATGTATTGCTATGTACTATAATTTTATCCATTCAAAATAATTAATAATATAATTGCTATTTTAGTTAAATTAATAATGAAAATTTTTATAACTTATCTTATCTCCCTTAAATCTCTCCACATATATAGCCCACTTCTCTTTCTATTTTTATGTTTTCTCTTTTTTTTTCTTCTTTCATCGCCACCTTTAAATCATGCTGGCTAAAAATCAGTTTTAGTTTTTTAAGAATTGAAAATACATCTGCTTTAAAATAAAACTTTTTGAGGATGCATAAATTCAAAATAGACAAATGGTTTCAAAATAAATTCTTAATTCCTTTTATTTAAAATATATTTTGTAAATATTAATAAAAAAATAAAAAGGTAAATTTTTGTAAAAAAATTAAATTTTATGGTTACCATAGTGAAGTGAAGGCAATGGTTACTTTTTCTTTATTCGAAATTAATTCACGTGGCTACAAAATTTCACTTTTAAGTTCTAACTTATAATAGTGACAGTTAACAACCTCAAAACAGATTTATTTTTAAGAATTAACGATTTTCGGAACAACTATAATTTTTCTACTTTTTAATTTTGACGTCAATTTAATACTTTTATGTGAGGAGAGAAAAATTAATGTTTAAATAGATAAAACTCTTGAATGATGATGTTAAAAAATCATTCTTAACATAAAACGTGTTTTAAACAACTTTAATAAAAAAATATGTTTTAAAATTGTTAAAGGTTAATTTTATAAATTCAAACTTAAAAATCCTATGTTTGAGAAATTTTGTAACCACAAGTATTATTTTTTCCTCAAAATTCCTAAAACCACAAAAGTTATTTTTGGAGTTTACCCTATAATTTATTGATTCATTTGAAAATATGTCATTTTTCGATATTTAACACGCTAATTGCAACTGTTAATCATAATTTTACCAATTGAACAACTAGTATTAGTAACTGCAAAAAAAAAAATAGCAAACTGCATTAACAAACAACAATTGTGAATAAATAGGTGCACCAAACATGTCATAAGTCTTTGTTAACATATTCAAAACAAACTAAGACTTATACAAGGTTTAGAAAAGAACAAAGAACACTCTTCATTTTATATCTTCATAATACACTAGTCATAAACGGTTCAATATCTATATATCTCTATGGGTGGGGTTCAGGTGTGACAAATTAGTTTTGGTGTGTCAAAATTTTATGGTGTGACAATGGTGGCAATTGTGTAATTAAATGGAAAAAGATGGCATAATTTGAGGGGCGTACACGTGTATGGTGAGGGAAGGGGGGCTGATGATGTCAACGCTGATGTCATCGCAGGAGAGAGAAAAGTCTTTTGTTTCTTTTCTTTAAAATACATTTTCCCGATGATCCCGAACTCGATTTTCGAAATTTTTTATACCGTTGGACTCGTATTAATTAGCCGGTCATTTTGAGATCCATTGTGGTCAAATAAAAACGATTTGGAATATTTGGTAATGACTTTTGGAATATTTGGTAATGACTTTAAATTGAAAAATGTATCAACGATATTCCAAAACTGTTCAACGATATTCCAAAACTTATCAACGATATTCCAAAACTGTTCAACGATATTCCAAACTTATCAACGATATTCCATAACTGTTCAGAGATATTCCAAAACTTATCAACGATATTCCAAAACTTATCAACGATATTCCAAAACTTTACATTGATATTCCAAAACTATACACTGATATTCCAAAACTAATTTACAGTTTTTGGATCTATTTATGAAATTTAAACTTACAGTATATGCATTTGCAATCATAGTATGAAGCTATACTGGAAGATATTTGTAATTTCCTGAATCATTGTGTTTGGAGTTTTTTTCTTTACAATGTATTACTAAAGAACACATGGAAATTGTCAAAAATTGCTACTTCATCTCTTTTAATTATAGTACAGAAACTTTCAAGATTCCAGTCACAGGACTTGCTAACCTAAGGTGAGAAAAATATTTTATACTTTTTTCTTTAGAATGTATTTATATTTGGAGTATAATGGGATAATCCAATTCAAGTTTTGCTTATAGTAGATTTAGAGATAAAGGTTCAACTTTTGAATAACATGGCCAGAATTGCATTCAAATGTAATTAACTGGGTTTTGAGTTTGTGATTGCAGGATTGGAAGATATGAAATTTGAAAGAGATGAGAAAGAGGAGGGAGAGAAATGGGTTTTGAGTATTGAATTTTCCGGCAACTTCACAGCTAACTGATTCGGAATAGCTCCGATTCAGTTCGCCGGAAGTGTATGTTCTCCAAGCGCGAGACACTTAAAGAACCTCCCGCCAAAGAACGACGTAAAGAACCGACGAATAATTGGATCTGAAAATCCAATACTACGCAGTAAATCAACGGTGGAAACTTCAGCATCCCTCAGAATTTCATCATCTGATTTCGTTAGAAATCCACCAGCAGAACCTCGCCGCGCCGGTGCTGTTCCTCCGACGTACCTCTTTTGCTCCGCCGTTCTCTTCGCCGTCTGTCTTGATTTTGATAGCCGTCGTTTGATTTCTTCCACCTCTCACTAAAATCAGCTTGTGTGTTTGTCTTTCTGGGCTTGTGAGGAATTGGGCTTTTAATTACAAAATTGCCATTGTCACACCATAACAAACTTGTCACACTGAAGGGGACTGTCACACCGGATCCCTTCCCATATCTCTATTTTAAATTACAAACCAGAAAAATAAAACAAATACTAAGTAATGTCGATTTCAAATTATTATGTTATATATGTAAAAGAGTTTGGAGATTAAATACTAAAAAGTGTGAATGGAGATTAAAATATAAACCCGAACAAATATTGGAACACTTAATTGGAAATCATTGATGTTAATTGAAAAGTTAAAGTGTCAATGGAGATTAAAAAACAAACTCGAGCAAATATCAAAACACTTAATTGAAAATCATTCGATGTCAATTGAAAAGTAAAAAAAGGTTTCGAATCTAAAAATAGTTTTGCAAGTAATTAACGAAAGGAAATTTGAATTTGCGGCAAAAGAAAATTTTGCAGGGAATTATGATAATTTTTATCCATATCTATAAAAAAAAGGAAATAAAAAAGAAAAAGGAAACTAAGTTTTTAATATTTTATTTAATTATTTTATCTGAATAATTTTACAGTACATAGCAAAACATGTTATCTATTGTAGCATCTAGATTTTCTTTCTTAGTAAAAGCCTATGATGTTTGTTATATGGAGTTGTTAATTATGTTTCCTTTTATTAGACACTTTCTTTGTTTTATTATTATTTTTTTGGTGAAAGTTGATTTATTAATTATTACAGAAGTGGAATGAGAATTTTATTACGGAACCACAGTAAAACTATTTTGTAAATTTTAGTATTAAATTTTTTCATTTTAAAAAAATGCAAAAATTAAGATTTACAAATTTGCATCTGGACCAATTCGAACTAGTTAAATTTGAATTGATCCGATAGTTTGATATTTGTATCCGAATCACCCATAGTTCGGTTGGAATATAAGTGGATAAAGTTGAGAATATGGCAATCTAGGAGTACCACAGGCCAACAATTAATGATTTGCTTTGTTTGTCACTGTGTTGATCCAAAATAGAAATTTTGAGAATAAACATGTCTTTAATTTCTATAAAAATTGTATTGATAAAGTTATGGATTACCATCTAAATATATTAATTAAGCCCGCATGGACGAGATGCTTCACCTTTTTCGTGTGGTCTCGGTTTCGAACATGGGTATATTAGCAATGTAAAAAGAAAAATGTACCAAAAAAAAAAAAGAAAAAATTATCTAAAAATATATTTATTTTTTTGAAAGGGTCTACAAATATATTTACTAACTTGTTTCTTTTTTCTATGTTTTACAGATCCATATATGTATGGTACTGCATAAGTATGATTGAGTTTGAGAGAGGAACTTATATCTGCTCAAAGGCAAATGATAATTCCTAACTAACAACTAATCTATTATTATTATTATTATTATTATTATTATTATTATTATTAATTCCTTAAAAGAATGTTGTTTATGTCTGAGTACAATTTATATTTATAATTAAATGTAATTGCATGTTTATTTCCTAATAAATATATACCTAAAATTTTAAGTTGTTACTAGGAGTATTTTTATTTCATTGCGCATTGGAATTGTTGTTCTTGGATTCAAAGGGTTAGGTCAGGGTGAGGGTGATTTCAGCTTTTCATTTGAATGGCTGAATTATTCGTTTTCAATCTGACTCTCATCCAAAGCTTCGTTCGTAGAGCATGAGTAACTGTTTAGGTTTCATAAACCTTCGCTGATATTTACTTTGAAGTACCCCCTGCTCGGGCTCAATTAAGACTGAGACAAAATTGTTTGGACAAAGCTTATACATACATAAAACATGAAAACGCTTTTTAAAATTAGCAAAACGAATAAGTATTGAGTTTAGACCCTTTTTTCGGGCAATTACAATGGCCCAACCAAGTTATAGCTTTACGATGGTCATAGGGAAGGATGTCTCCCAGAGGAAGGTGGAAATGATGTACAACTTAAATATTCGAGCATTACAGAATAATCATGAAGGTTATCCGTGGATGTATGAAGATGAAGTGAATTGGATAATTGAAAATGCATCCTGCAACATACAATACATTAGTGAAAATACGTGGGGTGTCCTCCCCCAAGGCAAGACTATGAACTTATTAGTACGAAATATGAACACACCTTCGGAGAAGGCAACGATCGTAATGATAAAGAGTCTTACCAGTTCACTAAACTGAACTGAAGTGAATTGAAGTGCATTTACTGAAGGAAAATTAAAGAACTGAATTGAACTGAAATAAATTATTGATAAGGAATATATTTCAAGAATAGTCCTACTCCTCTTTCAAATATGGTGAAAAAAGTCATTTTGAGCTCTCTAAGCAATATGGAAACTACCGCTTTCGGCACTGTTCTAAACTATAGTGCAACTAATATGAAATTGTGTGAGAATGATGAAGCGGGTTAACACCCTCATCCTTGTTCTGATTTTTTTATATTTCTCTTAATTTGTAGCTTCTTTTGTTTTGTTTTTCTTTGTTAAGCCTTTTGGAGCTTTTGTTTGTGTAGTCGAGTGCCCAAATGCCTCAATCTTAGTGACCCATTAAATAAATGTGAACATTTAAATATCTTATTTTGTTTTAGAAACTATTCTCATTGCATTCCAACTGATTTGTTAACCCTTTAAATTTGTGTGCGAATGATTGTTTATTTTTATTTGTATTTTTCTAGAATTGGAAAAACAAATAGATAGGTCCATTTTCATTGAATCCAACCCATTAAGAGAGAATTAATATTAGTGCTAAAAGTGGAATCTAGTTAGTAAAATCGAGCTTACTCTATAACTTTACAATCACTTTAAATGACATTTTTCAGAAATCCAAGAGTCTTCCACCATAAATGCATAGATACTACTTCCATACTTTGAAAAATCAAGACAAAATTTAAACATTGTCAACTTTAATTCTTCAACAGCATGTCTATTCATTAATGATTGAGAAGAAATTAACTAACAATCAATAAATTCCTTTAATAAATTTAATTATGAAAAGCTATTAATTTTAATATTGCACGTGACACTGCCAATATTGATGGGTTTTGAAAAGTAAACTGAACATAATCAAGTTTTTGAGCCAATTAAGATCCAAACACAACAACAATGGCAATAAATTTATAACTAATAAATTTGAATTTGTAAATTGTTCATTATGTATTTATAATTTTATTTTTCATTTCTTTATCCCTCTTAATTCACTAATATATTTGGCAAAATTTATACGGAATTATTCTTTTCACAGAGATTTTTGGTTTCAATTTTTTTCATAGATATTTTTTGTTTTTTAAATAAATTAGGTGGTTTGTCTAATTTGCAAAGAAAGCTACATGTTATGTTTTTTTCTTAAAAAACATGATTTTAAAGCATCAATTAACCACATTTTTATCTTTTAGAAAAAAACTTATGTTTACATAAAGCTTTTACAATTGATACTTATGTTAATCAAGCTTAATGTATCCTTTTACATTTTTTTTTTTCACTTAGACACATGAAATTTGAGGTTTTTCACATTAGCCCATTAAACTATATAAAATTCAGTCATACAAATATTATAGGTTATATGTGAATAAATATATAGAAATGCATTTACTCCCAAGAGAATGGTTTTGAATCTTCTATACAAATATTGTTAAATTCATTGCACTTGATATGAATATCTAGCTACCATTTTCAACAAAGTGTGTCATGTTTCTAGGAATAGTTAGATGATAATGATAACGATGAAACAAAGTGTAAACACTTTCACTTGTTTATTAAGGACGTTCGATCGATATCTTACATTAATTTCTCAATCGAAATATAGCTTGCAACAAGTTCTAACACCAATATGAGTTTGTTGACCACGTAAAGGTAATCCATCTTCATTAAGAATTTCACTATAACAAGAAAGGGCCTACATTTGTCATTTCTCTTGATCTATAAGATTAAAAAGTCAAAATGAATATTAATTAACAAACTCAAATATGTTCATCCAATGGTTATTATTGTATTACGCTAATAAAAGCAATCACCATTCATATAATTACTAAAATTACAATTGACATTATCGGTCAAACTAAAGAATGCAAAATATTAGGATCTTGAACAAATTGCTAAAATAAGGGTTATATTAGACCATACAAAGTATCTTCCAAGAATTGTCAAAGATAATCACTTATAAACCAGATTACACGTACCCTAGAATAAGCAGATCATACTGTGATCCAAGATAAATATATCATGTCAAACCCGACCCTAAAAGAATCGGATATGACGGTGAGACAATATCTTAGACATACACTTGTCCAAAATAATGTCTCGAGAAATAACCAAAACAACAAGAAGAACAATTCAAAACATCGTTTTAGAAAATTCAATCTAAATCTGACATTACACCAACAACAAGTGTGAATCTCCATAATTTCACAACTATAATTATACATTGCCAAAATTAGAATACAAACATCAAACTCAACATTCAGTTTGATTATTACATATATCACACCCATATTCATTTTACATGATTATGAACATCAACCTAACTTTTACAACAAACAACAAACCTATTTACTAACTTAAACATGTCAATATATACCTATCCACAAGTGCATGATAATATGCAATACCCTAGTAGACGACTTGCTCGCTCGTAACCGAATCCAAACCTCGAGTTAGTGACGAGTACCTTCCTCGGTACCTTGAACTTCCTCGCCTAAACACATTTAAAACATTTGAAAAGATGAGACAAAAATCTCAATAAGCAACAATCAACTATGAAAATAGAATACTTAAAATAGCTATATAGATATACCATGAAAAATATCAGAAATAGATAACGAAAACTCAAGCTCGTAAGCATAATTTTATTAACACAATATTAATCAAAACATTACAACTTTCACATCAAAAGCAATAAGATTTCAAACTTGTAACATTGTATCCATTCCAGATTATCCCCCATGTGATTCAATCCACAACTCATAAGTAAATTCGAGACGTCTCTATAACTATGCCAATGCCTATCCCGTATGGTCTTACCCGCCTCCTCGTTGCCATACCCAATATGTCTTTATCCAACTGTGTACACATGTCACATTCCTAACTGAATATGGTCTTTCAACAACATACTCACCATTCCGGATAACTCTAGATGGATACTAAAACATTTCTCAACATCAAAACTCATCAAAACATCTTTAAACCTCAATTCAAATTACTCAATATCATTGATGTTAACTTTCAGAAATACTTCCACAAAAACAATCTTTAAGAGCATCAAACCATCTCTTTAGCATCAAATCAGAATAGTATATATCAAATAATACTCATTCAAATCATTTGAAATCTGTGAACACATAAGATGCACAAAAACACTTCAATTTGTACTTCAAAACGTAATTAAAAACTTAGTTCACCAATTCCTCCAAATCAGATTTGTAAAGGAGCTAAACACTTGAATAGAGTTTGGGATCAAATCAACAAGATACCCACTGATATATACACATATATATGTACCCAAAATCAGTTTATAGTTGATAGTTACTGACCTCTACAAGAAATCAAAAGGAAACACTCTAAGGACTCAAATCTGCCCCAAGATGTTTTCAGACCGTTCTCTCTCCACAGACCTTCAATCACAAATTTCTTTGGTGGAAACTTACTTCTATATGTCTAGAAGCTACGGTTAAAATTTCGCGACTTTACGTCAAGTACAACTCCGGATATAGCGAAAACGGTGGGACTGGTGAGCTAGAAACGAAAATGGAAGAAAGGAAGAGAAATGAAAGAGATGAAATCGTTTTTTTTTTGCTGATCCAAAGAGAGTTTTGGAATTTATAGTCCCAATTATAGGCAAATATCACTCCAAGTCCTCCAACTTATAACCTCTTTTAAAAAGTCCACCGAACTTTTGATTTATAGCTAAAACCGGAAATTGTCTTCCTAACTATGTATACTTAATCCACTCATACCCCAATAAAAAAGCATAACATAATCTAATGATAGGGTGTTAACTATGAAATAAGGCACGAATGTCACATATCAAGTTGCATAACAAATTCTACATTGTATTTGTTAATTATGTTCTGCTATATTCTATTTAGAAACCGAGAAATGAACAAATATGATAACTAAGATAGATAAGCTGCTAAATAGATAATATAATATATGTGATGTAAACTTGACATAAATTGATGAAAAACGTAATACAAACTAATGCTTAATACAAAGGCTAAATTACACTATTGGTACCCAAGTTATACCTTATTTCTTAAACTGACATCTAAACAAATTTTTTTCCTATCCAGGTTTCCAAACTATTAGTAACTTTCCATTAAGGTCTAAACAACATGTCATCGGCAAGTCATAGCATGTTTGACCGAGTCAAACTTACTTTCGAAAATAACAATGAATTCAAATGTCCATTTTGCTCTTAATCACTTTCCCTATTTCAGTTCTCTCTCTTGTTTATTACTCCCTTTTTTCCTAACCTCCATAACCATTCCTTATTACTATTTTAATCATTCTCTTCTTTTTCTTTCTTCCTTGTTCTTCTTCTCTCTTATTCTATGACATTTTTCTAAAAAGTATGAGGAGTGAATAGGCTGTCCAAATTCCAGTGATCGATGCCAGTTCTGGAATTCTAGATGCCGACGACGGATCTGGATTTCTAGAACTGGCTTCGCCAGGATCTAGAATTCCAAATTCCAGCGAGGCCAGTTCTGGAATTTCCAGATGCCAACGAGGGATCTGGATTTCGAAAACCGGCCTCGCCGGGATCTGGGATTCCAAATTCCAATGATACCAATTATGGAATTTCTAGATGTCGGTGACGGATCTCGAATTTCCCAAATAAATTGTAGATAAATGTTTTATTGAGTGAGGATCACACAAAAAAGCTTTAAAAAACTAAAATATCTATGAATGATGTAATTTAATTTCTGTTTGATAACTAATGGAATTCTAAACAACTCAATAATTTAAAAACAATTAAACGTCTTCTTAATTTTTGTGTCATATTTTTAATCTTTAATTCCAAATTCGTTAACTTAATTCTCTCCCCTCATATCTTGCATAACTCCTCCCACGTCTTTACAAATATAAAATAAAAGCTGAGCAAAACTTTTGTTTAAAATGATGCTACCTAAGCAGATTTGCTGAGGTGTTAGGAGGATATTTTTCCTTAGTATGAAAGATTTGTCCCATTTTTTACGTTGATAATAAAGTAAAAAAATGGTTCTGAATACAAGCGAAGATTCTCTTGTATTTAATGTTTCTATATTTATTAGCTAATTTAATCTAAAATTATATATGTTAACAAAATAAATCAAAATCCAATCAAACTAATAAATTATAACTTACCAAAATAAGAAATATATTCTATTATGTTCCACTAAATATTTTTTATTTTACCGGTAAGATGTTGTACATAAAATTTTGTTAGGATAATTTTTCAATAATCGTAGAATAGAATTAGTAGAAATTTAATTACAATTTATAGGGTATATACAAAATTAATTATAGATAGGGATTTGTATTTTTATTATACCCTAAATAGTCATAGCATGAACCCGTTGCACATGAATTTTTAAAGAGTACCATATGTTCAGCGTATTCTAAATTAGTATTGGGATTTGTATTTTTATTATACTCTAAATAGTCCTAGCATGATGTACATGTATTTTCAAAGAGTACCATATTTTCAATGCTTAATTTAGAATAAGAAAACTAATTTATATAATATTTCCTTTATTTATATATTATTCTTAAAATGGGATGTACATATTGTTTATATAAATAGAATCAAACTAAATTAAATATTAAATATCAAATCATTAAATACAAGAGAATTTTTACTTGTATTTGATGCTTATATGCCGCTCTTAGGGCTGCATATATCAAAACTCATAAAAAAATTACAATCTTATCTTATGGTAATTAATCAATGAAGTTGTTACAATCAAACCTTTGGCGTTCTCCGATCAAGTAACTCCTCCATGGAAATCGATTTCAACTGCATCTCCATCAATATCTCCACGAGGATCATTGATTTGATCTCTCCCCATATTGATATAAACACCATCTCTTACGGAGAAAGATAAAGTGCCATCGAAAAGTAAAGAGGTAGTTTCCATATGAGGCTGGTCCATTTGTTTTGGTTTTTGCAGGTGAGTTAGTTTGGATTTTGGTAATGTGGATTTCAATGGGATGGTGGAGGGGAGGTGATAGATTACTTGACTATGGTGGTACAATTCTGCTTTAGCTTCTTCCTTTTTCAATTATGCTATTTTATCTATGTAATACTCCCTTAGATTTGGCTTTTGACTCTCTATAAGCTTTTTACCATTGAATCAAACTATGTACTTCCTTTTAAATTAACCAAACCAGTCGTACTTTCCTCATCTTCATCCCAAACAATCCATACAATTGCAATTGGTAAGGGTAAAAGTCATTCGAGTTTTTTGTGCAAATGTCCATGATATTGGGACAACAACAACGTACGTGATTGGTTCTCAAACTAATGATAGATGATCTATATTTGAATTATGTACAGGGGGTGGAGATTTCGTCATTGATGAAGGGGTTTTGAGAATTAAAATCAGTATTCTTCAATATCATGCATTTGGTTTATTGATTGCAAATGATAGGGTTTTTTGGATACACGATATCGTATTATTGAATGGAGATTGATGGTATAATTAGGAGATCCCAAGGTCCAAGAAATTGTTGAGGAAAAGTGCAATTTATGTTTGGAGGTATAATCATAGGGTTAAGGTAATAAATTTGCAGTTTCCAAAGGATTTGATCCAGGTGCTTACTTGGTTAAAGTAGGCGTTGCAAATCACACGACAATGCTTGAGGGAGACCGTTGGTAATTTGATTCTGCTATGTCATTTTGTCATTTCTGAATATGTTTGTTGTACTCATTTTTTCTATTCATGCTTTCACGCAAATTGGCAGAGAAGACCATGATGCAGAAATATGGTGTCAAAAATGTTAATATGATCACTTAATTAGCTTCAACCCATTTGTGATGCTACTCAAGTAACTGTCCTCCCAGTTTAGATATATCTGTGAAAAATCTTGAGGGAGCATTTGGACAAACCATGCTCTTGAGTTGGTGACATTCATTGATTAGTAGATTATTCCTAATCATAGGAAGAACTATGGAGGAAAGATGGTTGATCTAGGATCTGGCATGTTCAAGTTTACGTGTGTACGAATTGTGAATATAAAAATTAAATCGCAGACAAAGAACATTAGCTTGAGATTGCCCTGGATGCTGGTATCGAGGATGCACTAAACTTCCATAAACGAAGATGTATGAATATATGTCATCGATCAAATGAAAAAAAGTAATCCTCTTAGCAGTCATGCTTGATATGATGTCTGCTTCCACGAGCTTCGACATTAATTTATATCTATACTCTGTTGAAGCGCACAGGAATGTTTTATTGTGATAGGTTATACCCCATAGAACTGACAAAATTGAAGTCAGATGTACTATTGTGTGGTCATTGTGAAATAAGTATGAAGACAACTATGTTTGCATAATAGGAACCCCGATTGTTTCAACTTCGCGAGGAACTTCTCCTTGACACAATTTTATACATCAGTTTATGTATTGATTCCCCATTATATTTTTATCTATATTTGTATTTCATATTTTCCAGTAAAGATATGCAGTTTTTGAGGCAGCAAATTATATGCATTATTTTTGCCAACTAGACAAGAGAAAATTCAGAATGTTATTCTTGAGATTTTACTTAAAATCAACAAGGTTTCATATGTATATATATATATATGCCTCCATAAATTTCAATAGTCCACACCATCCCGCTATCAGACTTTTCCAAGTAGATTTTGATGTTTGTCTAAATTAACCTGCATAGATAGTTATAGTTAGATAAATTCAAATACTATTAAAAAGAAATTGTATAAACTAATTTGTGTTTTCTTATAGAAATATTAACAACTGATTTAAATTTGCTTAACGGCATACAAACTCAAGTTATTAGTTTGTCCACAAAGGCTGTATTTTTATCGTAATAATGATGAAAAAATTGGTATGATATAAGCTCAACCAAAATTAATAAAATTTAGTTACCAACAAAAGAAATTAATAAAATTTAAATTTGCTATATCATATTGATTATTTTATTTTATTTTAACATTACTTCAAAAACAAAAAGAAAAGGGGAAACAGACCAACTCCGAACTACAGCGAGAAGACAAAATCACTAACATCCATAAAGAGCGGGTGGCGTAAAAGATGCAAACAGAGGATGAGGAATGAGCAAAGCTGGGCATCCATTCACACCCATCTATTTGGTTTTGATGTTTTATTGTCCTGAGTTCGGTAAAATTACGATTGTTGGATGTTTTTTTTTGAACAATACTATATAATCCGCGCAACCGCTGGTATTCGACTAGTTTGAAAAAAAGACGGCGTATAACTCCTTAATCCTTAACGTTTTATATCCTTAATTAACTACAATTGTTGTGGACGTGGTATATTAATTATAATTTAATGTGCTTTAATTGATACTTATATAGTATATAATAGCCTTGTGCAAAGTGATGGATATCATTTGTTGTCATCCTATTTTTAAATACTTGCTCCTATGGTTCTTTCTCATTTGAAGTATTATTCAAAAACATTGAGATAATTATCAACTAAAAAATGGATCTAATATTAGTATGTTGTTGATTGATGTAGGTTGGAGATTGTTATTACGGTGGTGCTGGTTTCATTACAAGCCATATGGCCACCAAGTCACCACTGTAGAATTGTGAGTGCAATATTGCCCACAGAAGAATTGTAACCACTTTGTTCGATAGCGTCTGAAAAAGCGTTGATACTTTAATATTTTTCAGTGAATAATAATAAGTTTGTTAGTTTTTGCAATTGTAATAGCTCTTTGAAGTAGGGCGATAAAAATCTCCAGTCAGTCATGTAATTGAAATAATGAGGCGCTAATACTCAATATTACTTTCAGTTTATGTATAGGTAGAGGAAAATTTTTGGGTGTAATTAACATTGTAATAATTTCCAGTTTTAGATTCAATCTGTGTTGTATGTAGATGTAAAGAAGCATATGTTGATGCTAAAGTTTAATATGTATGGTTATTTTTTTTTTTTTTTGAGAGAATATGTATAGTTATTTTCATTTTCCTTTTTGACAGGATTTTCATTTTCCTTTTAATTGGTATAAATCTATCTTTTAGATTTTTGTTTTTATATCTTAATAAATGGATTTCCAATTGCTAATTTTAAGCAAATTATTGAATTAATTTATGGATCATAGTATTGGAATATTTGCATCACCATTATTTTGGAGGACGAAGTGGTTGGAATTATTAGAATATGCGTATGGAACCACGGTTGTCTCGCTTCAATGTGGTACTTCATTGTTTTAGGTCTCTTTTTTTTGAGGTAAATTACATCATTGGTAATTAAACTATACCCTCTCTTCTAAACTAATACCTAAACAAATTTTTTTCCCATCCTAATACCTAAACTAACTGTGACTTCCCATTAAGGTCCAAGGAACAGATCACCAGTAGGTTAATCCAACTTTTTGTTGACTATTTGACTATCCTTTATGAAAAGATAATTTAACCCTTAATATTTCCTCTTCTTTTACACTCCCTACTTTTTTTTTTTCATTATTTTTTTTTCAACTATTTAAATTTTGACACATGTGATATTTCTTTTTTTTTTCCTTTCTCTCTCCTCCTCTCTGCCTTTTCTTTCTTTCTCTCTCCTCCCTCTTCCATTTCTCTCAACAAATCCAAAAATCGGCAGGCGACGGTTTCTGGGAGTTCCAGATCGGCTGAGGATCTGAAACTTCTAGAAACCGGTGAACGATTTTTGGAATTTCCAGATCGCTGGATCTGCAACTTCCAGAAACCGGCGAAAAGTTTCTGGGGTTCCTGGACGGTTTCTGGAATTTCAAAAACCAGCACCGAAGGTCGCCGGAATCTGGAACTTCTAAAAACCGGCCGTCGGTTTCTGGAAATTCCAGACTCCGACGACCGATTTTTGGAACTCCAGATTTCGCTGTCAAAAAAAAATTAGAATTAAAGGAGAGAAGAGGAAGTAAAAAGAAATAGATGAAGGAAAGAAGAAGAAAAAAAATGGAGAAAGAGAAAGAAGAGAGAGAAAAAAGTTTTGTTATGAAGAAGGGGAGAGAAGGAAAAAGTTTGGTGAGAAAAGTTAAAAAGGGGTAAAATAGACATTTCATGCCAACGAAATTTTTTAAATTAGGTTTGATTTGGTCAAACGACTGTTGACTTCTCATTAACCGGTCATTTGGACCTTAATGGGAAGTCACCGGTTAGTTAAGGTACTTGGATGAGAATTTTTTTTGTTTAGGTAGCAGTTTGGGAAAGAGGGTATAGTTTGGGTACCAATGGTGTAATTTACCCCTATTTTTGGGTCTGTTCTTTTTGACTTAATTTTAGCAAAATTTTGTTTAGTTCAGTTTTATTCATTTCAGTACAGTTCAATGCAGTTCATCAAAAATTAGTTTCAACAAATTTCAGTAAAATTCCTTCTTCGTTCATTAAATTCAGTAAATTCAGTTCAGTTCAGCCAAAAAGAATGGGACTTTTGTCGAAATTCTACTGTTGTTGTATCTTTATATGAAAACTTTTGCGTTTTTTCTTGGTAATAGATTTGAATCTTCTCATATTGAAATATGTTCAAAATTGATTAAATTTAATTCATCTCAACCATTAATTACAAAATAAACGGTTGACATTGTTTTTTTTAATAAATAATAATTAAATATTTAATTTACAAATCAAAGTTTAGCCATTGAATTAGTCTTCTTCTTTTTCCAACAACGCTTTTTCAAACAACACTTTTCCCCACATCTACAACAGTTTTCAACAACAATCCCAAACTAAGCGTAAAGCAGTTACAACTAAAATAAACGAAAATCATAAGATTGCACAAAAAGTTTAAACTGTATCATGTACTTAAATGAAACATTCTCAACCGACATTTTAGCTATTAGAAATAGATTGGCTTAAATACTTTGTTAACCCCTAAAGTTGGCAACTTTTTTCAATTTAACCTTTTTATGTTCTTCGCTTCCCATTTTAACCCTTCAACTCAAAACAACATGTCACTTTAACCCCTTGGTCCTATGTGGCGCCTACGTGGCAAGAGCAAGAGAGTGGAGGGGCAAATTTGAAACTTTTCCATTTTTGTAAATTACAAAATGGTCCCTAAATTTTATTTTTCTTTCTTTTTCTTCTTCTTTCTTCCTTTCTTCTTCTTCTTTCTCTATTTTTTTTTCAATTCCAAATTTTTCCAGAATTCCAGAAATCTGGAAATTTTTTAGATAGTTGGAGAATTTCCAGATTTCTGGAATTCCAGAAATTTGGAAAGAAGAAGAAGAAGAATGAGGGACCAAAAAAAAAGAAAAAAAGTATCAAGGGTCAAAACGATATTTTACCAGAGAGTGTATTAAACTCTCCTTAGGTGCAACTGGTCATGTGTCGAAAAGAGTTAAAGTGACCTATTTTTTTGAGTTGGGGGGTTAAAATGGGAAGCGAAGAACATAAGAAGTTAAATTGAAAAACATTGTTAACTTTAGAGGTTAGCATAGTAGTTAAGCCAAATAGATTTCATAAGGAATGTCTTAAACATCCATTCAAGTGAAATTCTGAACATGTTTAATTCTTTTTGGGCATAATACCTATAGCGCTCCCTAAACTTTTCCATTTTTTCACTTAACCCCTCAACTTAGGGGACAACTTATTAGCCACCTGAACTTATTTATTTTCCATATAACTCCCTTAACTTGGCAAATGTAACATATTTTGCCCATTTTTGCTGACGTGGCATAATGACATGTCATATTGGTGACAATAACAAATTTATTCCACGTCAACACAAAATGGGTAAATAGGGAAAATAATCTGTTGTCCCCATTAGTGTGTCCCTCATTGTGTCCCTCTCACATAAATTCAGTTTTAATTATTTTAATTAAAATATTTTGAGGGCCTTCCATACCCTGCTCACAAAAAAACTGAATTTATGTGGGAAAATAATATGTTGTCCCCATTAGTGTGTCCCTCATTGTGTCCCTCTCACATAAATTCAGTTTTAATTATTTTAATTAAAATATTTTGTGGACCCTCCATACCCCACTCACAAAAAAACTGAATTTATGTGAGAGAGACACACTAATGGGGACAACAGATTATTTTCCGGTAAATAGAGTCATATTTGGCTAGTTCAATGAGCTAAGTGAAAAAAATGCAAGTTCAAGTGCGAAACAAGTTGTTCCTTAAGTTGAGAGGGCTAAGTGAAAAAAATGACAAGTTTAAAGGGCTTGGAATGTATTAAACCTACCTTCTTTTTGTGTTAAACATTCAGCAAAAGAAATAGATTTCATTCGAATGCAGTTCATTTTTTTTAATTAGAAAATGCTTGATGTAAACACATAGAGTTATCTGAACATTTCAATATGTTGTCTAAACACTTGAAAAGTTTGGGGTTAGTGTAGCTTTTTTACAAGTTTAAGAGGCAAATAATATATGAAAATGAACCCAGATTATTAGTCATTCTTTTTAAAATAAGTGTCATTTAATTCGTCAAAATAAATAAAAATAAAACGTTAATTACATTGTTAAAATGACCATTTAATCTTAATACTTTTCTCTTCTGGTGGCTCAGTTAGATCTTGTTTGATAACTAAAAAATCAACTTAAATTTCATTTATGTGCTGTTATTTTTATCTATTCGAGAATCAAGTATCACAAATTATAATATTATAAATATTATTAAATAATACCGAGAGAGTCAAACGTCGCATTTTAGGATAACATATAGATTAAATATTGTCAAATCATAATACTTTTGCCAAATGCCAATATTTTGGATATCATCAAGGTTTTTTTTTTTTTTGACGAGAAAGGAACCCAGATTAAGCAGTATAGCAGAAATCCTTACATAAAATGAGTTCAAGCCAAGTAGGCACTAAAGAACTATAAAAAAAGCTAGCATAAGATAAAGCATTTCTAGCGATAGCATGAGCCGCTTCATTTGCTACCCTTGGAACGAAACGGACTTTGAAGTTGTAAATAGGGAGGAGAAGGTCCCGACATTCTTGGATAATACCTCCGAATTCCGAGATATCAGTCTTTGAGGAATAAAGTCTATCCACCACATTCTTAGCATCTACTTCAAACAAGACATTCGTAAGATTGAGCGAGGTGACCCAAGCAATACTCTGTCTTAGTGCCAAAGCCTCCACAATTCGGGGATCAAAAACACCTTCATAGGACGAGCTCATAAAGTAAGAACAACTTCCAGCCGAGTCTCGGATCAAAGCCCCCATTCCACACTTATTTTCAGCTGCAAAAATTGAACCATCCACATTGCATTTAACTTCACCCAAGCTCGGAATTTCCCACTTAATATTTCTGTCCCTCGAAACCACACTAACCCCCGAAGCAGGCCCTGCGTTTTTCAGCTGAGCAGCACGCCAATCCTGGCAGATTCGTCTGGCAGCGTTAATTCCTGCACCCGGCGTTAAACAATTCCCATTCCAGACCTTGTTGTTTCGCTGAGTCCAGATTGTCCAAAGGATTAAGCCCACATTCGAGACAATTAACATGTCCATCGAGTCACATATGCTCAAAAACCACTCCGCCAAACTCTCCAAATAATCATCCGGGGTAGAAATCCCCATATAATCCCAACACGCAATAGCATAAGAACACTCAATAAATAAATGCCAATCATGCTCAATACCATCACCACAAAAATGACAAGAGTAAGGCAAAGAAATATGCTTATCCCGAAGACGCCAAGTCGTAGGGAGAATATTAGAACACAGCTTCCATAGAAAATTTTTGATCTTAGGGGGAATATGCAGCTCCCACATCTTCTTCCAACCATTTACAGTAGCTCGAGAATCACGATTGTCCTCCAAAAGTCTATAACCAGATTTCACCGAATAACAACCATCCTTGGTAAAATGCCAAATTAGACGATCCGATCGAGATACCGCCGAGATAGGAATAGACAGGATAAGAGGAGCCTCTTCAATAGAGAAAATATTAATAATTTTAGCCTTGTCCCACACTCGAGTACCTGGAATAAAACAATGAGAAACCATTAGATTTTCTACCGCCGGGGGCTTAGGAGAAGAAACAGTAAAATTCCCATCCCGAGGCAACCAAGGGTCTCCCCAAACCCGAATGTCCGCACCATCACCAATTCTCCACCGAACACCCACTTTTAACACCGCAATCGAGCTCCACACACTCTTCCAAACAAAACTAGGATTAGTGCCTAATTTGGAAGAAAGGAAAGTATCCCTAGGATAATATTTAGCTTTGTAGATCCTACTAACCAAAGTGTGAGGAGTATTTATTAACTTCCACCCCTGTTTTCCCAAAAGAGAAAGATTATAATCATGAAGGTCACGAAAACCAAGCCCCCCCTTTTCTTTTCTATAACTCATGTTCCTCCAGCTAAACCAATGAATACGCTTTTTCCCATTATCTTTCATACCCCACCAGAAAGAATTCATTAACTTCTGCAACTCATCGCAAATAGACTTAGGAATCAAGAAAGCACTCATGCAAAAAGTAGGAAGGGCTTGAGCAACTGATTTAAGAAGGACTTCTTTACCAGCATTAGACAGAAAACGAAAACTCCAACTACCCAAACGTTTCCTCAATCTATCTGAAAGAAAATTAAACACCGCAGTTTTAGACCGTCCAATAAGAGAAGGCAAACCAAGGTAGCGACCCGTGTCTAGAGGAGCATGAACATGTAGTAAGTTACTAATTGCTGTTTTCGAAACCTGATTTACAGTTTTACTGAAAAAAATTCCCGACTTATGAACATTTATACCTTGCCCCGAAGCATGCTCATAATCAGAAAGAATATTCAGAACAGTTTGACCCTCCTCCATAGTAGCATTAAAGAACAGAAAGCTATCATCAGCAAAAAGGAGATGTGTAATACTAGGCGCCCCCTCAATAATACTACAACCCCGCAAAAGACCATCAGATTCAGCTTTAAGCAACATTCGAGAGAGAACTTCAGAGCAAAGAATAAACAAATAGGGAGATAGGGGGTCCCCTTGCCTTAAACCCCTATGAGGAGTAATAGGGCCAACAAGAGAGTCATTCACCACCACAGAATACGAGACAGTGGAAACACACAGCATAATCCAATCTATCCATTTATCATGAAAACCCATACGGATCATTACAGTTCTCAAAAAACCCCAATCCACTCTATCATAAGCTTTACTAATATCAAGCTTAAGAGCAACATGACCATTCGGACCTTTCTTATCCAACTTCATAAAATGCAGAGTCTCAAAAGCAATAAACACATTATCCACAAGGGATCTACTCGGGACAAAAGCCGATTGATTCTCAGAAATAATATCCGGCAAAATGACCTTTAGCCTATTTGCAAGGACCTTAGCAATCAATTTATACAGAACATTACACAAAGAGATAGGACGGAGATCAGTCATAGCCTCAGGATGATCATGTTTAGGAATAAGAACAATAATTGTGTCATTAAGAGAAGCCGGAAATTCATTCCTATCCAACCAACCCATACAAGCATTAAACACTTCAACTCCAATTAAATTCCAAAAGTGCTGAAAAAAACCCGGGTTTAATCCATCAGGACCAGGAGATTTTTCAGGATGCATTTGGAAAATAGCAGTTTTAAACTCATCAATCACAAAAGGAGCAGTAAGCAAGTCATTAAATTCCGAAGAGACAAGTATAGGAACCACATCAGCCACATCATAAGACAAAGCACTTGAAACAGAAAAAAGCATAATTTATAACATTTTATTCTACTTGTATTTTTTTTCTTTAGTTAATTAATACAATATTAAAAGCATAATAGTGTCTTTTTTGTAGTTCTAAATTTTTACTTAGGAGGGTGTATTCATTTAAGATTTTGTAGGAGTTTTATGGATTTTAAATATAAATTTTTAAAACTCTTTTAAAATCTGATGGTATTCAATTAGAATTTTTAAAATTTCATTAAAATCTGTTGGTATTGAATATTTTATTAACTTCTAAGGATTCTACTTATTGATAGATTTTCTAGGATTTTAAGTGCTTACTATAAATAAACAATCTCTAGAGAAATCTCTCTATCTCCTCCAAGATTTTGATTTTGGATTTGAGATTTTTTGGGTACTGTGGTGAGGTCTAATGTTTCTACTGCTATGAGTATTATTAGTTTAAGGGAATACAAGAAAGTGCATGCTCAAATCTTGAATTTTAATTACCCAGTGTACCGTTGCCTAGTGAATCTTAGGAGAATTATTCATTTGGAAAGGAAAACTGAAAGTTGTGATTTTGTGTTTGTAGGTGTATCCTTTAATTGAAGATATTGGGAGGAGGGTTTTGAGTTCCGCCGGTGATTGATTCATTAAAGGGTTAAATCTAAATTTTGGGGTTTGATTTTTGGAATGAGACTTTTTTATTTATAGAAAATTACTAGATATTGACTGATCAGAAACTTTGATAAAATCGCTCCGGCGGAGTCATACTTCATCATCTTTGCTGCTGTTATTTTTTATTTTTTTGACAACTAAAGAAAGCTGTATTACGAGAAACGCAAAAGCAAAGGAACAATAAAATGGGGGACACAGATAACCACTCGCCCCGATAAATAAAAGAATTTCTAGCTAATGAATGAGCAATGTTGTTAGCCGTGCGTTTTACAAACGCAATAGAGCAATTTAAAAGCTCGTTAAGAATAGAACAACAATTTTTAACTATGCCGCTAAAAGGAGAGAAATTCACCGTCAAAAATTTATCATCTCCTTATTTCAATTTGTATTTATTATATCATATAACAATATATAGACTTTATAAAGTTTATGAAAACAATCTAATAGAATCTCCATAGATATAAAATAATCCTTGGAATTAACAAAATTTCTTAAAATTCATGTATTCTTAAAAGTATGTCAAAATCTTTTAAAATCTGGATTGAACACACCCCTCTTAATATAATTATTAATGATATTAATTATATTCAGTACTTAATTTTCAGTATATATACCAAACAGTTTATAAATTAATTTTCTAGCTTTAATAATAGTCGGCGCTTAAAATTCAGTACTTAAATTTCAACACTTAATTTTTAGTTTTACCAAACAACACCTTAAACTTTTTTGCATTAAATTCTATGTCCCTTTCCTGCATTAATAAGGGAAAACAATGACAAAAGTGTATTGACAATTTAAAACAACATTTTAAAAAAAATAAAGTTTAAAATCCTAGAATCACATTAAAAATGGATGAAGTAAATATTTATGATAGAAACTATAAAAATTTGTACTATTATATTTTTTTTGGTTATAAAAAAATTTAGCTAATGGTGGATTTATCTATTCGCAACAACAAAGAAAATTATAAAACTTGATGAAAATTTACTGTGAAATTTAACAATCATTTTTTATATTTTAAAAAAGCACCGTACTTTAATAAATTCAATAACTATAAAATATAAGGTTTATTTATGTTAATTTGACTTAAAAAAATAACTATAAAATATAAGGTTGACTTAACATAAGAGTTGACTTAATTAATATGATTTTTTTTTTTTTGGTAACAGACTTAATTAATATGATACATCATATTACTTATGTTAATTTGATGGGGAATTCCAGCAACCTATCATCACAGCCTTTCAGTGGATCCCTGACAAGGATTAATATTTAAACTCGCCACTAGTCTATTTAATACATTGGGTGATGCAAAGAATTTACACGGATGGAATATAGATTTTGCATACAAAGGTCATTCGTACAGTAAAACCTTTATAACTATATCGAATAAAATTATTATCTTATATGAAATTATTAGTCTCTTCATAAATTAATATTATATTAATTTATTGATAATTGTTTATTAATTTATTTATTTTAAATTAAACAAGCTGCATTTGGAGAGGACTAATGCGCACCATTTGGATGTGAGGATGAAGAGGGCAGTAGAGGATGAGAAAGAGGAAAAGAAGTAGGGGTAAGGGCACATTAAAACTAGTCTAAGGGTTGAAATTTCTGAAATTTTTGCTTTATTTTTGTCACTAGAATTTCTGAATACATTCGTATTAGCATCTTATGTTGTGAATTGAATCTGAGTGTTTAATGTTACATATTACAAGATACATTGTATGTTAGAATATATAGTTCATTGTATTTAAATTTATTAGTCTTAGATTGACTTCATTTAAAGAATACATTTAACGATATATTGGAAATATGGAGTGTTGTAAATTAATTGGCTTCATTCAAGTAGTACATTTAAATTGGAATATGGAGTGTTGTAAATTAATTGTTTCAAGTACATGACGTAGAGTATAAATAAACACACACGTTATACTTTATATACCAACATATAAAGATCCTTATATTACATCTTGATCTCTTCTATGGCTACTCATTTACAAGGAGTAAAGAAGTCCACGTTAATTGATGAGATGAGAAAAATATTTTGTGAGCACAAAAATAAGCATCCCTCCTCAAGTCAAAAAGATTTACAACAATGGGTTCAAAAAAAGTTTGGTCTCTCTATTTGTTAATCAACGATATCAAATACTCTTAAAAGGTTAGCAGAATATTTGTGAATGGAGATAACAAATACCAATGTGAAAATACAAAAATCAGTGAAATATCTTGAATTAGAGAAGGTCTTGTATGAGTGGTGTATTCAATATCAAGAGAAAGTGAACATGATAGTGGAGAAATGATTCAAACTAAAGCAAAAGAGTTTCTTTAAAAAATGTATGGTGATGCAAATCCAGAATTTAACTTCTCAAGTGGTTAGCTATAACGGTTCAAGGCGAGATATGGGATTAAGTCTTATAGAAAGCGGTTCAGTTCTCATGGAGAATATTGAAGAAGCTTTGCCTAAAATTCGCGCTAATTTGGACAAATTCCATTGGAGAGATATCTATAATATGGATGAAACGGGCTTATTTTATCGTTTGCAAGCATATCATTCACTAGCTACAAAGCAATTAGAAGGACGTAAAAAGGACAGGAACGACTTATTATTGTTGTTTGTTGCAATGGAGATGGTTCAGATAAAGTACCTCTTTGGATTATTGGTAAGTATGCTAATCTTAGATACTTTAAAAATGTGAATATTAACAATCTTAATTGTCATTATCGAGCCAATAAGAAAGAATGGATGACTGGATTTCTCTTTCAAGAATTTGTTCGTTGATTTGATGATAGAATGGCAGGAAGAGAAGTGTTGCTTATAGTGGACAATTGTCCAGCCCATCCTAAAGTTATTGAAGGCTTGAGAAATGTTGAAATATTCTTTTTGCCTTTAGATACAACATCAAAAATTCAACCATGTGATGCTGGAATTATTCGAACACTTAAGGTTTATTATTGGTGTCGTTTTTATTCTAGCATCTTGGAAGGGTATGAGATGGGAGCAACAAATCCTGAGAAAATTAATGCCCTTGATGCTATGAGTTTTATTAATGCTGCTTGTGATGTGAAGGCTAAAAATGTTTCATATTGTTTTTTACATTGCAAAATTAGATCTGAGGAAGATATACATCTAGAAGAAGAAATTGGTGATCTTCAAGGCATTAAAAGATTAGAGGAAGTTACTTCTAATCTAAATTATAGAAATGTCATGTCGCACCCGACCTCGAACCACCCTACGCGGATCGGACGCGAAAATGAAATAAACTAAACCGCATTAAAATTGTGAACCAAAAATATATTCTTACATTTCATTAATACTCCAAAGATTTTTCAATACAACTAAGTCTCCAAAAATACATAGATAAACTCCAAATAAATGATTCTGACAACCTCCTGAAAACCTCAACTTGGTCTACAAATCAGTAGGCAACTCTATAACTTCTTCTCGCCTAAAACATTAAGACATTTAAAAAGTGAGACAAAAATCTCAGTAAATAATTATCAGCTACAAAAAGTAAATATACTCAAAATAATTATATATAATACTTCAAAATATTATTTTCATTCAAATATGTAGTAAAATATTATAAACCATTATTTCTCAAATAAACCAGCAAAAACTCATAAGCGGAAAACACTATATTAAAATGCTTAAATACAAGTCCCCATTTACCTGTATTTAAAATTTTAATACAAACTTTGGTATCCATCCTCGAATTCCACCCGCGTAGTTTCCACAACAACATCAATATCAATAATCGAGATCTCATTCTTTGCCCAACGTTAGGACTAACAACTATGCACACTGGCCATACCATCCTTCGATAATGGTCTTAACATCAAGTACTACTTGGGCAATTCTAGATTGACAAAACATTTCTCAAACACAAATGTTTATCAAACTGTTTCCAAACTTGCAACAAAAATACATATATATCAAATACGTCAACTTTTCAATATCTAATCGATCCCAAAACATTATATCTCAAACCATTGCCAAATATATCAATTAAAATTCATGTCAAAACAGAGAAATCAAAATATAAAATCATAAACGTTCATTTGCTGAACATGTTAAAACTTATCAATAAACAAATTTCTCAAATACCAACTTTTCATAAAACCATATATAACTCATAAACCTTCAAAATCACTTAATTTATCATATGTATTTATATATACTCAAAATCATAAAAATTGTGATAATTACTTACTGAACACTAGAATAGTCTCCAAAAATTCGCTAAAATATGTCAAATATTAGCTCAGTCCAAGAGCCTCTTAACCCAAATCTCCATAATTTTCGCAAATTAACTCTCTCAAATCTCATTTGAGCGCTACCCACTTGAAAACCTTGGATAAAATCTTAAGAGGAAGAAGCAGATATAACCATCGACCATTTCTCTATTTATTTATTTTTCTTTTCTTAATATTTGTTTTTACGAAACCTAGATAACAATCTCATTCTAATAACTTGAAGTTGATTACTAGTTCAATATAAGCTCGACACTTATTCATAACCAAGGCCACGTTTCCTTCTCTTTCTTTTTCTAATAGCAATCCACGGAAATTTATTTTTCTAATACCTCAAAATTTGAATAATATCACTTAAAATCCTTTATTTAGCCGTTGACTCCAAAATTATCCGAAAATAATTAACTTTCATTTCTTCTAAGACTCTTAATTATACAATAAAAATCTTAAGTTAACCTCAATAAAATATTTACAACTCCAATTAATCCACCAAATATCATATAACTTAATATTAAAATATAAGTCGCCAATATTTTGGTCGCGGATGTCACATGTCATGAATGTGAAACAAATTTCAAATTATCCTAGTGAAAATGAAGCATTTTACGAGTTGCCTACCGATGAAGAAATTATTGAAAGGGTAATGGGTATTGGAGATGGTGCCAATCAAGATCAAGAAGATGATAGTAACTCTATACCACAAGTTTCTCCAAAAGAAGCTTTTTTTGCCGCGGAGACTTTAAAAAATTACTTGCTTCGAAATGAGAAGAATGTATCGGATGTAGTGTATGTCCTTCAAAAAATAAAAAATGAAATTGTGTTTAGTTCGCATGAAAAGAAAAAACAATTGACCATTCATTCATTTTTTAGAAAAAGATAAAATTTATAATAAAAATTAGGTAGAAATGTACTTTATTTTATAAATTATATAAGTAATTTTCACACATATTTAATGAATTATTATTTTATTTTTTCAATAGGCTTTCAGTAATTTTTTTAAAATTATTATCTTATGCATTTAACGAATTTCTTATTTTATCCCATAAGCTTAAATCAGGACTGGAGAAAACTATTATTTAACCTAGATTATTAATTTATCGAATATTCATTTATCGAGGTTCTACTTGTTGGCCCTAACAAGAACAGAATCACCTAGAGGGGGGGTGAATAGGTGTCAAAGTTGCAAACTGAAAAATTTCTAAGTTTTTAAAGAAACTTAATTTTCAGAGTCAAATCTTCACAGAGTCAGAAGCAAGTTTATAGAATTTGCTTCTGAGGAAAATTATGCTTAAACACAGTTAGCCTGCTTTCAGCAACAGAAGTTCGGTAAGAGAACTTCTGGACAGTCTTCTGAACAAAGACAATGATACTTTAGAGAAAATCTGTTTCAGCACTAAATGTAAGCAAGTACACAGAAGCAATAATAACAAGTATAAGAGGGAGAAAGAGATTCAGGAGATCCTGATTGAACAAATCGATTTATCCAAGTTCGCCACAGAAGTCCTGTGACTACGTCTTGTCCCCTGAGGTCGCAGCCTACAGAGATTTTATAAATCCACTATTCAGAACTTTTATGGCAAGTTCAGAAGCTCCTTTACATCAACAGAACTTAAGCTAATTTCTCACTTAGTTCTGACTAGCCTAAAAAGAGTTAAAGGATTTCCACCAGAACAAACAATACTCTGTTTTCTGGATTTCTCACCCAACTCTAATCTCAACTAGATTTTTCTCTTTAAATCTAACTGAATATCACAAACGATATCAGTTTACAAGATTCCTATTATGAACTTGTTTTTCTTCACTCTCTCACTTTTAAACTTAAGCTATGCTAAGAAAGATTGAGAATGGAAAAAGAATGCTCTGTTTTTCTTGTTAAAACAGTGCGTTGAGATTTTGCTCGATGATCATGCGTGTGTTGATGCATTGGAGCTTGGCTACTATTTATAGTGAGTGAAGATGACCGTTGGTGAGTTTGAAACTTCAATGGAGATGACATCAGTTGTTGTAGCCGTTAATTTGTCAAATCTTCAAACGGTCTTCAAACACTTTGATTCCGTTATCCTTGTTCTTTAACTTAATCCGGTAAGTGATTTGAAATCAAAGACGAGGTTGACTGGAATCATTCTTCAATTGGATCAACAAAGGGTAGACATGGAAATTCTGGTTTCTTTTAAACAGACATGCGCGCTCCATCAAAACAGCTTTTTGAACGTTTGGCGCCTTGCATTAAATGCACTTGTCAGAGCATTAAATGCTATCCAGAACCCGTGACTTTAGCTTTCAGAAGCTAATTATCAGTTGACTAGAATTCTGATCACAATTGGCAAAACTTCTGATTGCAAAGAACTTCTGAGGAGAGCTTTAACTGACTTCGGCTTCAGAGCGGAGTATCCAGCTTCTGAGTTAAAGAAACTCTGACTTCAGCAAACTGATCTTCTGAGTTCTTTAGGCAATCCAAAAATAATTCATTCAGCACCTGCTGAGCAACTTACACATAGACTAAGTAAACAAAAATTATTAGTCAATAGTAAACTATATGTAAGGGAGTATTAGGTTTTCATCTTCTGAAACGTTTGGACATAATCAAAACACATAGGGTTCATCATTCTCCCCCATTTTGGTTATGGACAAATCGTGGTCAGAAGGTAACAGAAAACATGAGGTTTAGAAAGGGACTTCCTGAAGCAAATGTTTCAAAACTTCTGAGTAAATTAACTCCCCCATTTTAGTGTACATGGTGAACTTCATTAACCTGTAAAGCTTAGACATGTCTTAAGATCAAGTTGTTAGAATTTGATGAAGTGTAATTTACTAAGTCAAGACAGAAACATAAGCAAGAGTAAGAAGTCAGATACGCAAGAGAGTATAAGAAAGATTCAGTGTGTATAAATTCATTCAGAAGACAGCATAAGAAACAAAATAATCAGAAGAGCAGAAAAAGTCCTAAGACAAAAACTACCCAACCCAGAACCTAGCTAAGAAGCTTAAGTCCTAAAAGATTACAAGTTCCTAGGTTTCTTCTGAGGAGGAGGAACACCACTAGAACCTTCAGCAGCACTTGATCTCTTCTGACCAGACTTCTCCCCCGTTTGACCAGAACCAAGAGCAACACCAAGAGCACCCTGGGATTTCAACTTTTCTTGAACATCCAGTGCAGTCTGATATTGCTGAGGAGTTGGCCTCACAGTATTGATCATATCCATTCTTCTTCTGAAGTCATCATCAATGGTCTTCATATGATCAAAGGTCTGACCAGACATAGGTCGTTGTCTCTGAACATCTTCCAGAAGGAGCTTGATCAACCTATTGTTAGCATACACAGCAGCAGTAAGATGCTCATTCTGAATATAAGTCTGTCCTCGCACAAACCTATAACAATTGTGAAGAGTCTTCTCTTGTTCACGTGCTTGAGTGTGCATAACCTTCAGAAGTTCAGTAAGCTCAGCAATCTGTGCGTTCTGAGCAGATACAGCAGACTCAATGTTGGAGAGTCGATTGTTGAGATCAGGAGTGATGTCATATACAATCTTAGCAGCCCCTGAAGATGATGAACCTTGAGCAGAAGATTTTACTTCTCTCAGAATGTGATTGGCAGTACTTTGCAGGTCATCAATCTTACTTGGGAGCATCTTCTCATGAGCCTCATAATGCTCGTTTGCTTCCTTGACTTCTTCTGTCAATATCTCCAGATTCTCATTGACCTTCTGAGAAGAAGCAAGAGCAATATTATCCAATGAAGGAAGAGTCAGAGCTAATTCTCTCAATTTGTACAGCTCTTCATAGGTAGCTAGATGAAGTGTAGAAAGATTGCGTATGTAGACAGAAGGATCCTGCATTTGAAGCATAGTCATGAGCTGCAGGTTCTGAGCTTTCAGAGAATGTAATTCTTGTAGCACAATGCCCTGAGCATACATGTCAGCAGCAGAAGACCTTTGCCCCATACCAGCAAATCTATTCAGCAGTTCATCAGAGCCATTCTGACTCATTCTTCTCAACTCTTCAACACTGGGGGCACCTCCAGCTTCGGAAATACCAGAAGCTCTGCCCATGAAACCAAAACTACCAAACCTGGTATCCAGATCATCCCGATTCATGTGTTTGCGCAGGAAGTCATAGTTGGATGACAACCCAGCAAAACAAGAAGTAGTGGAGGAGGTAGTTAAAGGATCACACACAGGAGGTGTATGTCCAGAAGTTGAGAGAGGAGGAATTTGAGTGTTTGAGGAAGGAATGGCATTTGTGGTAGAGGAAGAAATGGTAGGGGAAATGGAAGGTAAAGTAGATGGTAGTGAGAAAGATGAAGCAGTAAATCCAATTGATGGACTTACAGAGGAGGAAGGAATAGAAGAGGTAGTGGATGTGGATATAGAGTCTGTGAAAATGGGAGCAGAGTTTAAATTCACTTTTGAAAAGGATCCAGAAGGAGGAATGATTGAAGGAGGTACAACCTCAGAGGTTGAAGTTGTAGGAGGAATGGAAGTTTGGGAACCACTCACTTCTGTGACAGAAGGGAGTGAAGGAGATTGATGAGGAGTAAGAGAGGGAGAAGAGATGACCTGGTCAGAGTTTGGATCAAACATTGAGATGGGCTCAGCAAAGATGTGAGCCATCCTGATCAGTGTTTCAGAGGCGTCCCTTTCACTAGGGTTTCTTCCTTGATTCAGAAGAATGTGGTCAATGAAGTTTTCATCATCAACATTCTCAACAAAATGTTTTGCACCCTGAAGAACCTCTTCATCATCTGGTTCACTCTCATGTGACAATTCTTCAATCAGAGGAGCAGCAACATCCTCTTCAACAGACTTCTCCAGCAAGTCTTTATCAGCAACTTCCGATTGCTCAACAGCCGGATCCTCCAAATCAGCATTAGGAGCAATAACGAAGTCCTTCTTCTTCAGAACCCTTCGTTTTGCTACAGCCTTCTTCTTGAGTCTAGAAGAAAGAGGAATATCCTCAACATTCTTTTCTTCTGACCTTGTCTTCTTCTTTATCCGAGAGGAGAGAGGGATATCCTCAGAGTCCTCTCCATCTTCTGAAGCCTCATCAACCTTTGAGAGCTCCGCATTCTCAAGTTCAGCAGCACATTCTAAAAGTCTTGCATCGGCCTTAGCCTTTGCAGCAATTTCTCTCTCAGCTGCTAACTTATCCTCAGCTTCCTTCTTCTTTCTTTTCTCTTCAGCAAGAGCCACAACTCTTGCAACTTTTTCAGCTTCAGCAGCCTTCTCTTTCTCAGCAAGGCGTGCTTCCTCAGCATCCTGAGCATCTTTCTCCTGAACATCTTTTGGTTTCTCAGCAACAATCTTGCCAGAAGGTTCAACATAGATTGTTGTTTGAACCATCGTGGGAAGAGGTTCTGAGACAACCACCTTCTCAACAGTCAGGACCAACTTGCTTGATCCTTTCTTTCCCTTGCCCTTCTTGGCAGCAATCTTTCCTTTCTGCACAGTAGCTTCCATAATTTCCTTCTGAGCAATACTCACAGAGGAGCCCTTCTCAATCTTCTTCGGAGTCACACCAAAACTCAGGTTCCTGAAGGTATGCATCTTCAGAACCGTACTCCTACTAGTAACACCTTCTCCTGAAACAACAACAGAGGCTGCCTCAAACAACCTCGTCAGGAGTGAGCCATATGCTAATGCACTCACGGTCGTTACATTCTTCATCTGCCTTATCAGCATGGCAGGTAAATTAATTTTCTTCTGGTTGACCAGATGCCACATGAAAACCCTTTCCCTGTTGGAAACCCCATTGACTCCTCCAGCCTTCGGAAGAAAGACATTTGTAGTCAAATAGTGTGCCCACCTCTGGTGCTGAGTCAACCAGGTGGCATACGTTTCCTTGGCATTCAGATCTGGCCTAGCCCAGTTGGCTTCAGTAAAACCCTCTGCTGAACCATCATCACCTATGATGATTCCTTCATCATCAATCCCTATCACTTGAGAAATGGAAGCCCTGCTGACTTCGATCTCAACTTCCCCGACTTCAGAATGTAGAACATCCTCCTCATTAGAAAAGAAATGAAGGTTCTGATAGAATTCTGTAACTAACTTAGGATAAATGAATTCATCGAGAGAGACGAATGAATTCCAGTTTTGAGCGCTAAGCCAGTGAGAAATAGGTTCAGTCGATTTAACTTCATCATCTAGGAACCTAGAGGTGAATACCCTAGATTCGCTAACCTTCTTTTGTGATTCAGTGGAAAAGATGTGAGTGACAGTGAATTCTTGAGCCATTTTTAAAGATATAAGAAACTAGGTTAAAAGATTTGAGAGGAAAGAACACAGAAACTTGATGGAAATTCTAATAGCAAAGAGAATGCAAGTGAAAATTTTCTAAGTATGGAAAACCCTTATTTATACCCAAACACAGAAACCGTTCCAATTCAAAAAGCAAATACACACCGTTTAAAAGGGAACAGATAACCGTTAACCACAGAACAGCGCCGTAATATGGCAGAAGATAACGCATGCTTTCAAGTCAAATCATGATTAGAATTAATTATAACTTAATTATCTCAAACGATTAATCACTTAAGACATACAGAAATAATTAATCTAAGTTATTGAAGTGGATAAGTCATACCAATGCCTTCTCGTAAGTTGCTGAAAGAATTACCAGCCAGAGGCTTGGTAAACATGTCAGCAAGATTTTCTTCAGAGGGAACATGAGTAATGATAATATCCTTCTTCAGAACATGATCTCTCAGAAAGTGATGCCTAATATGAACATGCTTCATCCTGCTGTGCTGAATAGGATTCTTTGAAAGATCAATAGCACTCTTGTTATCACAGTAGATTGTAATTGTTCCAGGGATGAATCCATAGTCAGCAATTTGTTGCTTGATCCAGAGCATCTGAGAAACACAACTTCCAGCAGCCACATACTCAGCTTCAGCAGTTGAGAGAGCCACAGAGGTTTGCTTCTTGCTATGCCAGGAGACTAGGCACTCCCCCAGAAAATGACAACCACCAGAAGTGCTGACCCTTTTCAATTTATCTCTACCATAGTCAGAGTCTGTGTATCCTATAGGAGTAAAATCAGAACTACAGGGATACCACAAACCAGCTTCTGGTGTGCCTTTAAGGTATCTGAGAATTCTTTTGACAGCAACATCATGAATTTCTCTTGGCTTTGATTGATATCTAGCACAAAAACACACAGCAAAATGTATATCTGGCCTGCTGGCTGTTAGGTATAAAAGAGAACCAATCATACCTCTGTAGGTTTTTATATCTACAGGTTTACCAGCTTTCTCTTCATCATCAATGTCTTTGCTGACATCCATTGGAATATCAACAACATTAGAGTCCATTATTCCAAATTTCTTCAGCACTTCTCTAGTGTACTTGGCTTGATTGATAAACACACCATCATTACTTTGCTTGATCTGAAGTCCTAAGAAGAAGGTTAATTCTCCCATCATAGACATTTCAAACTCAGCCTTCATGTGGTCACTGAACTCTCTGCACAAAGATTCATTAGTAGCACCAAATATAATATCATCAACATATACCTGAGCTATAAGGATGTCCTTGTTCTTCTTCAGAGTGAACAGAGTTGTATCAACACAGCCTCTGACAAATCCCTTAGACAGAAGGAACTTTGTCAGTCTCTCATACCAAGCTCTAGGAGCTTGTTTTAGTCCATACAATGCCTTCTTCAGCTTAAACACATGATCAGGAAACTTAGGATCTTCAAAACCAGGAGGTTGAGATATATAGACTTCCTCATCAATGTAACCATTCAAGAATGCACTTTTCACATCCATTTGAAAGAGCTTAAAACCTTTGTATGATGCAAAAGCACATAAGATTCTGATGGCTTCTAATCTTGCAACAGGAGCAAAAGTTTCACCATAATCTATGCCTTCTTGCTGACTGTAACCTTGAGCAACAAGTCTTGCCTTGTTCCTCACAACATTTCCAAATTCATCAAGCTTGTTCTTCAGAACCCATCTAGTTCCAACAACCTTTATGTTGTTAGGTCTGGGAACCAAAGTCCAAACTTCTGACCTTTTGAACTGGTCAAGTTCTTCTTGCATTGCCATTAACCAGTAGTCATCATCAGCAGCTTCATAGAAGTCCTTGGGTTCCAGAAGTGATACAAAAGCCACATTCCCCATGTATCTTCTGAGCTGGGCTCTGGTCATGACAAGATTATGAACAGAGTCAATTATGTTCTCTAAGGAATGATTCCTATGAGCTCTAACTTCTCTTGGTACATCCAATGAGTCTTCTGAAACCTGTTCATCATTTGTTGAATCATAAATAGGAACATATTCTGGAAGGAAGTTGACTTATGGAGTAGAATTTTCTTCTTGAGCTTGTTCAGCAACAGGAGGAACCACTTCAGCAGCTCTGGGAGAGACATCTGGTTTTTCAACAGGAGATGTAACTCCAGGAGCTTGAACTTCATCTTCATCAGGAGCTCTACTATCTGCAGGGTTAGTCTCATCAAACTGTACATGAACAGATTCATCTAAAGTTTGAGTCCTCTTATTAAAAACCCTATATGCTTTACTATGTGTTGAGTAACCAAGAAAAATGGCCTCATCTGCCTTTGAATCAAACTTTGAAAGATATTCTTTTGTATTCAAAACATAGCACATACAACCAAAGGTTCTGAAATAACCTATTTTAGGCTTTCGACCTTTCCAAAGTTCATAAGGAGTCTTGTTCAGAATGCTTCTGATTAGCACTCTGTTCAGAACATAGCAAGCTGTATTAACAGCTTCTCCCCAAAAGTACTTAGGAAGCCTTCTTTCATTGATCATAGTTCTGGCAATCTCAACCAGAGTTCTATTCTTCCTTTCAACTACCCCATTTTGTTGAGGAGTTCTGGGAGCAGAGAAGTTATGATCAATTCCTTTGGTTTCACAGAATTCTTCAAACATAAAGTTTTTGAATTCTCCACCATTATCACTTCTGATATGAACAACCTTTTCATTCTTTTCATTCTCAAGTTTCTTTATCAGAACTGAGAAACATCCAAGTGACTCATCTTTGCTAGACAGAAAAATGACCCAAGTGAATCTTGAATAGTCATCTACAATGACAAAGGCATACTTCTTTCCACCCATGCTCATTGGTTGAACAGGGCCAAAAAGATCCATATGAAGTAATTCCAATGGTCTTTTAGTTGAAATGACTTTCTTAGTTTTAAAAGAGCTTCTGGATTGTTTACCAGATTGGCAAGCATTGCATAAATGGTTCTTTTTAAAACTAATTTCAGGCAGACCCTCAACCAATTGATTTCTAGCTACTTTGGCCAGAAGGTCCATGCTCACATGAGCAAGTCTTCTATGCCAGAGCCAGGAGGTATCCTCTTTGGACATCAAGCATATATTTTTGCAAAGATTCTCAAGGTTCAGCATGAAAACATTTTCAACTCTAGGAGGAGTTAGAATAACTTCCCTTGACTTACTGTCCAAGATTTTACATCCAGAGGAGCTGAAGACAACATCTCTACCTTTATCACACAATTGTGCAACACTCAGGAGATTGAACTTCAGGCCTCTGACTAGGGAGACATCTTCGATCGGAGGATTAGTTCCTATGGATCCAGAACCAAGTATCCTTCCTTTCTGAGCATCTCCAAAGCTGACTTTTCCACCTCTTTTAGGATCAAATGTGATGAATGCTTTTTCATCACCTGTCATATGCCTTGAGCACCCACTGTCAATGTACCACAACTTTGACATTGACGGAGCACTCAGAGCCATCTGCAACACAATCAATTAGTGACAGGTACCCAATCCTTATTGGGTCCTTCAGAGTTAGATTTCTCTTCAGCAGGATTTAATGATATCTCAGATTGCAAGAGGTTTTTAATATGGTACTTGCAATCCTTCAACCAGTGACCATCACTCTTGCAAAGTTTGCAAAAGGGAGGGTTCTTGGATCTTTCCCTTTGCTTCTTGGGAGATTTCTTCTTCTTCTGAGAAGGACCAACATCTTCAGAGGCTATAACAGCACTCTCAGAGGTACCAACATCAGGAGGAGAAGCTATCTCTTTCAGAAGAGAGGGAGTGACAGGTTTCTTCTTCTTCTGGGGTTTATCACTTCCCAGAGGCAGCTTGTTCTTGCCTTTGGCTTTAGAGCCATCAGCAGAAGTGCTGAACTGTTTACACAGTTTTTCTTCTAACATTTTCATGTCAGAATAAACTTGAGTAAACCTAAGAAACTTGTCAGCCTCACTCTTGTCCAATTTCCTTTTCAGGTACTTGAACATACTATAGAGTTCTTCAAGAGAATCAAAGATATTTTGTTCAGAAGATATGTTTACCTCGGAATCATATGTAGCTTCAGGAGGTGCGAAAGTTTCTCTTGTGACATCTTCAGAAGTTGGCTCATCAATAGCCATAAAACAAATCTGAGCTTGCTCTTCCTTTTCTTCAGGATCACTGCTGGTCTCAGAGTCTGACCAGGCAGCCAGCATAGCTTTCTTGAACTTTTTCTTATCTTTCTTCAGCTCCGGGCAGTTAGGCTTAATGTGCCCCGGTTGCTGACATCCATAGCACACAATTGGCTTGTTTGGATCTCTCTTGAACTTTTCACCAGAATCAGGAGTTTTCTTATCAAAGCTCCTGAAAGGCTTCTTGTAGTTTCCACCTCTGCCTTTCCTAAAGGCCTTCTTGAACTTCCTGGTCAGCATAGCCAGTTCCTCATCTTCTGAGGATTCTTCAGAAGATTCTGCTTTCAGGACAACTCTTTTTCCTTCTGACCTTTCTCTTAGGTCATGATCCTTTAATGACATCTCATGAGTAATTAAGGACCCAATGAGTTCATCATACAAGTAATAGCTCAAGTCCTGAACTTCTTCAATAGCAGTCTTCTTGGCTTGCCAAGACCTTGGTAAGCTTCTGACAATCTTCTTCACTCGATCAGATTCTTCAATGTCTTTTCCTAAACTCTTCAAGTCATTGACTATCTTGGTGAATCTAGAGTTCATATCTGAAATAGATTCTTTATCAAGCATTTCAAATAACTCATATTCTCTCATGAGTTGGTTGACTTTAGATTGCTTCACTTTTCCTGTTCCTTCATATGTGACTTCTAGCTTGTTCCAAATATCCTGTGCTGTTTCACAAGAGGAAACTTTGTTATATTCAGTAGCTGTAAGTGCACAATGCAACATATTTATTGCTGAAGCATTAGTTTGGAGTTTTTTTAGAATGTCATCTGTATATTCTCTCTGAGGAATAACAACATCCCCTAGACCTTGTTCCATTCTGGTAGGAATGAAATCACCATTAGTGATGACATACCAAGCACTCATGTTCTGAGCTTGGATGAAGTACATCATCCTTTTCTTCCAGTATGAGTAGTTGTTGCCATTAAACAATGGAGGTCTGGTAGTGGAAGAACCTTCTGGAACTATGAAGTGAGAAGAATTCTCAGGCTGGTGTCTACTAGCCATCTCTATTGATTCTGATAGGATCTTACACTTAGATTGTTAGATCTTTAGTAAATATACGAAGTGACCTTCGCTCTGATACCACTTGTTGGCCCTAACAAGAACAGAATCACCTAGAGGGGGGGTGAATAGGTGTCAAAGTTGCAAACTGAAAAATTTCTAAGTTTTTAAAGAAACTTAATTTTCAGAGTCAAATCTTCACAGAGTCAGAAGCAAGTTTATAGAATTTGCTTCTGAGGAAAATTATGCTTAAACACAGTTAGCCTGCTTTCAGCAACAGAAGTTCGATAAGAGAACTTCTGGACAGTCTTCTGAACAAAGACAATGATACTTTAGAGAAAATCTGTTTCAGCACTAAATGTAAGCAAGTACACAGAAGCAATAATAACAAGTATAAGAGGGAGAAAGAGATTCAGGAGATCCTGATTGAACAAATCGATTTATCCAAGTTCGCCACAGAAGTCCTGTGACTACGTCTTGTCCCCTGAGGTCGCAGCCTACAGAGATTTTATAAATCCACTATTCAGAACTTTTATGGCAAGTTCAGAAGCTCCTTTACATCAACAGAACTTAAGCTAATTTCTCACTTAGTTCTGACTAGCCTAAAAAGAGTTAAAGGATTTCCACCAGAACAAACAATACTCTGTTTTCTGGATTTCTCACCCAACTCTAATCTCAACTAGATTTTTCTCTTTAAATCTAACTGAATATCACAAACGATATCAGTTTACAAGATTCCTATTATGAACTTGTTTTTCTTCACTCTCTCACTTTTAAACTTAAGCTATGCTAAGAAAGATTGAGAATGGAAAAAGAATGCTCTGTTTTTCTTGTTAAAACAGTGCGTTGAGATTTTGCTCGATGATCATGCGTGTGTTGATGCATTGGAGCTTGGCTACTATTTATAGTGAGTGAAGATGACCGTTGGTGAGTTTGAAACTTCAATGGAGATGACATCAGTTGTTGTAGCCGTTAATTTGTCAAATCTTCAAACGGTCTTCAAACACTTTGATTCCGTTATCCTTGTTTTTAACTTAATCCGGTAAGTGATTTGAAATCAAAGACGAGGTTGACTGGAATCATTCTTCAATTGGATCAACAAAGGGTAGACATGGAAATTCTGGTTTCTTTTAAACAGACATGCGCGCTCCATCAAAACAGCTTTTTGAACGTTTGGCGCCTTGCATTAAATGCACTTGTCAGAGCATTAAATGCTATCCAGAACCCGTGACTTTAGCTTTCAGAAGCTAATTTTCAGTTGACTAGACTTCTGATCACAATTGGCAAAACTTCTGATTGCAAAGAACTTCTGAGGAGAGCTTTAACTGACTTCGGCTTCAGAGCGGAGTATCCAGCTTCTGAGTTAAAGAAACTCTGACTTCAGCAAACTGATCTTCTGAGTTCTTTAGGCAATCCAGAAATAATTCATTCAGCACCTGCTGAGCAACTTACACATAGACTAAGTAAACAAAAATTATTAGTCAATAGTAAACTATATGTAAGGGAGTATTAGGTTTTCATCTTCTGAAACGTTTGGACATAATCAAAACACATAGGGTTCATCACTACTGTCTGTTGAATTAAAAATATAATGACACATAATGCGTTTATAATTTATCACCACTCTCCACCATGCAACCTTTTGTTTATGTAGGTTGCCCTCCATTTAGAGGTGGCCAATGAACTTAAACTGGATGAACCGGATCGGAACTGATCAAAACTTAGTTAAACTCTGAATTTAATTGGAATCGGAATCAAATCAAGGTTAACCGTAAAAATAGATTTAGGTTAAGGTGTAAAATTTTATAAACCTTTGAATCGGCGGTTCAAGTTTTTTATTATTTTTAAATGTTTAATTAAATTAAATCCAATTTAGTTTTAATTTATTATATTTGTAATAAATTATATAAATTTATTTTATATATTTATAAAATCATACGTGTAATTTAAATTTATAAATTTTTATTGTATTGTATTTATATTTATATGATATTTATTTATATAAATTATTAATTTAAATAAAATATAAAATAAAATTTAAATAGAAGGTCCGAACCTTAACCTGAACCTAAATCGAGTCAAAACTGGTCAAATCCTGGTCAAAATCGGTCAAACTTTGAACCGTCTCGAACCAGCCCGAAACCAGTGGTTAACTAATACATGAGGTTTAGGTTGAGACTTAAATTTCTTTAAACCTGAACCGGCGGTTAACTAATAAATAAGGTTTAGCTTAAGGTTTAAGATTTATTTAAACCTAAACCGGCAGTTTACGAATCGGAACCGGGGGGTTTACGAACCGTGGCCACGTCTACCTCCACCAAAGGCCACCCTCACCTCCGGTCATCAGTTATCACCTTCGATCATTGGCGACCACCCACTGCAAACCAACACACTTACCAGTGGTCTTCAAGCGTCACCTACCACCACCTTCGTCGTCAACGCAGGTCATTAGTTGCGCCATCAACCGCTTTTTGCCTTTTGGATTTTAATTATTATTTATTTAATATATAATAAAATAATTAGAGAATCGTAGTTGCTAGACAACAAGTTAGCTGAAGCTATCGGACATTTGAAACTGCTTCTTCAACCTGAAAAATAGAAAAGGTTAGGCTCGAGATGAGGGACGCCGATTCCTCTCCGATCCCTAAGTCAGTAATGAATTTTAGAGAAAAGGAATCTAGATTGTTGGCCCTATCAAGAACAGAATCACCTAGAGGGGGGTGAATAGGTGTCAAAGTTGAAAACTGAAAATTTCTAAGTTTTTCAGGAAACTTAATTTTCAGAGTCAAATTTCCTCAGAGTTAGAAGCTAACTTACAGAAGTTGCTTCTGAGGGAAATTCTGCCTAAACACAGTTAGACTGTTTTCAGCAACAGAAGTTCTGATTTGAGAACTTCTGGACAGTCTTCTGAACAAAGACAAATGATACTTTAGAGAAAATCTGTTTCAGCACTAAATATAAGCAAGTACATAGAAGCAAAAATAACAAGTATAAGAGGGAGAAAGAAGTTCAGGAGATCCTGATTGAACAATTCGATTTATCCAAGTTCGCCACAGAAGTCCTGTGACTACGTCTTGTCCCCTGAGGTCGCAGCCTACAGAGATTTTATAAATCCACTATTCAGAACTTTTATGGCAAGTTCAGAAGCTCCTTTACATCAACAGAACTTAAGCTAATTTCTCACTTAGTTCTGACTAGCCTAAAAAGAGTTAAAGGATTTCCACCAGAACAAACAATACTCTGTTTTTTGGATTTCTCACCCAACTCTAATCTCAACTAGATTTCTCTCTATAAATCTAACTGAAGATCACAAACGATCTCAGTTTACAAGATTCCTATTATGAACTTGTTTTTCTTCACTCTCTCACTTTAACTAAGACTATGCTAAGAAAGATTGAGAATGGAAAAGTTGCTCTGTTTTTCTTGTTAGAACAGTGCGTTGAGATTTTGCTCGATGATCACGCATATATGTTGATGCTTTGGAGCTTGGCTACTATTTATAGTGAATGAAGGTGACCGTTGGTGAGTTTGAATCTTCAAAGGAGATGACATCAGTTGTTGTAGCCGTTAATTTGTCAAATCTTCAAACGGTCTTCAAACACTTTGATTCCGTTATCCTTGTTCTTTAACTCAATCCGGTAAGTGATTTGAAATCAAAGATGAGGTTGACTGGAATCATTCTTCAATTGGATCAACAAAGGGTAGACAAGGAAATTCTGGTTTCTTTTGAACAGACAGGCGCGCTCCATCAAAACAGCTTTTTGAACTTTTGGCGCCTTGCATTGAATGCAAGTGTCAGAGCATTAAATGCTCAAACAGAACCCGTGACTTAGCTTTCAGAAGCTAATTTCCAGTTGTCTAGACTTCTGATCACATTGGCAAAACTTCTGATTGCAAAGAGCTTCTGAGGAGAGCTTTAGCAGACTTCGCCTTCAGAGCGGAGTATCCAGCTTCTGAGTTATTGAAACTCTGACTTCAGCAAACTGATCTTCTGAGTTCTTTAGGCAATCCAGAAATGATTCATTCAGCACCTGCTGAGCAACTTACACATAGACTAAGTAAACAAAAATTATTAGTCGATAGTAAACTATATGTAAGGGAATATTCAGTTTTCATCTTCTGAAATGTTTGGACATAATCAAAACACATAGGGTTCATCATTCTCCCCCATTTTGGTTATGGACAAACCGTGGTCAGAAGGTAACAGAAAACATGAGGTTTAGAAAATGAACTTCCTGATGCATATGTTTCATTACTTCTGAGTAAATTAACTCCCCCATTTTAGTGTAAATGGTGAACTTCAGCAATCTGTAAAAAACTTAGAAATGACTTAAGATCAAGTTGTTAGAGTTCAGTGAAGTATAATTTACTAAGTCAAAAGGAAACATAAGCAAAAAGTAATAAGTCAGAGACACAAGAAGGTATAAGAAGGATTCAGTGTATATAAGTTCATCAGAAGACAACATAAGAAACAAAATAATCAGAAGAGCAGAGTCCTAAGACAAAAACTACCCAACCCAGAACCTAGCTAAGAAGCTTAAGTCCTAAAAGATTACAAGTTCCTAGGTTTCTTCTGAGGAGGAGGAACAACACTAGAACCTTCAGCAGCACTTGATCTCTTCTGACCAGACTTCTCCCCCGTTTGACCAGAACCAAGAGCAACACCCAGAGCACCCTGAGATTTCAATTTTTGCTGAACATTCAGTGCAGTCTGATATTGCTGAGGAGTTGGTCTCACAGTATTGATCATATCCATTCTTCTTCTGAAGTCATCATCAATGGTCTTCATATGATCAAAGGTCTGACCAGACATAGGTCGCTGTCTCTGAACATCTTCCAGAAGGAGCTTGATCAACCTATTGTTAGCATACACATCAGCAGTAAGATGCTCATTCTGAATATAAGTCTGTCCACGAACAAACCTATAACAATTGTGAAGAGTCTTCTCTTGTTCACGTGCTTGAGTGTGCATAACCTTCAGAAGTTCAGTAAGCTCAGCAATCTGTGCGTTCTGAGCAGATACAGCAGACTCAATGTTGGAGAGTCGATTGTTGAGATCAGGAGTGATGTCATATACAATCTTAGCAGCCCCGGAAGATGATGAACCTTGAGCAGAAGATTTCACTTCTCTCAGAATGTGATTGGCAGTACTTTGCAGGTCATCAATCTTACTTGGGAGCATCTTCTCATGAGCCTCATAATGCTCGTTTGCTTCCTTGACTTCTTCTGTCAATATCTCCAAATTCTCATTGACCTTCAGAGAAGAAGCAAGAGCAATGTTATCCAGTGAAGGAAGAGTCAGAGCTAATTCTCTTAACTTGTACAGCTCTTCATAGGTAGCTAGATGAAGTGTAGAAAGATTGCGTATGTACACAGAAGGGTCCTGCATTTGAAGCATAGTCATGAGCTGCAGGTTCTGAGCATTCAAAGAATGTAATTCTTGCAGCACAATGCCCTGAGCATACATGTCAGCAGCAGAAGTCCTTTGCCCCATACCAGCAAATCTATTCAGCAGTTCATCAGAGCCACTCTGACTCATTCTTCTCAACTCCTCAACACTAGGAGCACCACCAGCTTCGGATACACTAGAAGCTCTGCCCATGAAGCCAAAACTACCAAACCTGGTATCCAGATCATCCCGATTCATGTGTTTGCGCAGGAAGTCATAGTTGGATGACAACCCAGCAAAACAAGAAGTAGTAGAGGAGGTAGTTAAGGGATCACACACAGGAGGTGCATGTCCAGAGGTTGAGGGAGGAGGGATAGAAGTGGTTGAGGTAGGGATAGTATGAGTGGTTGAGATGGGAGGTAGGGTGGATGGTAGTGAGAAAGATGGAGCAGTAAATCCAATTGATGGACTTACAGAGGAAGTAGTGGATGTGGCTATGGAATCTGTGAAGATGGGCGCAGTGTTTAGATTCACTTCTGAAAAGGATCCAAAAGGACGAATAATTGGAGGAGGTACAACCTCAGAAGTTGAAGTTGTAGGAGGAATGGAAGTGTGAGAATCACCAACTTCTGTGACAGAAGGTAGTGAAGGAGATGGATGAGGAGTATGAGGAGATGATGGATGAGAAATATGAAGTGGAGATGGAATAACCTATTCAGAGAGGTTTGGATCATATGTGGAAATGGGCTCAGCAAAGATATGAGCCATTCTGAACAGCGTTTCAGAAGCATCTCTTTCACCAGGATTTCTCCCTTGACCCAGAAGAACATTATCTAGAAAATCATCAGTGTTGATGTTTTCAGCAAAATTCATAGCATTCTGAATGATAGTATCAGGCTCTTGATCACTATCTTCAGTCAGTTCTTCAATAATAGGAGTATCAGCATCCTTCTCAACAGACATATCCATCATGTCTTCGTCATCAACCAAGTCCTCTTTTTCAGGAATTGATTCTTCCAGTTCAGTACTCGGAGCAATAGAGAAGTCCTTTTTGATCAGAGACCTTCTCTTTGCTGACATCTTCTTCTTTGGGATTCTTCTGGAGAGAGGAATATCTTCAGAGTCCCCATCCTCTTCAGTAGCTTTTGAGCTAATCCGAGTAGAGAGAGAGATATTCTCAAGCTCTTCTCCTTCCTCTGAAGCCTCAACATTCTTTGAGAACTCCACATCCTCAAGTTCAGCAGCACATGCAATAATCCTTGCATCAGCCTTAGCCTTTGCAGCAATTTCTCTTTCAGCTGCTAACTTGTCTTCTGCTTCCTTCTGCTTTCTCTTCTTATCAGCAAGAGCCACAACCCTTGCAACTTTCTCAGCTTCAGCAGCCTTCTCTCTTTCAGCAAGGCGTGCGTCCTCAGCATCCTGAGCTTCCTTCTCAGGAACATCCTTTGGCTTCTCAGCAACAATCTTGCCAAAGGGTTCAACACTGATTGTTGTTTGAACCATCGTGGGAAGAGGTTCTGAGACAACCACCTTCTCAACAGTCAGGACCAACTGACTTGATCCCTTCTTTCCCTTGCCCTTCTTGGCAGCATTCTTCCCTTTCTGAACAACGGCCTCAACACTTTCCTTCTGAGCAATACTCACAGAGGAGCCCTTCTCATTCTTCTTCGGAGTCACACCAAAGCTGAGGTTCCTGAAGGTATGCATCTTCAGAACCGTACTCCTACTTGTAACACCTTCTCCTGAAATCACAACAGAGGCTGCCTCAAACAACCTAGTCAGGAGTGAGCCATATGCTAATGCACTCACGGTAGTTACATTCTTCATCTGCCTTATCAGCATGGCAGGTAAGTTGATCTTCTTCTGGTTGACCAAATGCCACATAAACACCCTTTCCCTGTTGGAAACACCATTAACTCCTCCAGCCTTCGGAAGCAAAACATTAGTTGTCAAATAGTGTGCCCACCTCTGGTGCTGAGTGAGCCAGGTGGCATATGTTTCCTTGGCACTTAGATCTGGTCTAGCCCAGTTTGCTTCTGTAAAACCATCTGCTGAACCATCATCACCAATGATGATTCCTTCATCATTAATACCAATCACTTGAGAAATAAAAGCCCTGCTGACCTCAATCTCAACTTCCCCGACTACTGAGTGTAGAACATCCTCCTCATTTGAAAAGAAATGGAGGTTCTGATAGAATTCGGTGACTAACTTAGGATAGATAAATTCATCGAGAGAAACGAATGAATTCCAGTTTTGAGCACTAAGCCATTTGGAGATAGGTTCAGTGGATTTAACTTCATCATCTAGGAACCTAGAGGTGAATACCCTAGATTCGCTAACTTTCTTTTTGGATTCAGTGGTAAAGATGTGAGTGACAGTGATTTCTTGAGCCATTTTTGAAGATATAAGAAATTAGGTTAAGATTTTAGAGAGAAGAGAACACAGAAAATCTATGGGAATTCTAATAGCAAAGAAGATGAGAGTAAAAACTTCTAAGTATGGAAAACCCCTATTTATACCCAAACAAGAAACCGTTCCAATTCAAAAAGCAAATAAACACCGTTTAAAAGGGAACAAATAACCGTTAACCACAGAACAGCGCCGTAAAAATGCAGTAGATAACGCATGCTTAAATGTCAAATCATGATTAGAATTAATTATCACTTGATCATCTTAAACGATTAAACACTTAAGATGCACGGAAATAATTAAACTAAGTTATTGAAGTGGATAAGTCATACCAATGCCTTCTCGTAAGTTGCTGAAAGAATTACCAGCCAGAGGCTTAGTAAACATGTCAACAAGATTCTCTTCAGAGGGAACATGAGTAATGATAATATCCTTCTTCAGAACATGATCTCTTAAAAAGTGATGCCTAATATGAACATGCTTCATCCTGCTGTGCTGAATAGGATTCTTTGAAAGATCAATTGCACTCTTGTTATCACAGTAGATTGTAATTGTTCCAGGGATGACTCCATAGTCAGCAATTTGTTGCTTGATCCAGAGCATCTGAGAAACACAACTTCCAGCAGCCACATACTCAGCTTCAGCAGTTGAGAGAGAGCCACAGAGGTTTGCTTCTTACTATGCCAGGAGACTAGGCACTCCCCCAGAAAATGACAACCACCAGAAGTGCTGACCCTTTTCAATTTATCTCTACCATAGTCAGAGTCTGTGTATCCTATAGGAGTGAAATCAGAACTACAGGGATACCACAAACCAGCTTCTGGTGTGCCTTTAAGATATCTGAGAATTCTTTTGACAGCAACATCATGAATTTCTCTTGGCTTTGATTGATATCTAGCACAAAAACACACAGTAAAATGTATATCTGGCCTGCTGGCTATTAGGTATAAAAGAGAACCAATCATACCTCTATAGGTTTTTATATCTACAGGTTTACCAGCTTTCTCTTCATCATCAATGTCTTTGCTGACATCCATTGGAATATCAACAGCAGTAGAGTCCATCATGCCAAATTTCTTCAGCACTTCTCTAGTGTACTTGGCTTGATTGATAAACACACCATCATTACTTTGCTTGATCTGAAGTCCTAAGAAGAAGGTTAATTCTCCCATCATAGACATTTCAAACTCAGCCTTCATGTGGTCACTGAACTCTATGCACAAAGATTCATTAGTAGCACCAAATATAATATCATCAACATATACCTGAGCTATAAGGATGTCCTTGTTCTTCTTCAGAGTGAACAGAGTTGTATCAACACAGCCTCTGACAAATCCCTTAGACAGAAGGAACTTTGTCAGTCTCTCATACCAAGCTCTGGGAGCTTGTTTCAGTCCATACAATGCTTTCTTCAGCTTAAACACATGATCAGGAAACTTAGGATCTTCAAAACCAGGAGGTTGAGACACATAGACTTCCTCATCAATGTAACCATTCAAGAATGCACTTTTCACATCCATTTGAAAGAGCTTAAAACCTTTGTATGATGCAAAAGCACATAAGATTCTAATGGCTTCTAATCTTGCAACAGGAGCAAAAGTTTCACCATAATCTATGCCTTCTTGCTGACTGTAACCTTGAGCAACAAGTCTTGCCTTGTTCCTCACAACATTTCCAAATTCATCAAGCTTGTTCTTCAGAACCCATCGAGTTCCGACAACCTTTATGTTGTTAGGTCTGGGAACCAAAGTCCAAACTTCTGACCTTTTGAACTGGTCAAGTTCTTCTTGCATTGCCATTAACCAGGAGTCATCATCAGCAGCTGCATAGAAGTCCTTGGGTTCCAGAAGTGACACAAAAGCCACATTCCCCATGTATCTTCTGAGCTGAGCTCTGGTCATGACAGGATTATGAACAGAGTCAATTATGTTCTCTAAGGAATGATTCCTATGAGTTCTAACTTCTCTTAGTACATCCAATGAGTCTTCTGAAACCTGTTCATCATTTATTGAATCAAAAATAGGAGCATCTTCTGGAAGGAAGTTGACTTCTGGAGTAGGATTCTCATCTTGAGCTTGTTCAGCAACAGGAGGGACCACTTCAGCAGCTCTGGGAGAAACATCTTCTTCTTCAACAGGAGATGTAACCTCAGGAGCTTGAACTACATCTTCATCAGGAGCTCTACTATCTGCGGGGTTAGTCTCATCAAACTGTACATGAACAGATTCATCTAAAGTTTGAGTCCTCTTATTAAAAACCCTATATGCTTTACTATGTGTTGAGTAACCAAGAAAAATGGCCTCATCTGCCTTTGAATCAAACTTTGAAAGATATTCTTTTGTATTCAAAACATAACACTTACAACCAAAGGTTCTGAAATAACCTATTTTAGGCTTTCGACCTTTCCAGAGTTCATAACGGGTCTTGTTCAGAATGCTTCTGATTAGCCCTCTATTCAGAACATAGCAAGCTGTGTTCACAGCTTCTCCCCAAAAGTACTTAGGAAGCCTTCTTTCATTGATCATAGTTCTGGCTATCTCAACCAGAGTTCTATTCTTCCTTTCAACTACCCCATTTTGTTGAGGAGTTCTGGGAGCATAAAAGTTATGATCAATTCCCTTGGTTTCACAGAATTCTTCAAACCTAAAGTTTTTGAATTCTCCACCATTATCACTTCTGATATGAACAACCTTTTCATTCCTTTCATTCTCAAGTTTCTTTATCAGAACTGAGAAACATTCAAGTGACTCATCTTTGCTAGACAGCAAGATGACCCAAGTGAATCTTGAATAGTCATCTACAATGACAAAGGCATACTTCTTTCCACCCATGCTCATTGGTTGAACAGGGCCAAAAAGATCCATATGAAGTAATTCCAAAGGTCTTTTAGTTGAAATGACTTTCTTAGTTTTAAAAGAGCTTTTGGATTGTTTACCAGATTGGCAAGCATTGCATAAATGATTCTTTTTAAAACTAATTTCAGGCAGACCCTCAACCAATTGATTTCTAGCTACTTTGGCCAGAAGGTCCATGCTCACATGAGCAAGTCTTCTATGCCAGAGCCAGGAGGTATCCTCTTTGGACATCAAGCATATATTTTGGCAAAGATTCTCAAGATTCAGCATGAAAACATTTTCAACTCTAGAAGCAGTTAGAATAACTTCCCTTGACTTACTGTCCAAGATTTTACATCCAGAGGAGCTGAAGACAACATCTCTACCTTTATCACACAGTTGTGCAACACTCAGGAGATTGAACTTCAGGCCTCTGACTAGGGAGACATCTTCAATCGGAGGATTAGTTCCTATGGATCCAGAACCAAGTATCCTTCCTTTCTGAGCATCTCCAAAGCTGACTTTTCCACCTCTTTTAGGATCAAATGTGATGAATGCTTTTTCATCACCTGTCATATGCCTTGAGCACCCACTGTCAATGTACCACATCTTTGACATTGATGGAGCACTCAGAGCCACCTGCAACACAATCAATTAGTGACAGGTACCCAATCCTTATTGGGTCCTTCAGAGTTAGATTTCTCTTCAGCAGGTTTTAATGATATCTCAGATTGCAAAAGGTTTTTAATATGGTACTTGCAATCCTTCAACCAGTGACCGTCACTCTTGCAAAGTTTGCAAAAGGGAGGGTTCTTGGATCTTTCCCTTTGCTTCTTGGGAGATTTCTTCTTCTTCTGAGAAGGACCAACATCTTCAGAGGCTATACCAGCACTCTCAGAGGTACCAACATCAGGAGGAGAAGCTATTGTTGGCCCTAACAAGAACAGAATCACCTAGAGGGGGGTGAATAGGTGTCTAAGTTGTAAACTGAAGTTTTCTAAGTTTTTTAAGAAACTTAAAAATCAGAGTCAAATTTCCTCAGATTCAGAAGCTAGCTTAAGGAAGTTGCTTCTGAGGGAAATTCTGCCTAAACACAGTTAGACTGTTTTCAGCAACAGAAGTTCTGATTTGAGAACTTCTGGACAGTCTTCTGAACAAAGACAATGATATTTTTAGAGAAAATCTGTTTCAGCACTAAATATGAACAAGTACACAGAAGCAAAAATAACAAGTATAAGAGGGAGAAAGAAGTTCAGGAGATCCTGAGTGAACAATTCGATTTATCCAAGTTCGCCACAGAGGTCCTGTGACTACGTCTTGTCCCCTGAGGTCGCAGCCTACAGAGATTTTATAAATCCACTATTCAGAACTTTTATGGCAAGTTCAGAAGCTCCTTTACATCAACAGAACTTAAGCTAATTTCTCACTTAGTTCTGACTAGCCTAAAAGGAGTTAAAGGATTTCCACCAGAACAAACAATACTCTGTTTTCTGGATTTCTCACCCAACTCTAATCTCAACTAGATTTCTCTCTTTAAATCTAACTGAAGATCACAAACGATCTCAGTTTACAAGATTCCTATTATGAACTTGTTTTTCTTCACTCTCTCACTTTACTAAGACTATGCTAAGAAAGATTGAGAATGGAAAAGTTGCTCTGTTTTCTTGTTTAAAACAGTGCGTTAAGATTTTGCTCGATGATCATGCGTGTGTTGATGCATTGGAGCTTGGCTACTATTTATAGTGATTGAAGATGACCGTTGTGGAGTTTGAAACTTCAAAGAAGATGACATCAGTTGTTGTAGCCGTTAATTTGTCAAGTCTTCAAACGGTCTTCAAACACTTTGATTCCGTTATCCTTGTTCTTTAACTAAATCCGGTAAGTGATTTGAAATCAAGGATGAGGATGACAGAATCATTCTTCAATTAGATCAACAAAGGGTAGACAAGGAAATTCCGGTTTCTCTTGAACAGACAAGCGCGCTCCATCAAAACAGCTTTTTGAACTTTTGGCGCCTTGCATTGAATGCAAGTGTCAGAGCATTAAATGCTCAAACAGAACCCGTGACTTAGCTTTCAGAAGCTAAATTTCAGATGTCTAGACTTCTGATCACAATTGGCATAACTTCTGATTGCAGAGAACTTCTGAGGAGAGCTTTAGCAGACTTCGCCTTCAGAGCGGAGTATCCAGCTTCTGAGTTATTGAAACTCTGACTTCAGCAAACTGATCTTCTGAGTTCTTTAGGCAATCCAGAAATGATTCATTCAGCACCTGCTGAGCAACTTACACATAGACTAAGTAAACAAAAATTATTAGTCAATAGTAAACTATATGTAAGGTAGAATTAAGTTTTCATCTTCTGAAACGTTTGGACATAATCAAAACACATAGGGTTCATCATTCTCCCCCATTTTGGTTATGGACAAACCGTGGTCAGAAGGTAAAAGAAAACATGAGGATTAGAAAGTGACTTCCTGATGCAAATGATTCATTACTTCTGAGTAAATTAACTCCCCCATTTTAGTGTAAATGGTGAACTTCAGCAATCTGTATAAACTTAATAAGGCTTATGATCAAGTTGTTAGATTTTAAAAGAAGTGTAATTTACTAAGTTAAGAAGAAACATAAGCAAAAAGTAAGAAGTCAGATATGCAAGAGAGTATAGAAAAGATTCAGTGTATATAATTTAATTCAGAAGACAACATAAGACACAGAATAATCAGAAGAGCAGAAAAAGTCCTAAGACAAAGACTACCCAACCCAGAACCTAGCTAAGAAGCTTGAGTCCTATAGATTACATGTTCCTAGGTTTCTTCTGAGGAGGAGGAACAACACTGGAACCTTCAGCACCACTAGCTCTTTTCTGACCAGACTTCTCCCCCGTTTGACCAGAACCAAGAGCAACACCAAGAGCACCCTGAGACTTCAACTTTTGCTGAACATTCAGAGAAGTCTGATATTGTTGAGGAGTTGGTCTCACAGTATTGATCATATCCATTCGTCTTCTGAAGTCATCATCAATGGTCTTCATATGATCAAAGGTCTGACCAGACATAGGTCGCTGTCTCTGAACATCATCCAGAAGGAGCTTGATCAACCTGTTGTTAGCATACACAGCAGCAGTGAGATGCTCATTCTGAATATAAGTCTGTCCTCGAACAAACCTATAGCAGTTGTGAAGAGTCTTTTCTTGTTCACGTGCTTGAGTGTGCATAACCTTCAGAAGTTCAGTGAGCTCAGCAATCTGTGCATTCTGAGCAGTGACAGCAGACTCAATGTTGGAGAGTCGGTTGTTGAGATCAGGAGTGATGTCATATACAATCTTGGCAGCTCCTGAAGATGAAGAACCTTGAGCAGAAGATTTCACTTCTCTCAGAATGTGATTTGCAGTACTTTGCAGGTCTTCAATCTTACTAGGGAGCATCTTCTCATGAGCCTCATAATGCTCGTTTGCTTCCTTGACTTCTTCTGTCAATATCTCCAAATTCTCATTGACCTTCTGAGAAGAAGCAAGAGCAATATTATCCAGAGAAGGAAGAGTCAGAGCTAATTCCCTCAATTTATACAGCTCATCATATGTAGCTAGATGAAGTGTAGAAAGATTGCGTATATACACAGAAGGATCCTGCATTTGGAGCATGGTCATGAGCTGCAGGTTCTGAGCTTTCAAAGAATGTAATTCTTGCAGCACAATGCCCTGAGCGTACATGTCAGCAGCAGAATACCTTTGCCCTATACCAGCAAATCTATTCAGCAATTCATCTGAGCCACTCTGACCCATTCTTCTCAACTCGTCAACACTGGGGGCACCTCCAGCTTCGGAAAGACCAGAAGCTCTGCCCATGAAGCCAAAACTTCCAAATCTGGTGTCCAGATCTTCCCGATTCAGGTGTTTGCGTAGGAAGTCATAGTTTGATGACAACCCAGCAAATCCTGAAGGAGTGGAGGAGGTAGTTAAGGGATCACACACAGGAGGTGTATGTCCAGAGGTTGAAAGAGGAGGGACAGAAGTTTGAGGAGAAGGAATAGTATGTGGAGAGGAGGAAGAAATAGGATTTGTACAAGGAGGTAAAGTTGAAGGAATGGAAAAAGGTATTGACAAAGGTATGGAAAGAGGAGGAGCAGTAATTCCAGAAGTTGGAAATACAGCAGAAGATGATAGAGAAGAAGTAGTAGAAGTAGAAATGGAATCAGTGAAAATTGGTCCAGAGGACAGATTCACTTCTGAATAGGATCCAGAAGGAAGAGTAGATGGAGGAGGGACAACCTCAGATGTTGAAGTTGTCAGAGGAATGGAATTCTGAGATTCACTCACTTCTGTGACAGAAGGTAGTGAAGGAGATGGATGAGGAGTAAGAGCAGGAGATGAGATAACCTGTTCAGAGGCATTAGGATCAAAAGTTGAAATAGGCTCAGCATATAAATGAGCCATTCTGAACAGCGTTTCAGAGGCATCCCTATCACCAGGGTTTCTTCCTTGATTCAGAAGAACATTGTCAATGAAGTGTTCATTGTCAACATTCTCAACAAACTGTTTAGCACCTTCAAGAACCTCTTCATCGTCTGGTTCACTCTCTTCTGACAGCTCTTCAATCGTAGGAGCGTCAACATCCTCTTCATCAGAAATCTCTGACAGCTCTTTATCAGCAGCTTCCGGTTCCTGAGTAACAGGATCCTCCAATTCAGCACTTGAGGCAACAACGAAGTCCTTCTTCTTCAGAACCCTTCGTCTTGCCACAGCCTTCTTCCCAATTCTGGTAGTGAGAGTGACATTCTCAATAATTCGAGAGGACAGAGAGACATTATCAAGATTCTCTTCTTCCTCTGAAGTCTCAACTACCTTTGAGAACTCAGCATTCTCAAGATTAGCAGCACATTCTAAAAGTTTGGCATCGGCCTTAGCCTTTGCAGCAATTTCACGCTCAGCAGCTAACTTGTCTTCAGCTTCTTTCTTCCTTCTTTTCTCTTCAGCAAGAGCCAGAACTCTTGCAACCTTTTCAGCTTCAGCAGCCCTCTCTTTCTCAGCAAGGCGTGCTTCCTCAGCATCCTGAGCTTCTTTCTCAGGAACATCCTTTGGCTTCTCAGCAACAATCTTGCCAGAGGGTTCAACATTGATTGTTGTTTGAACCAACGTGGGAAGAGGTTCTGAGACAACCACCTTCTCAACATTCAGGACCAACTTGCTTGATCCTTTCTTTCCCTTGCCCTTTTTGGCAACATTCTTTCCTTTCTGAACAGATGCATCCACAATTTCCTTCTGAGCAATACTCACAGAGGAGCCCTTCTCAATCTTCTTCGGAGTAACACCAAAACTCAGGTTCCTGAAGGTATGCATCTTCAGAACCGTACTCCTACTGGTAACACCTTCTCCTGAAACAACAACAGAAGCTGTCTCAAACAACCTCGTCAGGAGTGAGCCATATGCCAAAGCGCTCACGGTCGTTACATTCTTCATCTGCCTTATCAGCATGGCAGGCAAATTAATCTTCTTCTGGTTGACCAGATGCCACATAAATACTCTTTCTCTGTTGGAAACACAATTGACTCCTCCAGCCTTTGGAAGAAAAACATTCGTAGTCAAATAGTGTGCCCACCTCTGGTGCTGAGTCAACCAGGTAGCGTAAGTTTCCTTGGCACTCAGATCTGGCCTAGCCCAGTTGGCTTCTGAAAACCCTTCTGCTGAACCATCATCTCCAATGATGATTCCTTCATCATCAATCCCTATCACTTGAGAAATGGAAGCCCTGCTGACTTCGATTTCAACTTCCCCAACCACAGAGTGAAGAACATCCTCCTCATTGGAAAAGAAATGGAGGTTCTTATAGAATTCTGTAACTAACTTAGGATAAATGAATTCTTCGAGAGAAACGAAAGAATTCCAGTTTTGAGCGCTAAGCCAGTGAGAGATTGGTTCAGTCGATTTGACAACATCATCTAGGAACCTAGAGGTGAAAACCCTAGATTCACTAACTTTCTTTCGTGATTCATCAGAGAAGATGTGTGTGACAGTGATTTCTTGAGCCATTTTGAAGATTAAGGAAATTAGGTTAGGATTTTAGAAAGAAGAGAACACAGAAAAATCTATGGAAGTTCTAATGGCAGAGAAAATGAGAGTAAAAAGTTCTAAGTATGGAAATCCCTTATTTATACCCAAACACAGAAACCGTTCCAATTCAAAAAGCAAATACACACCGTTTAAAAGGGAACAGATAACCGTTAACCACAGAACAGCGCCGTAATAAGCAGTAAATAACGCATGCTTTCAAGTCAAATCATGATTAGAATTTATTATAACTAAATTATCTTAAACGATCAATCACTTAAGATACTCAGAGACAATAATTCTAAGTTATTGAAGAGGATAAGTCATACCAATGCCTTCTCGTAAGTTGCTGAAAGACATACCAGCCAGAGGCTTAGTAAACATGTCAGCAAGATTTTCTTCAGAGGGAACATGAGTAATGATAATATCCTTCTTCAGAACATGATCTCTCAGAAAGTGATGTCTAATATGAACATGCTTCATCCTGCTGTGCTGAATAGGATTCTTTGACAGATCAATTGCACTTTTGTTATCACAGTAGATTGTAATTGTTCCAGGGATGACTCCATAGTCAGCAATTTGTTGCTTGATCCAGAGCATCTGAGAAACACAACTTCCAGCAGCAACATACTCAGCTTCAGCAGTTGAGAGAGCCACAGAGGTTTGCTTCTTGCTATGCCAGGAGACTAGGCACTCCCCCAGAAAATGACAACCACCAGAAGTGCTGACCCTTTTCAATTTATCTCTACCATAGTCAGAGTCTGTGTATCCTATAGGAGTGAAATCAGAACTACAGGGATACCACAAACCGGCTTCTGGTGTGCCTTTAAGATATCTGAGAATTCTTTTGACAGCAACATCATGAATTTCTCTTGGCTTTGACTGATATCTAGCACAAAAACACACAGCAAAATGTATATCTGGCCTGCTGGCTGTTAGGTATAAAAGAGAGCCAATCATACCTCTGTAGGTTTTTATATCTACAGGTTTACCAGCTTTCTCTTCATCATCAATGTCTTTGCTGACATCCATTGGAATATCAACAGCATTAGAGTCCATCATGCCAAATTTCTTCAGCACTTCTCTAGTGTACTTGGCTTGATTGATAAACACACCATCATTACTTTGTTTGATCTGAAGTCCTAAGAAGAAGGTTAATTCTCCCATCATAGACATTTCAAACTCAGCCTTCATGTGGTCACTGAACTCTCTGCACAAAGATTCATTAGTAGCACCAAATATAATATCATCAACATATACCTGAGCTATAAGGATATCCTTGTTCTTCTTCAGAGTGAACAGAGTTGTATCAACACAGCCTCTGACAAATCCCTTAGACAGAAGGAACTTTGTCAGTCTCTCATACCAAGCTCTGGGAGCTTGTTTCAGTCCATACAAAGCTTTCTTCAGCTTGTACACATGATCAGGAAACTTAGGATCTTCAAAACCAGGAGGTTGAGACACATAAACTTCCTCATCAATGTAACCATTCAAGAATGCACTTTTCACATCCATTTGAAAGAGCTTAAAACCTTTGTATGATGCAAAAGCACACAGGATTCTAATGGCTTCTAATCTTGCAACATGAGCAAAAGTTTCACCATAATCTATGCCTTCTTGCTGACTGTAACCTTGAGCAACAAGTCTGGCCTTGTTCCTCACAACATTTCCAAATTCATCAAGCTTGTTCTTCAGAACCCATCTAGTTCCAACAACCTTTATGTTGTTAGGTCTGGGAACCAAAGTCCAAACTTCTGACCTTTTGAACTGGTCAAGTTCTTCTTGCATTGCCATTAACCAGGAGTCATCGTCAGCTGCTTCATAGAAGTCCTTGGGTTCCAGAAGTGACACAAAAGCCACATTCCCCATATATCTTCTGAGCTGAGCTCTGGTCATGACAGGATTATGAACAGAGTCAATGATGTTCTCTAAGGAATGATTCCTATGAGCTCTAACTTCTCTTGGTAAATCCAATGAGTCTTCTGAAACCTGTTCATCATTTGTTGAATCATATATAGGAGCATCTTCTGGAAGAGAGTTGACTTCTGGAGTGAAATTCTCATTTTGAGCTTGTTCAGCAACAGGAGGAACCACTTCAGCAGCTCTGGGAGAAACATCTTCTTTCTCAACAGGAGATGTGACTTCAGGAGCTTGAACTGCATCTTCATCAGGAGCTCTACTATCTGCAGGGTTAGTCTCATCAAACTGTACATGAACAGATTCATCTAGAGTTTGAGTCCTTTTGTTAAAAACCCTATATGCTTTACTATGTGTTGAGTAACCAAGAAAAATGGCCTCATCTGCCTTTGAATCAAACTTTGAAAGATATTCTTTTGTATTCAAAACGTAACACTTACAACCAAAGGTTCTGAAATAACCTATCTTAGGCTTTCGACCTTTCCAGAGTTCATAAGGAGTCTTGTTCAGAATGCTTCTTATTAGCACTCTATTCAGAACATAGCAAGCTGTGTTCACAGCTTCTCCCCAAAAATACTTTGGAATCCTTCTTTCATTGATCATAGTTCTGGCTATCTCAACCAGAGTTCTATTCTTTCTTTCAACTACCCCATTTTGTTGAGGAGTTCTGGGAGCAGAAAAGTTATGATCAATACCCTTGGTTTCACAGAATTCTTCAAACCTGAAGTTTTTGAATTCTCCACCATTATCACTTCTGATATGGACAACCTTATCATTCCTTTCATTCTCAAGTTTCTTTATCAGAACTGAGAAACATCCAAGTGACTCATCTTTGCTAGACATCAAGATGACCCAAGTGAATCTTGAATAGTCATCTACAATGACAAAGGCATACTTCTTTCCACCCATGCTCATTGGTTGAACAGGACCAAAAAGATCCATATGAAGTAATTCCAAAGGTCTTTTAGTTGAAATGACTTTCTTAGTTTTAAAAGAACTTCTGGATTGTTTACCAGATTGGCAAGCATTGCATAAATGGTTCTTTTTAAAACTAATTTCAGGCAGACCCTCAACCAATTGATTTCTAGCTACTTTGGCCAGAAGATCCATGCTAACATGAGCAAGTCTTCTATGCCAGAGCCAGGAGGTATCCTCTTTGGACATTAAGCATATATTTTTGCAAAGATTCTCAAGGTTCAGCATGAAAACATTTTCAACTCTAGGAGCAGTTAGAATAACTTCCCTTGACTTACTGTCCAAGATTTTACATCCAGAGGAGCTGAAGACAACATCTCTACCTTTATCACACAGTTGTGCAACACTCAGGAGATTGAACTTCAGACCTCTGACTAGGGAGACATCTTCGATCGGAGGGTTGGTTCCTATGGATCCAGAACCCAGTATCCTTCCTTTCTGAGCATCTCCAAAGCTGACTTTTCCACCTCTTTTAGGATCAAATGTGATGAATGCTTTTTCATCACCTGTCATATGCCTTGAGCACCCACTGTCAATGTACCACAGCTTTGACATTGATGGAGCACTCAGAGCAACCTGCAACACAATCAATTAGTGACAGGTACCCAATCCTTATTGGGTCCTTCAGAGTTAGATTTCTCTTCAGCAGGTTTTAATGATATCTCAGATTGCAAGAGGTTCTTAATATGGTACTTGCAATCTTTCAACCAGTGACCATCACTTTTGCAAAGCTTGCAAAAGGGAGGGTTCTTGGATCTTTCCCTTTGCTTCCTGGGAGATTTCTTCTTCTTCTGAGATGGTCCAACATCTTCAGAGGCTGAGACAGCACTCTCAGAGGTACCAATATCAGGAGGAGAAGCTATCTCTTTCAGAAGAGAGGGAGTGACAGGTTTCTTCTTCTTCTGGGGTTTATCACTTCCCAGAGGCAGCTTTTCCTTGCCTTTGGCTTTAGAGCCATTAGCAGGAGTACTGAACTGTTGACACAGTTTTTCTTCTAACACTTTCATGTCAGAATAAACTTGAGTAAACCTAAGAAACTTGTCAGCCTCACTCTTGTCCAATTTCCTTTTCAGGTACTTGAACATACTATAGAGTTCTTCAAGAGAATCAAAGATATTTTGTTCAGAAGATATGTTTACCTCAGAATCATAGGTAGCTTCAGGAGGTGCGGAAGTTTCTCCTGTGACATCTTCAGAGGTTGGCTCATCAATAGCCATAAAACAAATCTGAGCTTGCTCTTCCTTTTCTTCAGGATCACTGCTGGTCTCAGAGTCTGACCAAGCAGCCAGCATAGCTTTCTTGAACTTCTTCTTATCTTTCTTCAGCTCCGGACAGTTAGGCTTAATGTGTCCCGGTTGCTGACATCCATAGCACACAATTGGCTTGTTTGGATCTCTCTTGAACTTTTCACCAGAATCAGGAGTTTTCTTATCAAAGCTCCTGAAAGGCTTCTTGTTGTTTCCACCTCTGCCTTTTCTAAAGGCCTTCTTGAACTTCCTGGTCAGCATAGCCAGTTCCTCATCTTCAGAGGATTCATCAGAATATTCTGCTTTAAGGACTACTCTTTTTCCTTCTGACCTTTCTCTCAGGTCATGATTCTTGATTGCCATCTCATGAGTAATCAATGAGCCAATGAGTTCATCATACTCATAGAAGCTTAAGTCCTGAACTTCTTCGATAGCAGTCTTCTTGGCTTGCCACGACCTTGGTAAGCTTCTGAGAATCTTCCTTACTTTTTCAGATTCTTCAATATCCTTTCCCAAACTCTTCAAGTCATTGACAATCTTGGTGAACCTAGAATTCATACTTGAGATGGATTCTTTGTCAAGCATTTCAAATAACTCGTAGTCTCTCATCAACTGATTGACTTTAGATTGCTTCACTTTTCCTGTTCCTTCGTAAGTGACTTCTAGCTTGTTCCAAATATCCTTTGCTGTTTCACAAGAAGACACTTTGTTATACTCAGTAGCAGAAAGTGCACAATGCAGCATATTTATTGCTGAAGCATTCGTTTGGAGTTTTTTAAGGATTTCATCTTTATATTCCACTTGAGGGATAACAACATGTCCTAAACCAGCTTCCATCCTAGTTGGGATGAAATCACCATTAGTAATAACTATACATGCACTCATATTCTGAGCTTGGATGAAATACATCATTCTCTTTTTCCAGTAAGAGTAGTTATCACCATTAAACAGTGGAGGTCTAGTTGTGGAGGAACCCTCTGGAACAATGAAATGAGAGGAATTCTCAGGTTGGTGTCTACTAGCCATCTCTATTGATTCTGATAGGATCTTACACTTAGATTGTTAGATCTTTAGTAAATATACGAAGTGACCTTCGCTCTGATACCACTTGTTGGCCCTAACAAGAACAGAATCACCTAGAGGGGGGTGAATAGGTGTCTAAGTTGTAAACTGAAGTTTTCTAAGTTTTTTAAGAAACTTAAAAATCAGAGTCAAATTTCCTCAGAGTCAGAAGCTAGCTTAAGGAAGTTGCTTCTGAGGGAAATTCTGCCTAAACACAGTTAGACTGTTTTCAGCAACAGAAGTTCTGATTTGAGAACTTCTGGACAGTCTTCTGAACAAAGACAATGATATTTTTAGAGAAAATCTGTTTCAGCACTAAATATGAACAAGTACACAGAAGCAAAAATAACAAGTATAAGAGGGAGAAAGAAGTTCAGGAGATCCTGAGTGAACAATTCGATTTATCCAAGTTCGCCACAGAGGTCCTGTGACTACGTCTTGTCCCCTGAGGTCGCAGCCTACAGAGATTTTATAAATCCACTATTCAGAACTTTTATGGCAAGTTCAGAAGCTCCTTTACATCAACAGAACTTAAGCTAATTTCTCACTTAGTTCTGACTAGCCTAAAAGGAGTTAAAGGATTTCCACCAGAACAAACAATACTCTGTTTTCTGGATTTCTCACCCAACTCTAATCTCAACTAGATTTCTCTCTTTAAATCTAACTGAAGATCACAAACGATCTCAGTTTACAAGATTCCTATTATGAACTTGTTTTTCTTCACTCTCTCACTTTACTAAGACTATGCTAAGAAAGATTGAGAATGGAAAAGTTGCTCTGTTTTCTTGTTTAAAACAGTGCGTTAAGATTTTGCTCGATGATCATGCGTGTGTTGATGCATTGGAGCTTGGCTACTATTTATAGTGATTGAAGATGACCGTTGTGGAGTTTGAAACTTCAAAGAAGATGACATCAGTTGTTGTAGCCGTTAATTTGTCAAGTCTTCAAACGGTCTTCAAACACTTTGATTCCGTTATCCTTGTTCTTTAACTAAATCCGGTAAGTGATTTGAAATCAAGGATGAGGATGACAGAATCATTCTTCAATTAGATCAACAAAGGGTAGACAAGGAAATTCCGGTTTCTCTTGAACAGACAAGCGCGCTCCATCAAAACAGCTTTTTGAACTTTTGGCGCCTTGCATTGAATGCAAGTGTCAGAGCATTAAATGCTCAAACAGAACCCGTGACTTAGCTTTCAGAAGCTAAATTTCAGATGTCTAGACTTCTGATCACAATTGGCATAACTTCTGATTGCAGAGAACTTCTGAGGAGAGCTTTAGCAGACTTCGCCTTCAGAGCGGAGTATCCAGCTTCTGAGTTATTGAAACTCTGACTTCAGCAAACTGATCTTCTGAGTTCTTTAGGCAATCCAAAAATGATTCATTCAGCACCTGCTGAGCAACTTACACATAGACTAAGTAAACAAAAATTATTAGTCAATAGTAAACTATATGTAAGGTAGAATTAAGTTTTCATCTTCTGAAACGTTTGGACATAATCAAAACACATAGGGTTCATCAGCTATCTCTTTCAGAAGAGAGGGAGTGACAGGTTTCTTCTTCTTCTGGGGTTTATCACTTCCTAGAGGCAGCTTTTCCTTGCCTTTGGCTTTAGAGCCATCAGCAGGAGTGCTGAATTGTTTACACAGTTTTTCTTCTAACACTTTCATGTCAGAATAAACTTGAGTAAACCTAAGAAACTTGTCAGCCTCACTCTTGTCCAATTTCCTTTTCAGGTACTTGAACATACTATAGAGTTCTTCAAGAGAATCAAAGATATTTTGTTCAGAAGATATGTTTACCTCGGAATCATATGTAGCTTCAGGAGGTGCGGAAGTTTCTCCTGTGACATCTTCAGAAGTTGGCTCATCAATAGCCATAAAACAAATCTGAGCTTGCTCTTCCTTTTCTTCAGGATCACTACTGGTCTCAGAGTCTGACCAAGCAGCCAGCATAGCTTTCTTGAACTTTTTCTTATCTTTCTTCAGCTCCGGGCAGTTAGGCTTAATGTGCCCCGGTTGCTGACATCCATAGCACACAATAGGCTTATTTGGATCTCTCTTGAACTTTTCACCAGAATCAGGAGTTTTCTTGTCAAAGCTCCTGAAAGGCTTTTTGTAGTTTCCACCTCTGCCTTTTCTAAAGGCCTTCTTGAACTTTCTGGTCAGCATAGCCAGTTCCTCATCTTCAGAGGATTCTTCAGAAGATTCTGCTTTCAGGACTACTCTTTTCCCTTCTGACCTTTCTCTTAAGTCATGATTCTTTAATGACATCTAATGGGTAATTAGAGACCCAATGAGCTCATCATACAAGTAATAGCTCAAATCCTGAACTTCTTCAATAGCAGTGTTCTTGGCTTGCCAAGACCTTGGTAAGCTTCTGACAATCTTCTTCACTCGATCAGATTCTTCAATATCCTTTCCTAAACTCTTCAAGTCATTGACTATCTTGGTGAATCTAGAATTCATATCTGAAATAGATTCTTTATCAAGCATTTCAAATAACTCATATTCTCTCATGAGTTGGTTGACTTTAGATTGCTTCACTTTTCCTGTTCCTTCATATGTGACTTCCAGCTTGTTCCAAATGTCCTGTGCAGTTTCACAAGAAGAAACTTTGTTATATTCAGTAGCTGTAAGTGCACAATGCAACATATTTATTGCTGAAGCATTAGTTTGGAGTTTTTTCAGAATGTCATCTGTGTATTCTCTCTGAGGAATAACAACATTCCCTAAACCTTGTTCCATTCTGGTGGGAATGAAATCACCATCAGTGATGACATACCAAGCACTCATGTTCTGAGCTTGGATGAAGTACATCATCCTTTTCTTCCAGTATGAGTAGTTGTTGCCATTAAATAATGGAGGTCTAGTAGTAGAAGAACCTTCTGGGACAATGAAGTGAGAAGAATTCTCAGGCTGGTGTCTACTAGCCATCTCTATTGATTCTGATAGGATCTTACACTTAGATTGTTAGATCTTTAGTAAATATGCGAAGTGACCTTCGCTCTGATACCACTTGTTGGCCCTATCAAGAACAGAATCACCTAGAGGGGGGTGAATAGGTGTCAAAGTTGAAAACTGAAAATTTCTAAGTTTTTCGGGAAACTTAATTTTCAGAGTCAAATTTCCTCAGAGTCAGAAGCTAACTTACAGAAGTTGCTTCTAAGGGAAATTCTGCCTAAACACAGTTAGACTGTTTTCAGCAACAGAAGTTCTGATTTGAGAACTTCTGGACAGTCTTCTGAACAAAGACAATGATACTTTAGAGAAAATCTGTTTCAGCACTAAATATAAGCAAGTACACAGAAGCAAAAATAACAAGTATAAGAGGGAGAAAGAAGTTCAGGAGATCCTGATTGAACAATTCGATTTATCCAAGTTCGCCACAGAAGTCCTGTGACTACGTCTTGTCCCCTGAGGTCGCAGCCTACAGAGATTTTATAAATCCACTATTCAGAACTTTTATGGCAAGTTCAGAAGCTCCTTTACATCAACAGAACTTAAGCTAATTTCTCACTTAGTTCTGACTAGCCTAAAAAGAGTTAAAGGATTTCCACCAGAACAAACAATACTCTGTTTTCTGGATTTCTCACCCAACTCTAATCTCAACTAGATTTCTCTCTATAAATCTAACTGAAGATCACAAACGATCTCAGTTTACAAGATTCCTATTATGAACTTGTTTTTCTTCACTCTCTCACTTTAACTAAGACTATGCTAAGAAAGATTGAGAATGGAAAAGTTGCTCTGTTTTTCTTGTTAGAACAGTGCGTTGAGATTTTGCTCGATGATCACGCATATATGTTGATGCTTGATGAACCCTAAGTGTTTTGATTATGTCCAAACGTTTCAGAAGATGAAAACTTAATTCTATCTCACATATAGATTATTGTTGACTAATATTTTTGTTTTAGTCTATGTGTAAGTTACTCAGCAGGTGCTGAATGAATCATTTTCGGATTGCCTAAAGGACTCAGGAGTTTTGTTTGCTGAAGTCAGAGTTTCAACGATTCAGAAGCTGGAACTGGAATCAGAAGTTCCTTGCAATCAGAAGTTCCTTGCAATCAGAAGTTCCTTGCAATCAGAAGTTCCTCCGATCAACACACGCATGATCATCGAGCAAAATCTTAACGCACTGTTTTAAACAAGAAAACAGAGCAACTTTTCCATTCTCAATCTTTCTTAGCATAGTCTTAGTAAAGTGAGAGAGTGAAGAAAAACAAGTTCATAATAGGAATCTTGTAAACTGAGATCGGTTGTGATCTTCAGTTAGATTTAAAGAGAGAAATCTAGTTGAGATTAGAGTTGGGTGAGAAATCCAGAAAACAGAGTATTGTTTTGTTCTGGTGGAAATCCTTTAACTCTTTTTAGACTAGTCAGAACTAAGTGAGAAATTAGCTTAAGTTCTGTTGATGTAAAGGAGCTTCTGAACTTGCCATAAAAGTTCTGAATAGTGGATTTATAAAATCTCTGAAGGCTGCGACCTCAGGGGACAAGACGTAGTCACAGGACTTCTGTGGCGAACTTGGATAAATCGAATTGTTCAATCAGGACCTCCTGAACTTCTTTCTCCCTCTTACACTTGTTATTATTGCTTCTGTGTACTTGCTTATATTTAGTGCTGAAACAGATTTTCTGTAAGTATCATTGTCTTTGTTCAGAAGACTGTCCAGAAGTTCTCTTACCGAACTTCTGTTGCTGAAAGCAGGCTAACTGTGTATAGGCAGAATTTTCCTCAGAAGCAAATTCTATAAACTTGCTTCTGACTCTGGAAAGTTTGACTCTGAAATTTAAGTTTCTTTAAAAACTTAGAAATTTTCAGTTTTCAACTTAGACACCTATTCACCCCCCTCTAGGTGATTATGTTCTTGTTAGGGCCAACAAGTGGTATCAGAGCGAAGGTCACTTCGCATATTTACTAAAGATCTAACAATCTAAGTGTAAGATCCTATCAGAATCAATAGAGATGGCTAGTAGACACCAGCATGAGAATTCTTCTCACTTCATAGTTCCAGAAGGTTCTTCCACTACCAGACCTCCATTGTTTAATGGCAACAACTACTCATACTGGAAGAAAAGGATGATGTACTTCATCCAAGCTCAGAACATGAGTGCTTGGTATGTCATCACTAATGGTGATTTCATTCCTACCAGAATGGAACAAGGTTTAGGGGATGTTGTTATTCCTCAGAGAGAATATACAGATGACATTCTGAAAAAACTCCAAACTAATGCTTCAGCAATAAATATGTTGCATTGTGCACTTACAGCTACTGAATATAACAAAGTTTCCTCTTGTGAAACAGCACAGGATATTTGGAACAAGCTAGAAGTCACATATGAAGGAACAGGAAAAGTGAAGCAATCTAAAGTCAACCAACTCATGAGAGAATATGAGTTATTTGAAATGCTTGATAAAGAATCTATTTCAGATATGAATTCTAGATTCACCAAGATAGTCAATGACTTGAAGAGCTTAGGAAAAGACAGTGAAGAATCTGATCGAGTGAAGAAGATTGTCAGAAGCTTACCAAGGTCTTGGCAAGCCAAGAAGACTGCTATTGAAGAAGTTCAGGACTTGAGCTATTACTTGTATGATGAACTCATTGGGTCCTTAATCACTCATGAGATGTCATTAAAGAATCATGACTTAAGAGAAAAGTCAGAAGGAAAAAGAGTTGTCCTGAAAGCAGAATCTTCTGAAGAATCCTCAGAAGATGAGGAACTGGCTATGCTGACCAGGAAGTTCAAGAAGGCCTTTAGGAAAGGCAGAGGTGGAAACTACAAGAAGCCTTTCAGGAGCTTTGATAAGAAAACTCCTGATTCTGGTGAAAAGTTCAAGAGAGATCCAAACAAGCCAATTGTGTGCTATGGATGTCAGCAACCGGGGCACATTAAGCCTAACTGCCCGGAGTTGAAGAAAGATAAGAAAAAGTTCAAGAAAGCTATGCTGGCTGCCTGGTCAGACTCTGAGACCAGCAGTGATCCTGAAGAAAAGGAAGAGCAAGCTCAGATTTGTTTTATGGCTATTGATGAGCCAACTTCTGAAGATGTCACAGGAGAAACTTCCGCACCTCCTGAAGTTACATATGATTCCGAGGTAAACATATCTTCTGAACAGAATATCTTTGATTCTCTTGAAGAACTCTATAGTATGTTCAAGTACCTGAAAAGGAAATTGGACAAGAGTGAGGCTGACAAGTTTCTTAGGTTTACTCAAGTCTTTTCTGACATGAAAGTGTTAGAATAGAAGCTGTGTAAACAGTTCAGCATTCCTGCTGATGGCTCTAAAGCCAAAGGCAAGAACAAGCTGCCTCTGGGAAGTGATAAACCCCAGAAGAAGAAGAAACCTGTCACTCCCTCTCTTCTGAAAGAGATAGCTTCTCCTCCTGATGTTGGTACCTCTGAGAGTGCTGTTATAGCCTCTGAAGATGTTGGTCCTTCTCAGAAGAAGAAGAAATCTCCCAAGAAGCAAAGGGAAAGATCCAAGAACCCTCCCTTTTGCAAGCTCTGTAAAAGTGATGGTCATTGGTTAAAGGATTGCAAGTACCATATTAAAAATCTCTTGCAATCTGAGATATCATTAAAACCTGCTGAAGAGAAATCTAACTCTGAAGGACCCAATAAGGATTGGGTACCTGTCACTAATTGATTGTGTTGCAGGTGGCTCTGAGTGCTCCATCAATGTCAAAGCTGTGGTACATTGACAGTGGGTGCTCAAGGCATATGACAGGTGATGAAAAAGCATTCATCACATTTGTTCCTAAAAGAGGTGGAAAAGTCAGCTTTGGAGATGCTCAGAAAGGAAGGATTCTTGGTTCTGGATCCATAGGAACCAACCCTCCGATCGAAGATGTCTCCCTAGTCAGAGGTCTGAAGTTCAATCTCCTGAGTGTTGCACAACTGTGTGATAAAGGTAGAGATGTTGTCTTCAGCTCCTCTGGATGTAAAATCTTGGACAGTAAGTCAAGGGAAGTTATTCTAACTGCTCCTAGAGTTGAAAATGTTTTCATGCTGAACCTTGAGAATCTTTGCAAAAATATATGCTTGATGTCCAAAGAGGATACCTCCTGGCTCTGGCATAGAAGACTTGCTCATGTGAGCATGGACCTTCTGGCCAAAGTTGCTAGAAATCAATTGGTTGAGGGTCTGCCTGAAATTAGTTTTAAAAAGAATCATTTGTGCAATGCTTGTCAATCTGGTAAACAATCCAGAAGCTCTTTTAAAACTAAGAAAGTCATTTCAACTAAAAGACCTTTGGAATTACTTCATATGGATCTTTTTGGCCCTGTTCAACCAATGAGCATGGGTGGAAAGAAGTATGCCTTTGTCATTATAGATGACTATTCAAGATTCACTTGGGTCATCTTGCTGTCTAGCAAAGATGAGTCACTTGGATGTTTCTCAGTTCTGATAAAGAAACTTGAGAATGAAAGGAATGAAAAGGTTGTCTATATCAGAAGTGATAATGGTGGAGAATTCAAAAACTTTAGGTTTGAAGAATTCTGTGAAACCAAGGGAATTGATCATAACTTTTCTGCTCCCAGAACTCCTCAACAAAATGGGGTGGTTGAAAGGAAGAATAGAACTCTGGTTGAGATAGCCAGAACTATGATCAATGAAAGAAGGCTTCCAAAGTACTTTTGGGGAGAAGCTGTGAACACAGCTTGCTGTGTTCTGAATAGAGTGCTAATCAGAAGCATTCTGAACAAGACTCCTTATGAACTCTGGAAAGGTCGAAAGCCTAAAATAGGTTATTTCAGAACCTTTGGTTGTAAGTGTTATGTTTTGAATACAAAAGAATATCTTTCAAAGTTTGATTCAAAGGCAGATGAGGCCATTTTTCTTGGTTACTCAACACATAGTAAAGCATATAGGGTTTTTAATAAGAGGACTCAAACTTTAGATGAATCTGTTCATGTACAGTTTGATGAGACTAACCCTGCAGATAGTAGAGCTCCTGATGAAGATGTAGTTCAAGCTCCTGAAGTAACATCTCCTGTTGAAGAAGAAGATGTTTCTCCCAGAGCTGCTGAAGTGGTTCCTCCTGTTGCTGAACAAGCTCAAGATGAGAATCCTACTCCAGAAGTCAACTTCCTTCCAGAAGATGCTCCTATATATGATTCAACAAATGATGAACAGGTTTCAGAAGACTCTTTGGATGTACCAAGAGAAGTTAGAACTCACAGGAATCATTCCTTAGAGAACATCATTGACTCTGTTCATAATCCTGTCATGACCAGAGCTCAGCTCAGAAGATACATGGGGAATGTGGCTTTTGTGTCACTTCTGGAACCCAAGGACTTCTATGAAGCTGCTGACGATGACTCCTGGTTGATGGCAATGCAAGAAGAACTTGACCAGTTCAAAAGGTCAGAAGTTTGGACTTTGGTTCCCAGACCTAACAACATAAAGGTTGTTGGAACTAGATGGGTTCTGAAGAACAAGCTTGATGAATTTGGAAATGTTGTGAGGAACAAGGCAAGACTTGTTGCTCAAGGTTACAGTCAGCAAGAAGGCATAGATTATGGTGAAACTTTTGCTCCTGTTGCAAGATTAGAAGCCATTAGAATCTTATGTGCTTTTGCATCATACAAAGGTTTCAAGCTCTTTCAAATGGATGTGAAAAGTGCATTCTTGAATGGTTACATTGATGAGGAAGTCTATGTGTCTCAACCTCCTGGTTTTGAAGATCCTAAGTTTCCTGATCATGTGTACAAGCTAAAGAAAGCCTTGTATGGACTGAAACAAGCTCCCAGAGCTTGGTATGAGAGGCTGACAAAGTTCCTTCTGTCTAAAGGATTTGTCAGAGGCTGTGTTGACACAACCCTGTTCACTCTGAAGAAGAACAAGGATATCCTTATAGCTCAGGTATATGTTGATGATATTATATTTGGTGCTACTAACGAATCTTTGTGCAGAGAGTTCAGTGACCACATGAAGGCTGAGTTTGAAATGTCTATGATGGGAGAATTAACCTTCTTCCTAGGACTTCAGATCAAGCAAAGCAATGATGGGGTGTTTATCAATCAAGCTAAGTACACTAGAGAAGTGCTGAAGAAATTTGGCATGATGGATTCTAATGCTGTTGATATTCCAATGGATGTCAGCAAAGACATTGATGATGAAGAGAAAGCTGGTAAACCTGTAGATATAAAAACCTACAGAGGTATGATTGGCTCTCTTTTATACCTAACAGCCAGCAGGCCAGATATACATTTTGCTGTGTGTTTTTGTGCTAGATATCAGTCTAAACCAAGAGAGATTCATGATGTTGCTGTCAAAAGAATTCTCAGATATCTTAAAGGCACACCAGAAGCTGGTTTGTGGTATCCCTGTAGTTCTGATTTCACTCCTATAGGATACACAGACTCTGACTATGGTAGAGATAAATTGAAAAGGGTCAGCACTTCTGGTGGTTGTCATTTTCTGGGGGAGTGCCTAGTCTCCTGGCATAGCAAGAAGCAAACCTCTGTGGCTCTCTCAACTGCTGAAGCTGAGTATGTTGCTGCTGGAAGTTGTGTTTCTCAGATGCTCTGGATCAAGCAACAAATTGCTGACTATGGAGTCATCCCTGGAACAATTACAATTTACTGTGATAACAAAAGTGCTATTGATCTTTCAAAGAATCCTATTCAGCACAGCAGGATGAAGCATGTTCATATTAGACATCACTTTCTGAGAGATCATGTTCTGAAGAAGGATATTATCATTACTCATGTTCCCTCTGAAGAAAATCTTGCTGACATGTTTACTAAGCCTCTGGCTGGTATGTCTTTCAGCAACTTACGAGAAGGCATTGGTATGACTTATCCCCTTCAATAACTTAGACTAATTATTTCTGTATGTCTTAAGTGATTAATCGTTTGAGATAATTAAGTTATAATTAATTCTAATCATGATTTGACTTGTAAGCATGCGTTATCTACTGCCATTTTACGGCGCTGTTTTGTGTTTAACGGTTATCTGTTCCCTTTTAAACGGTGTTTACTTGCTTTTTGAATTGGAACGGTTTCTTGTTTGGGTATAAATAGAGGTTTTCCATACTTAGCAATTTTTACTTGCATTTTTTCATTGCTATTAGAATCGCCATTGTTGTCTGTGCTTTTCTCCTCTCAAAATCTTAACCTAATTTCCTATTTCTCCTAAATGGCTCTAGAAATCACTGTCACTCATCTCTTCACTTCTGAGAGCAAAAAGAAAGTTAGCGAATCTAGGGTTTTTACTTCTAGGTTCCTAGATGACGAAGTTAAAACTACTGAACCTATCTCAAACTGGCTTAGTGCTCAAAACTGGAATTCATTCGTTTCTCTCGATGAATTCATTTACCCTAAGTTAGTCACCGAATTCTACCAAAACCTCCATTTCTTTTCTAATGAGGAGGATGTTCTTCACTCGGTTGTTGGGGATGTTGAGATTGAGGTCAGCAGGGCTTCTATCTCTCAAGCTATTGGTGTTGATGATGAAGGAATCATCGTTGGTGATGATGGTTCTGTTGATGGGTTTTCTGAAGTGAATTGGGCTAGACCAGATCTGAGTGCCAAGGAAACGTATGTAACGTGGCTCTCACAGCATCAGAGGTGGGCACATTATCTCACTACTAATGTGTTTCTTCCAAAGGCTGGAGGAGTCAACTGTGTTTCCAATAGAGAACGAGTTTTCATGTGGCATCTGGTCAACCAGAAGAAGATTAATCCCCCTGCCATGCTGATAAGGCAGATGAAGAATGTCACTACTTCTAGTGCTCTTGCCTATGGTTCCCTCCTGACGAGGCTCTTTGAAGCTGCCTCTGTGGTTATCTCAGGAGAAGGTGTAACCAGTAGAAGTACGGTTCTGAAGATGCATACCTTCAGGAACCTTTCCTTTGGTGTAACTCCAAAGAAGAAGGAGAATGCTCCCTCTGTGAGCGCTGCTCAGAAGGAGATTGTGAAGCCAAGTGTGCTGAAAGGAAAGGATGTTGCCAAGAAGGGCAAAGGAAAGAAAGGATCCAGCAGAGTGGTCCTAACTGTTGAGAAAGTGGTTGGTTCCGAACCAACGGTTGTTCCTGAAAAGGATGTTCAGGATGCTGAGGAAGCACGCCTTGCTGAGAAAGAGAAGGCTGCTGAAGCTGAAAAGGTTGCAAGAGTTGTGGCTCTTGCTGAAGAGAAAAGAAAGAAGAAGGAAGCAGAGGACAAGTTAGCTGCTGAGCGAGAAATTGCTGCAAAGGCTAAGGCCGATGCAAGACTTTTAGAATGCGCTGCTGAACTTGAGAATGCGGAGTTCTCAAAGGTAGTTGAGACTTCAGAGGAAGAAGGGAATCTTGAGAATGTCTCACTATCTTCTCGGATTGTTGAGAATGTCTCCCTTTCTACCAGAATTGGAAAGAAGACTGCTGCAAAACGAAGGGTTCTGAAGAAGAAGGACTTCATTATTGCCTCAAGTGCTGAATTAGAGGAACCTGTCACTCAGGAACCGGAAGATGCTGATAAAGACTTATCAGAGATTTCTGATAAAGAGAATGTTGATGCTCCTCTGATTGAAGAGCTGTCAGAAGAGAGTGAACCAGAAGATGAAGAGGTTCTTCAAGGTGCTAAACAGTTTGTTGAGAATGTTGACGATGAACACTTCATTGACAACGTTCTTCTGAATCAAGGAAGAAACCCTGGTGATAGGGATGCCTCTGAAACGCTGTTCAGAATGGCTCATTTATATGCTGAGCCCATTTCAACTTTTGATCCTAATGCCTCTGAACAGGTTATCTCATCTCCTACTCTTACTCCTCATCCATCTCCCTCACTACCTTCTGTCACAGAAGTAAGTGAATCTCAGACTTTCATTCCTCCAACAACTTCAACATCTGAAGGTGTTCCTCCTCCATCTACTCTTCCTTCTGGATCCTATTCAGAAGTGAATCTGTCCTTTGGACCAATCTTCACTGATTCCATTTCTACTTCTACTACTTCTTCTCTATCATCTTCTGCTGTACTTCCATCAACTGGAATTACTGCTCCTCCCTTTTCAACACCTTTTTCAATTCCTTCAACCTTACCTCCCTGTACAAATACTTTCTCTTCCTCTTTCTCACATACAATTCCTTCCACACAAACTTTTGTTCCTCCTCTCTCAACCCCTGGACATACACCTCTTGTGTGTGATCCCTTAACTTCCTTCCCCACTCCTTCAGGTTTTGCTGGGTTGTCCTCCAACTATGACTTTCTGCGCAAACACTTGAATCGAGAAGATTTGGATAACGGGTTTGGAAGTTTTGGCTTCATGGGCAGAGCTTCTGGTATTTTCGAAGCTGGAGGTGCCCCCAGTGTTGAAGAATTGAGAAGAATGGGTCAGAGTGGCTCAGATGAACTGCTGAATAGATTTGCTGGTATAGGGCAAAGGACTTCTGCTGCTGACATGTATGCTCAGGGCATTGTGCTGCAAGAATTACATTCTTTGAAAGCTCAGAACCTGCAGCTCATGACTATGCTTCAAATGCAGGATCCTTCTGTTTATATACGCAATCTTTCTACACTTCATCTAGCTACATATGATGAGTTGTACAAATTGAGAGAATTAGCTCTGACTCTTCCTTCTCTGGACAATATTGCTCTTGCTTCTTCTCTGAAGGTCAATGAGAATTTGGAGATATTGACAGAAGAAGTCAAGGAAGCAAACGAGCATTATGAGGCTCATGAGAAGATGCTCCCTAGTAAGATTGAAGACCTGCAAAGTACTGCAAATCACATTCTGAGAGAAGTGAAATCTTCTGCTCAAGGTTCTTCATCTTCAGGAGCTGCAAAGATTGTATATGACATCACTCCTGATCTCAACAATCGACTCTCCAACATTGAGTCCGCTGTAACTGCTCAGAATGCACAGATTGCTGAGCTCACTGAACTTCTGAAGGTTATGCACACTCAGGCACGTGAACAAGAAAAGACTCTTCACAATTGCTATAGGTTTGTTCGAGGACAGACTTATATTCAGAATGAGCACCTCACTGCTGCTGTGTATGCTAACAATAGGTTGATCAAGCTCCTTCTTGATGATGTTCAGAAACAGCGACCTATGTCTGGTCAGACCTTTGATCATATGAAGACCATTGATGATGACTTCAGAAGACGAATGGATATGATCAATACTGTGCGACCAACTCCTGTGCAATATCAGACTGCTCTGAATGTTCAACAAAAATTGAAGTCTCAGGGTGCTCTTGGTGTTGCTGTTGGTTCTGGTCAAACGGGGGAGAAGTCTGGTCAGAAGAGATCAAGTGCTGCTGAAGGTTCTAGTGATGTTCCTCCTCCTCAGAAGAAACCTAGGAACTTGTAATCGTTTAGGACTTAAGCTTCTTAGCTAGGTTCTGGGTTGGGTAGTTTGTGTCTTAGGACTTTTTCTGCTCTTCTGATTATTTTGCTTCTTATGTTATCTTCTGAATGATCTTATATACACTGAATCTTTTCTATACTTTCTTGCATATCTGACTTCTTACTCTTTGCTTATGTTTCTTTTTAACTTAGTAAATTACACTTCATTAAATCTAACAACTTGATCTTAAGTCTTATTAAGTTTATACAGATTGCTGAAGTTCACCATTTTCACTAAAATGGGGGAGTTAATTTACTCAGAAGTTTTTGAAACATGTGCATAAGGAAGTCTTTCTCTAAAACTCATGTTTTCTTTTACCTTCTGACCACGGTTTGTCCATAACCAAAATGGGGGAGAATGATGAACCCTAAGTGTTTTGATTATGTCCAAACGTTTCAGAAGATGAAAACTTAATTCTATCTCACATATAGATTATTGTTGACTAATATTTTTGTTTTAGTCTATGTGTAAGTTACTCAGCAGGTGCTGAATGAATCATTTTCGGATTGCCTAAAGGACTCAGGAGTTTTGTTTGCTGAAGTCAGAGTTTCAACGATTCAGAAGCTGGAACTCCTCCGCTCTGAAGCCTAAGTCTGCTAAAGCTCTCCTCAGAAGTTCCTTGCAATCAGAAGTTATGCCAATTTGATCAGAAGTCTAGACAACTGGAAATAAGCTTCTGAAAGCTTAGTCACGGATTTGTTTGAGCATTTAATGCTCTGACACTTGCATTCAATGCAAGGCGCCAAAAGTTCAAAAAGCTGTTTTGATGGAGCGCGCTTGTCTGTTCAAGAGAAACCGGAATTTCCTTGTCTACCCTTTGTTGATCTAATTGAAGAATGATTCTGTCATCCTCATCCTTGATTTCAAATCACTTACCGGATTTAGTTAAAGAACAAGGATAACGGAATCAAAGTGTTTGAAGACCGTTTGAAGACTTGACAAATTAACGGCTACAACAACTGATGTCATCTCCTTTGAATTTTCAAACTCCACAACGGTCATCTTCAATCACTATAAATAGTAGCCAAGCTCCAATGCATCAACACACGCATGATCATCGAGCAAAATCTTAACGCACTGTTTTAAACAAGAAAACAGAGCAACTTTTCCATTCTCAATCTTTCTTAGCATAGTCTTAGTAAAGTGAGAGAGTGAAGAAAAACAAGTTCATAATAGGAATCTTGTAAACTGAGATCGGTTGTGATCTTCAGTTAGATTTAAAGAGAGAAATCTAGTTGAGATTAGAGTTGGGTGAGAAATCCAGAAAACAGAGTATTGTTTTGTTCTGGTGGAAATCCTTTAACTCTTTTTAGACTAGTCAGAACTAAGTGAGAAATTAGCTTAAGTTCTGTTGATGTAAAGGAGCTTCTGAACTTGCCATAAAAGTTCTGAATAGTGGATTTATAAAATCTCTGAAGGCTGCGACCTCAGGGGACAAGACGTAGTCACAGGACTTCTGTGGCGAACTTGGATAAATCGAATTGTTCAATCAGGACCTCCTGAACTTCTTTCTCCCTCTTACACTTGTTATTATTGCTTCTGTGTACTTGCTTATATTTAGTGCTGAAACAGATTTTCTGTAAGTATCATTGTCTTTGTTCAGAAGACTGTCCAGAAGTTCTCTTACCGAACTTCTGTTGCTGAAAGCAGGCTAACTGTGTATAGGCAGAATTTTCCTCAGAAGCAAATTCTATAAACTTGCTTCTGACTCTGGAAAGTTTGACTCTGAAATTTAAGTTTCTTTAAAAACTTAGAAATTTTCAGTTTTCAACTTAGACACCTATTCACCCCCCTCTAGGTGATTCTGTTCTTGTTAGGGCCAACAATGCTTTGGAGCTTGGCTACTATTTATAGTGAATGAAGGTGACCGTTGGTGAGTTTGAATCTTCAAAGGAGATGACATCAGTTGTTGTAGCCGTTAATTTGTCAAATCTTCAAACGGTCTTCAAACACTTTGATTCCGTTATCCTTGTTCTTTAACTCAATCCGGTAAGTGATTTGAAATCAAAGATGAGGTTGACTGGAATCATTCTTCAATTGGATCAACAAAGGGTAGACAAGGAAATTCTGGTTTCTTTTGAACAGACAGGCGCGCTCCATCAAAACAGATTTTTGAACTTTTGGCGCCTTGCATTGAATGCAAGTGTCAGAGCATTAAATGCTCAAACAGAACCCGTGACTTAGCTTTCAGAAGCTAATTTCCAGTTGTCTAGACTTCTGATCACATTGGCAAAACTTCTGATTGCAAAGAGCTTCTGAGGAGAGCTTTAGCAGACTTCGGCTTCAGAGCGGAGTATCCAGCTTCTGAGTTATTGAAACTCTGACTTCAGCAAACTGATCTTCTGAGTTCTTTAGGCAATCCAGAAATGATTCATTCAGCACCTGCTGAGCAACTTACACATAGACTAAGTAAACAAAAATTATTAGTCGATAGTAAACTATATGTAAGGGAATATTCAGTTTTCATCTTCTGAAATGTTTGGACATAATCAAAACACATAGGGTTCATCATAGATAAACCACTAAAGCTTGTATTAAATCGTACATTGAATAATATGTGAATCATGGTTTATATAGAGAAATAAGGTGGTTACACTACCCAAATAGGATCCGAATAACAAGGTAATGAGAGATTGATTAGAAGTCTTCTCTTCAAGAATCCGAGCAACATATATAAGCTAAGCCACGTCGAAACATGCCATCTTTGAGAAAATAAACTCTTCATTCCTCTATCATCTATATTCTTTGTTCAATAAACAATACCATTAAAGAAAGCTTGCCTTTTCGAATTCCATGTAAGTTTGGCTACTTAAACCAACTTTAATCGATCGTCTCATCGAAATTCCAACAATCTTATTCTCCATTTGTAAAAACTTTTATTCTCCCCATCTTATTACTCAAATCATGTCCCGATCAAACCCTAACATTCACAAAGGATCTAGTGAGTTGGATTACTGTTGAAGCCTAATTAGTCTACATAGGAATATTATATTTAGTGTTTATAGGAATATTTGTATAGTTTATTATTTGGCCTAATTAGGCTTATATTCTAGTTATGGTAGGAAAGATTTTCCTAGTTAGTGTAGGACTCTTTGTAAACTATATATATACGTACATTGTGAATGAGAATGGGGAGGCCGAATTTATCGCATAAATTTAACATGGCATCCGAGCAGGTTTAAGATCCTAAATATCTAGCTTCCGCTAATTCGATGTCGGCCTCCCAACGAAAGAAGAAGAAGAAGAAGAAGAAGAAAAATCTTTTCTTAGTTGTTTGATCCGAACCCAAAACCTAATACTCTTCCCTTTGTCTTTTTAGATGTATTTTTTTTAAGCCTCCATAAAATTTTATGAGAGTCTATTGGACTGGAAACCTTCGTGAGTGTTCATGAGGGCGAGATTGAACTAAACACCTTTACAAGATTTGTGAGGTGGGATTAGTTGGAAAAGACCCTTTTACAAGAGTTTGTGAAGGGCAATTGAACCGTAAACCTTCGTGAGTGTTCATGAGTGTGGAATTGAACTAAACACCTTTACAAGAATTGTGAGGTGCGATTAGTTGGAAAAGACCCTTTTACAAGAGTTTGTGAATGGGCAATTGAACCAGAAACCTTTGCAATAGTTTTGTGAAGGATGACATATTGTGTGAAGATCATAATGAAGAAGAAGTTTTTTTTTTTTTATATGATCGACAACATGATTTGTTGAAATTTGAAATTTTATTCTGTATCGTCCAAGTCGGACGTTCGGGATCCTCACCTCCGACTTGAGGGAGGGTATTGGGATATTGATGATATTATGAGAATGATATCATGTGGTGCTAGGAGTCTAGCATTGTGAGATACGATTATCGAAAATAAAAGAGTCAAGAC